>BQMZ01000181.1:0-546636 GCA_036984285.1 Chlamydomonas sp. KOR1 | reverse complement strand
GAAGGGCAGAGGTCTGCTGCCAGGTTGCGCAACCCTTCTACCGCAACTGATCCACATCCAACCTCGGGATGCGAGCCAAGGCAATGCCCTCGGATTGTGCGATTTTTTAAGCCTACTCCAAGAGCCTCGGACGCAACCTCCGTGATCTTCACGGGTGGGATCGTGGGAACACGACTCCGGCTGCTCCTCACGGGTGTTGGAAGGACTGCACTGCAGTGCCTTTAGGACAAGTGCAACCCCGTAATCATGCACCCATACTCGATCGAGGCATCTGCTTCGGCAGTTCAACGCTCAGCATCCAACTGTCTCGCCACCAACCGTCAACGCACGCAGAATCCAGGAGGCTTTAGGGCCGTTTCCCTGCCTCCCCGAGGCCTCCTCCATCGCCCATCTGCCACAGCAACGCGAATCGCCTATAGCGTTACGCAGCGGGCTCCCTTGGGCCGTGGCAGCAGTCGCCTAGAAAGACCAGTAGCCACCGCGCTGCCGGGGGCCCGGCAAGGGTACGCTTCGGCTCCAGCCTCGAGCGTTACGGCTGGCGCTGGTCCGTGCTCCTCTTCTACCATCTCGCCACTAAGCCACAGCGGCAGGACCGTATCGGCTTGCACGCCTTCAACCAGTTCCCCTGCTGGAGTTGGGCCTCTCGGGCTGGCTCTGGTACTGCCCGGCAGTGGGCGGCAACGGTGGCCGCACGCCGCCGCTTCGGCTTCAGCGGCCTCCCGCGCGGGCGTTACGGCCATGAGTGTGACGGGTGCTATGGCTGGGGTGCTCACGGGCCTAGGCAGAGCTATGGGCGGCGGCGGTGGTGGTGGTGCTGCTGGTGGTGGTGCTGCTGGTGACGGCCGCTGCTGGTTCGAGGCGGAGGAGCTGCTGGCCAGCATGTACGGCTTCCCGCACCTGCCGGCTACCGGGCTGCAGTCTGAGGAGCACGTGCGACAGCTGTGCGAGATGGTGGCGCGTTTCGTGCGGCAGGTCCAGCAGGTGCGTGTGCGTGAGGGGCTGGGTAGCGAAGGGAGACACACTGGCGCTGGCGAATGGGACGGGCCTGTCGCGCATGCCGTCACATTGTGTATGTAGGACCTCGCGCGTGGATGAGTTCGTTAGTTGGGCTAGGTGCAGGGCCAACCGGTCGCAGCATGGCCAGTGCCGGCGCCCTAATTCGTGTGCAGCAAGTAAGGAAGCTTGTGCGTGGTGCACGAACGGATGGTCACCCGCAGAGGAGAGCACACTGAGCTGCTAGCCCCCATCCGCGCCGCAGGAGCACGACGCTGAGGTGGAGGGCAGCAAGCCAGCTATTGCAACACCCGACGGCCCAAGCCTGATCAGCCCAACACCCAACACCACCACCCACCTGTGGCCCAACGTGAGCTCAGAGGACGTCCGTGCCTTGGCATCTGCCGCCTCGGTGCTGAAACCGTCTCCAGACCAGCCAAACTCCACAGATGCGCCGTACGCGGGCCACCGCGTCACGTGGTTCCCCGAGTACGGCTGTGCGCTGGTGGGCCTGGGCCAGCCAGACAGTTCGGCCGCAAGGCGTAAGGCACGTGGCGCACCCTCTGGCAGCTGCGAGGCAGGTGCAAGCGGCGATGATGTGGAAGTGGTGGAGGTGGTTGAGGTGGTTGAGGAGGGGGAGGAGGAGCAGGAGGACGGCGGCGCCCTGGCAAGCTGCGTGCGGCCCTGCCCTGGCTCGCTGTCGCTGCACCTTGTGGCGCTGGACGGCTGGGGCTCCGTGGTGCATGGCAGCAGGAAGAACACGGCGGAAAACGGGTGGGTTGATGTTCCTGGGTGCAACGGGCGGAGCTGGGGCTGCCGGTACGGTGGCACATTGCTTGCTGTGCTCAAGGCCATGTTCTGTCCATCAACGGCACGGCTGTGATGCTTGCAATAAGTCCAAACCGTGCGTAGTGCACAACAGAGCACAGCACAGCAAAAGATTGTAGGTACGGGGCCCATCAAGGGTTCAATTTCGGAGCTGGTGCTGATGGGTTGCGGGTGTGCACTATTTCAAGTAGACGCTTTGTTGGGTGCACTCAGAGGGCGGCTGGGCGCCCCCTCGGCACTCAGAGGGCGGCAGGGCGCCCCCTCGGCAGGGCGCCCCCTCGGCATCCCTGGCAATGCACTGTTGCTGAACCCCTGCCCCCTAACAGAGCGGCCGCCACCTTCCAGCGCGCGGCCACAGCCTCGACCCACAGCGTCATGCCATGCGGCACCGTGGCTTCGGAGCACTACGACGGCACCATTGCGCTAACACACAAGGTCATCAGCCAGCTCAAGGCGAAGCGGGGCCGCAGCCCCGACGGCGAGAAGGCCCACCAGCACACTCCGGCATTTGTCCACGCCGCTGTACGGCACGCCGTGCATCATGTGCGTACGGCAGAGGATGACGACGAGGGCGATGCTGGTACGGCACTGTACGACATGGGCGACGCCGAGATCGACAAGGTGATGCCCCGTGGGGGCACCTCAGACGTGGGGCACCACAGCGGCAGCGAGGCGGTGCGGGACACGGCGTGGCCCCTGGTGCGGGAGGTGTGGCAGGTGAGCAGCAGGGAGCGGACATGGACAAGCGGTGCACTGGGGTTCCGCACCTTGTATGACGTTGCAGCGTAGAGGGCAAGAGGCAACCTTTTCTATGCTGATAAGAGAGAGAGCTCTTCGTTACTTCCTGATGCGCCCTGTCTGTGCGGTGCCATGCCCTGCATCACCTGTACGGCCCTGCTTGCGTGCCCTGTGCCCCTTCACAGTTCCTGCTGCAGCACGGCGTGGGCAACGGCAGCGGCAGTAGCATCAGCAGCGGCGCCGCAGCCAAGCAGTCCCCCACCGCCCCCGCCACCCCGCCCCTGCTGCTGCACCGCCTGGCCCTGGCGCACATGGACCTGTGGCTCCTGCGCTGTCAGATGCAGCTGCAGCTGCGCGCACCCCACACCACTACACCCATCCTCGTCGACGGCACCATGCTGCTGCTCCGCTCCGCCTGCTCCCGCGCCGCCGCCCTGGCCCACGACTTGTACGACACCGCCCACCTGGAGGCCGCCTGCGCCGCCTGCCGCCGCCAGCTGGACTCCCTTGTCGCCCAGCGTGCCCTCATGGCGGCTTCGGAGCACCACGTGGAGCTGGACGCCTCCGGCAGGCCAATCGTCGGCCCCCTGCTGCCCCCTGCAGGCGTCATCCCTCCACCACACCAGCCCTCCCAGGATGGCGAGGGACTGGCCGCCGCCAGGGCCCGGGCTGAGAAGAACCTGGGAACGCTGCCACTGCCTCCGGCAGGCGGCTGCGGCAGCTTCCGGCAGCTTCTCACCCTGATGGAGGGGAGGGACCACCCGGGCTGGGAGGCTGACCCACGGGTCGGGGGGCACGTGGCGGCGCTGGTCAAGATGCGCAGCGTGGAGAGGGAGGTGTTCCGCAGGGCGGCAGCTCTTGGGGCTGGGGTGGACGGCGGGGGTGCGGCGGCGGGGCGGCTGGAGGGTGGTGAGCAAGAGGTGGCGGCGCTAGAGGCGGTGGTTGACGGTTACCGTACTGCCGTACAGCAGTTCCTGGCCACGGAGGCGGGCGGGCACGTGATGCTGGTGGAGCTGCTGAGCCGGGAGGTGCTGGTGGTTTGGGCGGCGTACTGCTTGACCCACGAGGCGGCGGGGAGGGAGCACCCGCAGGTGCTGCGGTACGGGGTGCTGGGACAGCGGCCGTGGGAGGGGCTGCGGCACTTGGTGCTGGGGGACAAGGCGGCGGTGGACGCGGCGCTGGGGGTGTGTGCCTACCTGCAGCACAGGTGTGAGCAGGTTCCGGGCGGGCAGCTGCTCTTTTCGCTTGCGGATGGGGGTATGGGCAGCAGCGCGTTTGCGCTGGAATACGCGAACAGGTGTGGCCGGCTGCAGGGGGTGTGGACGCAGGAGGCGGCGGATGCGGCGGCGAGGAAGCGGGCGCATTGGGCGGAGGTGCAGCGCAAGCAGCGGTTGGCGGCACAGCTGCGGATGGAGTTGAGCCAGCTGCAGAGCGAGGGCAGGAGGCTTGACGACGAGTACTATAGGTACGACACCCTGTACATGAATGCCAAGAGGGGGTCATGGGAGAAGCACAGCTATGGGCAGTCCCGAGACCTCGTCAGCGCACAGCGCAGCGCCAACCAGTCCGCGCAGTCTCGGGTATCATCTGAGCTGCGTGAAGCTGAGAAGGCGCCCCCGCCGGTTCTGCAGCCGCTTCCCAGCGGCACCAACGCAGCGCTGACGTGGCTGTTCTTTTTGCACATGCCGCCGCTGCTGCGCCGCCTGTCGCGCACCTCCTTCCTAGCGCAGCAGATGCTGCTGCCGCACCCGTGCACCGCTCACCAGGAGGTGTGCGATTCCCTCGCCGTCAAAGGCCTCGAGACCCACCTCACCGCGCACTACAACACGCACCGCTACAACCACACGTACCACCCCACGCCTCAACAGCCCGCGAACGGGGCCGAGGGCGACGTACGGCTGTGGTCGTATGGCAAGGTGCCGCACCCCGATCACGTGGGTCCCCGCCAAGTGGACATGTGCTACACTGAGGACCACGGCGTGTGGCACCCCGACGCGCTGGGCCTCGTCATGGCGTGGCAGGGAAGCAGCTGCCAGGTGGATGAAGAGCTAAGGCTGCCACCCGGGTGGTTCAACCCGTGGGCGCTGGGGGCGGGGCAGCAGCGGCTGGTGGTAGAACGGCTGACGGAGGCGCTGCCGCGGGAGGCTGAGGCGCTGCAGTGGGCCGTGCCGGTGTACGGAGGGGCGGAGGAGACGGCGCGGGAGAGGGGCAACGTGGGCATCGCGTCGCAAGGTGGGTTGGTGCTTGGAAGTGGGTGGCGTGCGGGTGGCGAGTAAGTGAGGTGGTGCTAGGCTACCGATACAGGGAGAGTGCTAGCGGACTCACAAATTACTGGCGTTCTGAAACTGCGGCGTTGCAGTTCACGGCCCAGCTAGACCCAGGGAATTCCGAAGGAATGAGGCCTTGTACCCGTTTCACTGGATGCAGAAGTGTGCCCGGTTCCATGCCACGGCTCACGCCCTGCTGCAGCATCCAAGCGGCATTCCCACGCTCGCCCTTGCTCACTTGCTCCCCACCCGCAGACCTCCGCCCCCCTTGGCTGTCCAAGCCCGCCTTCCTGGACTTCACCTCCCTCCGCGCCTACCCCCTGCGCCAGCTGCACAGCCTGTGCGCCGCGCTGCGCCAGCGCACCCTGCCCCTGGCGCACCCTGCCGTACAGACCCTTGTACGGCAGCTGCTGTACCACGTCGGGCCTGTAAAACCACCATTATTCGGGCCTAACGGCGTCACCACGACCACCGGCAAGAAGCAGGAGCAGCAGCTACCCACCCTGGAGTGGCGTGAGGGTTGGGATCGGGACAGCGACGTCCTGCCCACACTGTGTTGCGAGCTGGAGTCCCTGGCAAAGCAGCTGGATCCTGCGCCCAGAGACCAGGAGGCGGTCATGCTCCTGGGGGAGGTAGCGGCCTACCTGTCGGACTGGTACGACCCCTGCCGTACAGTTGTACGGCGTTTCGCGGCCATGACGAGTCGCGGGGCGGACGAGATTCAGGGGCGGGTGGAGGCGGCGACTGCGCAGGGGCAGCACGACGTGGTGGGGCAGCTGCAGGCGAAGCAGGTGCAGTGGCGGGCCATGGCGCTGCGGTGCTACGGCGCGGGGCCGCTGTGTATTAGCGACGTGGAGCACATGGTGCAGCTGGTGGTGCAGGTGTGCCACGGCAGCCTGTTCCAGGACGACGAGGGACGGAAGGTGGCCATGCGGCGGCTGCAGGTGGGGGCGCACGGGGTAATGGCGCGGCGGGCGGAGGAGGTGGTGGAAGCTGCGAGCAGCTGCCCCGAGCTGCTGACGAGTTCTGTGCGGAAGGTGTTGGGGCGCACGCCGGAGGTGCTGCCGTGGCACAGGGTGCAGCCGCAGCGCTCAGCGGGTGCTGCAGGTGCGGCAGCAGCAGGTTCAGGTGTGGTGTCTGGCAGCTTCGAGGCTGTGTGCCCCGAGGGCAACCTGTACTCCATAAACGTGCTGGACGGGACGGTGCTGCTCAACGGCCGGCCGCCCAGCAGGCTGCCCAAGGAGGTCACCGAGCACCCGCTGTTCGTGCGCACCTTTGGCGAGGGCACCAACTTCGAGGTGGCGCGGGACACCAGGGGAGTCCTCTCCACGCTGCGGCCGGTGGGCGGGCGTTACTACGAGTTCTTCCTTGCGGCTGCAGCGTCGGGGCCAGCAGGGGCAGGGTCGCCTCAGGGGAGCAGCGCTTCGCAGCAGAGGCTGGTGGTGACGGAGGTGGAGAGGCGGCAGGGGCAGGGGGACTTGAGGCTGGAGCTGTTAGACCCGTGGGAGGGGCAGCAGGGTGCGGGTGGGGCTGTGGGTACAGGGGTTCCGCCGTGCGGCACGTGGGGCGACCAGCTGCCGGTACGGCTGCGGGAGCTGCACAGCCATTGGATCAGCAGGTGAGGGGCAGGAGGCCGGTGCGGGCGGGGCGAGCCAAGACACATTGCTCTGGGTCGACAATCTGCCACGGTAGCTCACCACGTGGGGAACAGAGGGCGTGGTTCCGAGGTGATGCAACGCAAGCGCGGCTGGCAGCATGGGTGCGTGCACAATCTACGGTATGCAGCGCTGTTACCGTGTTGCCTCCATCACTCACAAACCTCTGCTCGCGCATGCAGGGAGCACGGGGTGATACTGCTGCGTCCGCCTCACTTCCAAGACCACGCCGTTCAATTTGTCGTACAGTACAACAAGAAAGACCTGGCGCTGCTCCCGGACAGCGCCCGCCTGCCGTACGACTGCTACCGCGTGCCGCCACACTTTCGCCAGCGCCCGTGGACCCAGCTGCTGCAACCGCCCTCATGCGGCAGCCACCACAGCCAACCAACAGGTGGCAACCACGTGACGCTACCCGACCGGATGCTGTTGCCCGGCAGTGGCTGCCGCCTCGTGTGGAGTGTGTTGACCAAGTTTGAAGACCCCGCCTTTATCCATGTGTACGAGTCAAGCAAGGAGGACGGCGGGGAGGTGGCCGGAGGTGCAGCGGACGTCAGCAGCAGCAGCAGTCGAGGGAGCAGCGGCTGGGCTGGTGGCAGCAGCCCCATGCCGCTTGTGTTGGAGCTTCCCCGGCACGGCCTGGAGCTCATACTCCGCGGCAGCCAGGTGCTGTCCCGTGACTACGCGGGTTACCGCCTGCGGGGTCTGCAGCAGCTGGTGTGGATGGCCCCGAAGCGGCAGCAACAGCCAGAGCAGCAGCTGGAGCAGCAGCGGTCGGGGCAGACTACTGGGGCGTCTACCGTGGCCGAGACAAGCTCCTCCCCGGACAAGGACGGCGGCAACAGGGGAGGCGCCAGCGGGCTTGACTTGATGGACGTGTCGTACATTCTGCCCGAGTTCAGGCAGTACCTGGTTCTGGAGCGGGTTCCGGGAGGCGTGCTGGAGCTGGGGGCCAGGAGGGAGGAGGTGCTGGTGCTGGTGCCGGCGGGGGAGGTGGACGTGTGTGGGGGCAGCGGAAGCAGCGGCGGAACCACGGGCGGTAGCGGCTGGGGCTGTGGGCGGGTGCGGGTGAAGCTGCCGGCCTACAGCGGCGCTAAGCTGCAGGTGAGCTGCAGTTGGCAGACATCCCGAATTTGGCCTATCCGCGTTGTACGCATCTGCATGGCGTGCAAGGAATGCATTCGAGCCCCGTCCCATGTGCGATTACCGGGAACCTGCTGTGCACGCTTTCGTTTCCATCGCTACAGTGTCCAACCGCTCAAAGCCCAAGTGCCGTTGCTTTATTGGCCCTCGTCTCCAACGCCTCCCTTCCATCAGGCCCACTGCTACCAGCTGCACGGCCGCTTCTGGCACCTGGTGGCCCCCTCCGTCCTCTCCCGCCTGCAGCTGGCCGCCCTCTACGCCGCCACCTCCACCCTGCTGCCCGAGCCCCACACCCACCGCACGGGCACCGACACCGCCCTGCAGCTGCTGCGGCAGTGCTGGGGCAACGGGCCCCTCACGCCGGACGAGCTGGTCCAGCTGCGCAGCGTGGGGCGGCTGGGGGCGCACCTGGCGCCGCAGCTGCTGCTGCTAATACACGAGCGGGAGGACACGGCGTGGCAGCTGAGGCACCTGAGGGTGGCAGAGGGCCGTGCAGGGGCCACGGAGCCGCAGAGGGCTCCCCTGATCGACACGGACGCGGCGGAAGCCTACGAGGCGATGGTTAGGGAGCCGGTGGCTGCTGTTGCGTCAGCAGGTGGTGGTGGTGGTGGCGGTGCAGGCGGCCGGGCGTGGGTGTCCGCGGGCTGGGGCCCAAACCCAAGGCAGCTGCTCACTCCCGGGGAGGAGGAGCGTGTGCTGGGCACGTGTTACAGGGGGCGTGGTGGTGATGGCAGCAGCAGGAGCACCAGTGCGGGGTGGAGTGGGCTGGGGGCCCCAAGTTGGATGCGGGAGGCGCACTTCCGGGCTGTGGAGGTGCAGCAGGATCAGCTGCCTGTGGAGGTGGGGTGTGTGGCGGAGACCGAGGCGGAGCTGGAGGCGTTGGTTGAGGGCCCTCCGGATGGGGCCGAGACAGGGGAGGGAGCGCAGAGCGGTGGTGGGGAAGGTGGCATGCCGCCGTACCCCTTGGCCGCGAGCAGGGGTGAGGGTGGCGGGGCCCCCACGCCGCTGCAGCGTGGGATGCACAAGGAGCTGAAGGACAGCTGGAGGGAGCACCACTTGGTGGCGCGGAAGGAGGGGCGGCGCGTGGCGGCGGGGACCTTGGACCGGGTCCGGCAGCTGCGGGTGGGTAAATCGCCAGTTGGCAGCCTCCCGTTTTGTTTTTATCAAATGTGAAGAGCTCGTCAGTCTTTGGGAATTCAATGCTATAGCGCGCCTTTGCATGTAGCTGCCGCAACATGCTAATGCTCCCATGCATTGCTCCTTTCTGGCATGCAGGCTACCACCCGGGCCAATCGCGACGCCATGGAGTCGTACATCGTACGGCACATGTCGCACATCCCCGACGGCGTGGGCTGCCATGGCGCCGCCTTCCGGCTGCTGCGGCTGTCGGGCGTTGCGCCCACCGCCGGGCCGTTGGACCTTCTGGGCCTGGGAGCAAGCAGCAGCAGCAGCAGCAGCGGTGGTGGTGCCGGTGGCGCTAACACACATGCACACGAGCAACAGCAGCAGCAGCAGCGCGCTCGGCTGTACACGCACCTGCTGCAGCTGGACCAGCTGAACCCGTTCCTGTCGCAGGCGGCGTGCGAGCACCTGCGCGGGGCGGTGCTGCTGTGGCTGCAGCTGTGTGTGTTGGAGGACAGGCTGGGCAGGTTGGAGGAGCTGGCGGGGGCGGGGCCGGAGTACACTGACACCCTCATCAAGGTGCGGTGTGGCCCCCGCCTGGGTCTGTTACCATAACTCTTGCCACTGTTGTACAGTACTTTCCACATGGATGGTAAGTGATATCAGCAGGCGGGTAGGTGCTTTGCAGCACACGCCGCCTGACTGCTGCCGGCCGGTGCCTAGTGGCGGACGCCTTGTAGTACCGGTACCGTACTAAGGCGCTCATGTCGCCGCCCCCTGCTGCCTCCTGCTGCCCCCTGCTGCCCCCTGCCCTGCCGCTGTGCAGGAGCTCAAGGTCCGGCGCACGTGGGTCGTGGCGCAGCACCCCCAGTGGCTGGCGTTTGAGGCAGAGGGGCGGCTGCAGATCCGCCCGCAGCAGTACGCGCTGGCCCAACACCTGTTGGACAACCCGGGCGCCATCGTGCAGCTCAACATGGGGGAGGGCAAGACACGTGTCATCCTTCCCATGCTGGCGCTGCACTGGGCGGACGGCGAAGAACTGGTGGGGGCCGGGGGCTGGGGTGCTGGGGAAAGGAGCATGCACGTGCGTTAGTGCCCACGAAAGGAGCTCCGTGGGATTCTGTTGCAGGAGTGGGCTTGCAAGCGCAGTTTCGCACTTGTTGATTACTGCATGCTGTCGAAGGCACTGCTGCTAAATTTTGCAAGAAGGTTCGGCACGGAACGAAAGGAGCTCCGTTGGATTCTCTCGCAAAAGTGGAGCTTGCAAGTGCGACTTCTCATTCAACAGGTTGTTGCACGGTTCTTGCAAGATGGTCAGTACATGGTGCGCCCCGCTGGTCCCCTCGTCCCACAGGTCCGGCTGCACTTCCTGTCCCCGCTGCTGGACGAGGCACACGCCCACCTGCACGCCACGCTGTGTGCTAGCGTGCTGGGCCGCAAGCTACTCCGCCTGCCTTTCCACCGGGACGTGGCGCTGACGCCAAAGGGGGCGCGGGCGGTGCGTGCATGCCTGGAGCGCTGCAAGCAGGTGGGTGGAGGGCAGGCGGGTGGGCCTGACCAATGGGCCTGAGTGCCGTGTGGCGTTGCATCTGATGACAACCTTGCGTGGGGCACCGGCAGAGGCCTACAGGCATGCGCACGCAAAGTAAGCGTGCGGGAAAAGCAAGCACGCGGAGGAAGAGATGAGGCTCCGGTTGCTGAAGTCTCGCATCGGACAATGCCTGACCGCACGAGAAGTCTGCCGCACACAGGATGGCGGCCTGCTGCGGATTTCATGTGCCCAGGTACTGTTGGTCATGCCAAACAACACCATTAATGCACATTTGCGCACCGAGAAATGGCTCCCAAACCCGTAGGAGGGCGGCCTGCTGCTGGTGGCGCCCGAGCACCGCCTGTGTCCATGGAGCTCAAGTGGCACGAGCTGCGCAGGGCGGCCGAGCGGCAGGCAGCAGCCGGCAGCAAGAACGGCAACGGCAACAACGGCAGCAGCAGCAGCAGCAGCAACCGCTCGGCGGAGGCGGCTGCCGAACTGTACGACATCCTCTTCCGGGTGCCGTACACAGACCTGCTGGACGAGAGCGATGAGCTGCTGCACCACAGGTGGGGCAATAGCGAGAGACCTGCAACCAGCAGCAATTGCTGCAGCTGGACGGTGGCGTTAGCAACAGCCTGTGCGTCACCATAGGCCACATCCTCCTGTCACAGCGCAAGATTTATCACCCAGTAGGGCAAAGACGGAAGGGATGTACGTCATGTGCTGGCCCGTGCTCTTACACGCCGACGCGTGCGCTATCCACACACACAGGTTCCAGCTGATCTACGCTGTCGGCGGCCAGATGCAGTTGCCCGCCCTGCCCGAGCGTGTGGCAGCCGTGCAGGCCCTGTTGCACGCCGTGCACACATTGGCAACGGCAGGGGGAGCAGCAGCAGCAGCAGCAGCAACGGCACATGGGGCAGGCCCGCTGGACCCGTCGGTGGGTGTGTTGTCGCCACCGAGGATGGACGGCGGTGCCGGCGGCGGCTTGCGGGCTGGCGGCTGGTGCGGGCTGCGGCTGCTGCCGGGGGAGGCGCTGGACAGTCAGCTGCCGGAGCTGCTTAGGACGGTGGTGGAGGGGGTGTTTGAGAGGCCGCCGTACCATCTGAGGTGGCTGCAAGATCACCCCAACAATGTGCGTTCGGCCTCCAAGGAAGAACATGTCTCCGCTGGGACGGGGCTCTCCTCTTGCCTGTCGTACGCATGCGTGCCAGTACCTGGTGCACGTTCGGGCGGTGTAGAGCCGCGCAAAGCACTCCCATCGGTCCAACAGTCCAGCCGGAAGACTATCTGCATTCCCATCGCAACACAACTCGGAGCCCTCGTCAGCCCCCGCTGGCTCATGGCTTGTGCGTGCAGGCAACCTTCCTGCGCCTCATGACGGACCTGTCAGAGGCGGCGGCGGACCTGATCCCCGCCCTGGAGCAGCTGCCCCGCGACCAGGCGGACGTGCTGCTGGCGCTGCGCGGGCTGCTGGGCTGCGGTGTGCTAACACACGCGCTGGCCAAGAGGCACCTGGTGGACTATGGGGTGGACAGGTGGGTAACTGGGTGTGCGGTGGACAGGGGGGCACTGACGAGGTGCCATTGCACATGCTAACGCACATCTTGGCCTGAGGTTACCGGG
This sequence comes from Chlamydomonas sp. KOR1, assembly GCA_036984285.1. NCBI lineage: Eukaryota > Viridiplantae > Chlorophyta > Chlorophyceae > Chlamydomonadales > Chlamydomonadaceae > Chlamydomonas > Chlamydomonas sp. KOR1. Next base: position 534,730 of record BQMZ01000181.1, on the reverse strand, counting down.
TGGATCACGGGGTGGGCAGGAAGAGGTGACCAGGCTAGACACAAGGTGTGGGCTACAAGTGGGTTACAAGTGTTCCATGAGGCAACAGCGCATGCATCGAGGTCGCGATGAACACCGAACACCACAGTATGCTTGCTCAATGGATGTTCATTTCCCTCGATTGTCCAACCAGGCGGCTCTCTGCCCGCAAGCGCCTGGCCGTGCCCTTCCGCGCCGCCCACACGCCCAGCGAGCGGAGCGAGTTCGCGCAGCCCGACGTGGCACTGGTGCTGACTCACCTGTCGTACTACTATGACGGCCTGTCGTACGGCGAGTTCCGTACGGCGCTGGAAGCGCTGCTACGCATGGGGGGCAGCGCGCAGCGGGCGCACTACCAGGAGTGGCTGCAGCGGGCGGGCAAAGCCATTCCGAGCGGTGAGAATGGGGTCTGGGCTGAGCCATGCGAGAGAGCAGTGGCGGGTGCATCCGCGTTGTTGCTGTACGGCAGCACCCACAGCTAGCTAGATGGGAAGACAAGGCTCCGTTTAAATGGCACTTGGCCATGTGGCTTCGGAAAGCTGCAGTCGCCTGCCCAACGAGCAGATTCCTGGTGTCGGTTGGGTGCACTATAACTTGCGCACCATGAAGCTTTCTACAGCAACCACCACCGGCACGCTGCGTGCATGCATGCCCCAAACGCCGCCACCTCCGCCCTCCCTGCAGATGCCCTGAGGGACTTCGCCGACGTGCGTCAGGTGGACCCTACCAACCCCCAGCAGCTGGCCCTCATGCACACCCACATGTCCCACAATACCGCCGTTGTGGACTTTTGGCTGGAGCACTGTGTGCTGCCCTCCGAGACCAAGCAGTACCCGCAGCGCCTGGCCGCCTCCGCCTGGCACCTGTCGTACAACCCACGTGGCCGTGTGGCGGGCTTCTCCGGCACCAACGACAACCACCGGCTGCTGCCGCTGCTGGTGCACCAGGACCTAAGCCTACCCGACCCCCACCTGGCCGCCACCAATGGCCGAATGCTGGACCTCATGCTGCACAACCCGCACTGCCACACCCTGGAGCAACAGGTGCGGCATGTGTCCAGTGAAGCCCGCGGGCAAGGGGATGCCTGTTGGCAGTGGATGAGGTTTGAGGGGCAGCTCTTCACGGGTATGTCCTCCAAACGGTGCTGACCTCTCATGCTCTCACCCCGGTGTATGTATGGTTTTACAGTTTTGGTCCCCTTCCAGAGCCCAGCCCCATCCCGCTCGAAACACAGAGCCCCTGCAATCATCATGCTGTTTACCTCCAGGCTGATCGGCCCACGTGGCAGTGCCTGCTGCGGCTAGCAGTACGGCTGCCGGCGGACGCGCTGCTGGACTGCGGGGCGCTGATGGCAGGCGCGAGCAACCGGTGGGGGTACGGGAAAGAGCCGAACCTGGGTGCCGTACGCCCGTGCCTAATGCATGCCTGTGTTCCGGAGCGCGGTAACTGCCGTACCATGTGCGGTTCCCTTATACTCAGAGCGGTACATGCCCGCCACGCCGTTTCCTGTGACAAGCAAGCGCAAGCGCAATGGGATGCACAGCGGGAGTCTTGCCCACAGAAAACGTTCAACTGTCGAGTGCTGCAGCACCTGTTTCACCCGGGTAAGGACATAAAACCGAACACTGTCTCACCCACTGATTAACCCGCCACTCGCCCGCATTCCTTGCTTCCCTATGCAGCGACGCCGCGCGCTTCGTGCTTCCGCTGCTGGACCCCTTGCGCCACAAGGCCGTGTGTTACCACGACACCGCCTCCCGCGCCTGGGTGGTGCAGGACCGCACCGGCCGCACCCTGCCCCTGGCCGCCTCCCCCGTGTCCGCCCGAGAGTGCTTCGTGCTGTACGACGAGGCCCGGTGCCGTGGGGCGGACCTGCAGCTGAGGCGGGAGGCGGTGGGGCTGCTGACGCTGGGTCCGGGGCTGTGCAAGGACAAGCTGATGCAGGCCGCGGGGCGCATGCGGCTGCTGGGCAGGGGCCAGACGGTGCAGTTCGTGGGGACGCCGGACGTGATGGGCAAGGTAAGGCACGCGGCGTCGGTCCTGAGGGGCGGGGCGGCGGGGCGGCAGGGGGTGCAGAGTGGTGGTGGTGGTGCGGCAGGCGGGGCTGTGGACTCGAGGGCTGTGCTGCAGTGGGCAATGGGGAATACGGTTGCGGCGACGGAGACGGGGCTGCTGCCGTGGGCGGCGCAGGGGCTGCACTTTGCCGCATCGCGGGGGGTTCCGGAGCGTGCCGTACAGGACGAGCTGCTGGAGCTGTACGACATGTACGGCGGCAGTAAGGTGCTGCGGCCGGCGGGCGAGGTGGTGCGCGAGCGTGCGGAGGCGCAGAAGCGGCTGTCGGCGGCGGCTGACGGGGCCAGCACCGGCGCTGCTGGCAGTGGCCCAGGAAGCCGCAGACTGCAGCTGCAGCAGCTGCGTACGGAACTGATGGACGGAATCGCATGCAACGCGGTAAAGTACGGCGAGGGGCACCAGGTGCCCTCCGGTGGCGGCGGCGGTGCCGCCGACGAGGAGTGCGAGCGGGAGCTTGAGCAGGAGGAGGAGGAGGAGGAGGAGGTGGAGCGGCAGGTTCCGCGCGCAAAGGCCGTGCAGGAGGCCGACTGGTCGTACGGCACCGTACTGCACGCCTCGTCCGTACAGGAGCTGGACGCGGCGGCGTACCCTGTGCAGCTGGCGAGCGTGGTGCAGCGCCTGCTGGCCCCTGAGTCGCTGGGAGGACTCCCCTGGTGCCCTGAGGTGTACGGCACGAGGAATTTCGTGGTGGCGGTGAGCCTGCCGGATGACCAGCAGGGCCCTGGGGCCAACGGCGGCGGCAGCGGCGGCGGTGCAGCTAAGGTGCCCATGAACGAGTACCTCCGGCAGGTAGACGCAGTGCTGCTGTTTACCCCACAGTGGCCAAGTGGAGGTGGCGCGGCAGGGGGTCCGCTGGGTGCAGGTGCGGGGGCGGGGCCGGGGGTGGGGGCTGGTTGGCAGCTGCTGCTGGTGTCGGAGCGCGAGGCGGACCACATACTGGCCGTCATGCGGCGGGGTGCGGGTACAGGGCCAGGGGCGGCAGCAGGGGGCGGCAGGGGCCCCGTGCTGGTGAGCCTGTGCTACGCGCATGCGGCCCTCGTCGGGAACAAGGACAGCGACGGTGGCGGCCACGGCGGTGGTGGTGGGGTGGGTGGAGCTTCAGGTGTGCGGAGGTGGTCCCTGGCTTACAGCAGCGACGGTGGTGGTGCGGCTGGGGCTGCGGCTCTGGTGGCGGCGAGCGCGGCTGGCGCACAGGGCGGCGGTGGTCTCCAGGTGGCGGCAGAGCTGGCCCGGGTGCTGGCGAGCGCCATGGTGTTCAATGGGGACACCACCTTCACCGCTGGAGGCACAGGTAGCAGCAGCAGCAGCAGCAGCGCTGATGACGGCAAGGCGGAGGGAGCAGACGGGGGAGCTAGGGGCGGGGGCGAGGCGGCACAAGAAGGGCCTGGAAGCGGTGTGTCGGCACGGCGCAGTGCTGGCGGGCGGGCGATGCAAGCCATTACAGGCTCGGTGTCTCGCAAGCGCACGGCTGGTGAGGTGGGAGGAGTACGGGGGGAAGAGGGGTGCGATGGTGGGGAGCTGCTGCTGCGGGAGGTGCGTGGGCTGGTGGCGGGTGCGCGGGAGGAGGTGGAGGCGCTGGTGGGCATGAGGGGCAAGGGGGTGCTGCTGCCGCGCAGCGAGCTGGAGGGGGCGTGCACCGAGGGGCCGTGGGGCGGAGGGGCCTCAGGGGCAACGTCCAACCGCCCTGTGCACGTGCCGTGAGGTGCTGGGGCTGATGGAGAGAGGGTGCCGGCGGCCGGGGAGTTGCCAATGGTGCTTTGGAGGAGGTCGGGCTGATCTGTTGGGATGCAGCGTGCATCGGCCGCATGCGGGTGCACTGAGCCAGAAGGCGACAGCTTTGTACTGGAAATGAAGGACGGTATTATGGCAATTGTTTCAGCAAGAGTTGTAACCGAAGGCCTTTCTTAGCCTTGGAAGCAGGCAGGCCCGCGCGTGGGCATGGGCGCTGCCGGTTGTGAGTTGACCGGGGAGCTGTTGTGCCCGTGGTGCGCAGGTAGAGGCGCGCAGTCAGCATGGTAGCTCCATTAGTTGAAGCCACCAAGCGTTGTGCGTGGAGGCGGCATAGGCTGTGCATGCAGGAGCACTGGAGCAGTGGTTGCAGATTACAGCGCCCGGCTTGCAGCAGGAAGTTGCTTGAGTTGAGTTGCGATGGGTGTACACTGCTCTGTGTTAATTTGCGTCCACGTTGGCGACTGGGGACTGGTGGGGCTGGTGGGAGCCAGTGTAAAGCAGGGGGCCTGACGCCTGAGCAAGGGGACCCATGTTTGAGGGGGGCGATGGGGCTAGGTAGTGGGAGGCAACGCAAACTGGAACAGCATATTCAGTCAGGAGTGCTTCCCCTCATTTTGCAGCTTCACAACTTCCACCTGCTGGCAGCCCGGCATATCTGCCCTTCCAAGCCACCTTGAACCTTGCCTGGCACGTTGGTACACTCAGGCGCCTCCTAGGTGGCCCCATTCATCTCAACAGCATGGGCGTGCATCAGCCAGGATGTACCTGGGTGTACTAACCAGCCGAAGTACACCCAAGAGGCCCGCAACCGGATGAGGGTGTTAGAAAGAGGAAGGTCCGAGCCAGGTAGGGGAGCTGGGGTACGCGCAGGGAAGAGAGGTTATGCGATTGACCGGCGTGGACGCGCAGGACTGGCTTACAGCATCCAGGCATAATCTACAATACAAACAGTGAGGCATGCGTTAATCACCCACAATAGTACCAATTTGAAATTCCCTCAAAGTCCCAACCGCTGGTAAGACGAACCTCTGAGCTTGGTCGCCTCCATTTCGGTCCGATCGGCCTTACAACTTATTAAAAAAAGTGGAATGCGATGTCCACTCTACGCTGGCTACCCGCTGTTGGCCAAGCCGGACAAGCCGGCAGCCAGGCGCGAGCGCGATGGCAGCAAAGCCTTTTAGCACCCAAATGCGTGCTGTGGCGCGGTTGGGCGTGCTGATTGCTGGTGTAGCTCCACTTGGCACGGGCGCCGGAGCGAGCTTCGTAGGTGGGTTCACTAATGTGCCTGCCCAGGGTAGCTTCCCCGGGCCTGCCCACACATTTAGTACTGCCCAAACAAATGCTGTGAAGATTCATTTGCGCATGTGCATGCAGCAGTGCCTTTGACTGCTGCCTGGGAGCTGCCGGGAAGGGGAAAGGGGAAGGGAGCAGCAGGCTACCCACCGTGTGTCGAGATGGTGAACACTGTACACGTACGCACCCCTCACCATCAAAACTAATGTTCGTTTAGCACGGCTTTGATCAGCTTTGATTTAGAACTGACCAGAACGTATAAGCCCACCAGGCAAATACGCACAGCAGTGTGTGGGGCTTGGTACCGGTGCTCGTCATTACGATGCAGCTGACATCCCTGCCCACCCTACCCAATCCTGCACGTCTGCGCGTGGCTTACACCCAAGGCATCGACCACTGCCGAGACGCTTCGCTCTGCAGCGGCCCCACCGTTATTGCTGGCTCCTGCACCAGCATACCTGCTATGTACGGCGGTGTGTACAGTGGATACGGCGGGTACGGCGGACACACGTGCCAGTGCGCCCCCGGCTTCAAGGACTATGACCCCGCAACCAATCCCTGCACGGGTAAGTGAACTACAACGTTGACAACGTATCTACGTGGGTGGACAGAGCGTGTGTGCACGTGTCCTGAGGCATGCGTACGCCCCACCCTTGCCCACCTTTGCCGAAGGTACGGCACGTAAAACTTTGTTCCGCCACCCGTACCTGCTGCTGGCTGCGCCCAGGTATACCCCTCCTGGTCGCCTTTGACGAAGGCAAATTCCGAAACCCTGCCGAGGTGCCCTCCGTGTACCAGGGAGTCAGGTTTGAGAACTTCCTTTTGATAGAGTGCTATTTGGAGGGCGTGCATTTCGTGACTACCGCTACGCCTGCGCCAGCAAGCCCAGGTTTGCAATCGCCTCCCCAGGAGCCACAATCTCACTCCCAGGCAACGTGGCGTTTGACCTCGCCTCGTTCAAGCTGTCCTCATAGTGAGTGGGGTGGGCGGGCATGGTTTTGGATGGGGCAATCGGGGCAAGGTGGGATGCATGTGGATGCGGTGGGTTGATGCGGCTGGCTTGCTGTGGGGCTGCGGGGCGATGGGTTCAGGTGGCCCGGCGTACCTCCTGGGCTGAGGTCGGGTGGGATGCAACGCGGTGGGGTCGCTGGCTGGGGTTGGGGATCAGGACGAGGACGGAGTGGCATGGCGCGTGGATGGACTGGCTGGGGTGTGGCGGGCGAAGCGGGGGGTAGGCGGAGCTAGGGTCAGGTGCAGGGGTAGGGATTTTGGGTTGGGTAGCTTGGCCCGGACACCTGTGGTGGAGTATGGCAGTCACTTCTTCTTCAATGGGATTGCGATACCGTGCAGCCTGAAATGTTAAGAGGCCCTCATTGCTCACTGCCCTCCAACCTGCAGCGATGAGGACCAATACGTAACCCTGGAGTGCTGGGCGGACGCGACACTCTTGGCGATGGAGACCTACTTCGCCTCTGCGTCAAAGGGAATCATTGTCACTCCCGAGGAGTTCCGCGGATGCACTCGCGTGCTCATTGCAGAAGCTACTGCAGGGCCTTTGTATTGACTGTGCTTTGATGACATCCTCATCGACAACCCCTGTCCACTGGCCGCACAACCTTAGTCCCCACTTCAGCAGCTGTGCTGAAGAAACGACACATGTACCGCTTATAATTGCAGGGATACCAACGAAGTCGCATACAGCACGTGGCGAGCAGGGACGTGTGCACTGTGTCGTCTTAACTGGGTGCGTCCATGAGGTGTATTGACTGGTAAGGGGAACACGGCACGTGTCAGTACTTACAACGACCTTCGGTCGAGCAGTGGGCTTTACTTGGAGCTTGCTTATAAGCCGTTGTGGGACGCTTCCTGCTGGTGGGACACTTCCTGCTGCATACTGCAGCTAAGTTGCATTACTGTACCATACGCTTGTGTGGAGCTTCCCTGCACCAATGTACCTTGGTGTCCTTTGTTGACATATACTTATTCGGACTGATTCATACTTGGAGTAGGTTGACTTCCGGTTGCGTACATGTGGGTGTATATGGAGACGGAGCGTGCTGCTACATGCATGCGGTGCAGATAGGTATCGGTGCCGTATTGTAATTCAGGTCTTGCGGGTTTCCGCAGTGCGTGTGCGTTTGGTAACCAACCGTGCGGCTGCCTCAACCACTTGTAGCGAACAGGAGCGAGCTCATGACTGCACGAGATGCTGTCACGTGTGGGGCCTGTGTCCGTCTCCACCAGGGGTCCCCTGGTCTCCACACGTGCCGCTCCAGCCCCCATACCAGCCGTGCGCTGAGCTAGAAGACGCACTTTAACGAGGGCGGTTTAAGATGTGTCAATATGGGTCGATATTGGTCTCTCCTTGTCATATCAGCAACACTTTTACGTTCTGTATCAATGTTTGGAGACCCTTGAGCCTCCGGCTCGTACATGGGTCGTTGCACTTGTGAAAGGGAGAACCCTCACCGTGTAACACTGACTGACTGATATCAGCAACAGCTTCAACGGAGGCAAATAATTTATGCAAGTTGATGTCAGGGGTTGGCGCGTTGGCCTGGCCATGAGTACCGGTATGCCTCGGCACGTTGGCATTAGCGGGCTTTATGCTGTGAGAGGCTGTAAGTGCTGTTTCGTTGCCCTATCGCGGCTCTTGGGGTGGTGGCCGTGGTACGACACCCGACCGCAAGGGGTCCCCCTGTAAGACACCAAACCAAGACCTCAGCAGCTTGTCCGAGCCGTGCCGCAAAGAGCAGCGCTCGCCACGTATCCGATCCGTCTGTCCGTACTCCAGAAATAGCCGGAAGTAGCCTTCAGGGCATCTTCGCCGAACACGCGCCCTTCGAGCGTCCACATGTACCGGTAAGTGGTTCCAGTCAATGCGGGCCCTGGCTCGCCAAGTCAACCTGTCCAGTATATGCGCACCGTCCACCGTGCACACTTCGTGCAGCCTTCGCAGCTTCACGGCTCGCCTGCTTCGAACCATTACGTGCTAACAGTGCCCTGATCTCGTACCTGCGGTAGCCTCAGCGGGCCCCAGCGGCTAACCCTCCACCACATACGGTACACTACCATAACATTGACCCATTCAGTTCGCCTTCAAGTTCCACACGCGACTGCACCACCGGCACACGTACAGCATGCCCTCCCGCATGCAATCACGGTAGCCAATGCACACAGGCAGTTGTGAGCCCCTGGTACATACCAGTTCGCAAATAGCCTTCTCACTCCGCTCCATTGACTCTGCCTATCGGTTACGGTTGGCCGCTTAGAAGGGGTCCTCCCTCAGGATTCGAAGTGTGACCGACAGCACCTTCTTGGCCGCGTCCCACTTGGCCTTGCCCCTCTCCCCGTCCACCTTGTGGGGTAAGTGGATGGACAGCTTGCTGCGGGTGGGGGTTCCGGAAAGGGGAAATGGAAGGGCTCTGGAGGGAGACCAAGCCAAGGGTGCAAAACCATGCATACAGTGCACAGGGCAGCAGCGCAGCTTGTGCGGGTGAGGTTCGGGAGGGGGCAGGTAACATGGACAGCTTGCTGCAAGGCGAGGCAGGACGACGGGTGCACGGTAAAGGGACGGAGACAGCGGTCATCAGAACAGCATCCATTGGTGGCCTGGTCTTCGCCCTTGCACAAGGAGCGGGCTTGGCCAGTGCTTCCAGCTAAGGGTCTCTTGGCCGTGTAGGCATGCCGTACGCTGTCGTTGGGATGCAGCGCGTATGGAAACCCCCGAACAAGTCACAACAGTGCCCCTCCAGGGCCGCTCTGCTTACTATTGCGGCGAGCTGAGCTTGAGGTACGTGTCCTTGACGTCCAGGTCCAGCTCTGCGCAGGAACACACGGTACGCCGAGGCAGATTGTCAATTTCAAAGTATACACGAGAGGCCGTATGCCAGCCCACGTTTGGGCCGCGATCACTTACCAGCTAAAACGCCAGCCAAAAAAGGCGTGCGGAGGGAAGCACTTACGGTATATTATTGAAGCACCACAGGGGTTGGAGCAAAATGCACGTGGCGCGGAAGTGCCACACGTGAACATGCTTCCATCGCTAGTTCGTAGTCCCTAAGGGAAGAAAGCATTCCATACCAGAGAACCCAAGCTAGTACCGGCCCGCGCGGATGATATGCATGCATTCAGGCAGGCCCCGCCGTACGTCGTACGGCATGCGCTCACACGTGCAAGACACACACTGTGGTGCACGCTGCGAGAAGGCGTGCTTCATCCCTGCCCGGCACCCTGGTGCTCCACACGACGGAAAGCAGCACCGCACCCTGACTCCCGCTGCACCTACCTGTTCCGCATGCACACGCAAATCACACCGTGCGCGAGCGGGCTGATGCTCCGTGACCTGACAGCTCTAATCGCTTGTATCCCAGTGCCGCCACCCCCGCCGCCACTGCCCCAACGTCCGTGCCCATGCCCGTATCCCTGCCACGCACCCCCGCCCCACCTGCCGCACCCGCCGCCCCCGGCAGCCGTGTCCGTGCCTCGACCCCTCACCCCGGCAGTTCAAACCTCTTGCTTTCCCTCGTACAAGTAACTTCACCCCACCTGCCGCGCCCTCCGCCCCCGGCAGCTGTATCCGCACCACCAGGTCCTCGCAGCTGGTGGATGAGGGGTCCTTGCTGGACATGCCCAGGAAGTTGTCGGCCGTGTCCACAGCCTGCTTGTACAGGAACTCGTAGCTACATGGACAGGGGCAGTGGGCAGTGGGCAGGGGTTGGGGCAGAGGGTTCTTTGGGAGGGCACACAGCAATGATGTAAATGATAAGGGTGCAAGACAAGCGTAAGGGACAGGGGCCGGGAGGATGCATACGGTGGAGAGAGGAGGGGATTGCGTCCTGGCAGAGGGGCTCATCACGCGTTGCGCTGCAACTGCTCCTACCGACGCAAGTATGTGGCCGTCTGCATGGTGCAGCTACCAGCGCGCTGGCCGCCTCGCCGCCGTCATGCTGCTGTCCAAATTCCACACGTGTGTTGTAAGCACGTGCTGTGCGGCCCCCTGCTGCTGCACACCCACCTGGGCACCTCCCTGCCGTCGTCGAAGTCGTCCTCCACCACATCAACCAGCTCCTCCTCCGTCCAGATCTCCTTGGGGTCGCGCAGGGCTGCGGCAACACACCAACAACATGTAAATTGATGATCATGATGGAGAGTCACTATGGAGAGTACAGCAATTGCTGGTGCGCACTGCTGCTTGGTAAGCGTTGCGTGGTGCCACCGTCAGGCCGTGTTTTGGGACGGCGGGGTGTAGTCCTGGGAGAGAGCGGAAGGGCCGCCGCTGCAATCCTGCCTGCAATGCCGCACATCGGCTTGCTTGCTCACGCTCCGCTCGGCGTGATGTGAGCGGCTGCCGTTGCTCAGGACCTTCCGGCAGCGTGGGTGTGTATGAGACAACACAATGACATGTACCCGTACCGCACTGCTGACCTTTGGGCGCTGCTACCTTGACGTCCAGCAGCTCTCGTGGCCCAATACCACCAGGCGTGGGTTGGGACACGGCGGTTCGAGGGGGCGCGGACTGCGGACACGGGTGGGTAGAAGCACAGGAGCAAGTCACGAGAATGCGGGCTTGGGTTGGTCTGCGGAGAAGGGTAGGTTCAAGCGCACAGGCGAATCATGGTGTGTGCTTAATTGGCGTTCGTGACTGGTCCAAGAGGCTAGCCGAGGAGGCCCATGAAGCCATGGCAGTTGGGGAAACTGGGTCTGCACCGGATGTGTGCGCTGCCTTGAAAATTGTGTGCAGTGACTCAGCAGGTCGTCCTGCTGTGCTGGACTGTGGATTTGCAGCTGCCACTTGCCTGTTGCCCGGCACCCCGCACCCACGCCACGCACCTGTTCATCAGGCTCCTTTATCAGCTCAGAAAGTGCCTTGAACTCAGCTGCAAAGCTGCTCAAATCCATCTCAGGTCCACCAGCCGCTCCAAGTCTCTGGCCCCTGCGCTAGCTGTGGCACTCGCACGTGCTGGATTGTTCCAGGTGTTGGTCGTGGGTTGGATTGCGTGAGCACCGTGGAGGTCAGTGACACGTGGTGTCCCCTGGGACGTCCCACCACAATAATGCCGCCTGAGTTTCTGGAGAAGGCGTTGAGATGTTGAGATAATGGCTGTTGAAGGCAAGGGATTGCCACTTCGCGCTCTATGCCATGCGCTACTCTGGTCGATATTGCAGTTGACCTGCAGCTTGTACAGTCTGTTTCTATCTGCTAGCAGGATTATATGCCAGTGTAGCGTCGGGCTTGGCTTGGCTTGCCAGAGAGGATGGCGAGGGAGCCTTCTTTTCGGGTACGAAGCCTCATGAACCGAGGTTCCAGTGCACACCGCAGGCCACAGCCACGTCTTGATGTGTTACGCAGATTTATAACACGTAGATACTGTTACTGTCTCACGGACTGGACCGGAAAGCCAACTGTTTGGACTTATATTACCGCTCCATACTCCGTTTGACTCACCCAGGTCCTATAGCGCCATATAATATAGGCCGCAAATAATGAGCTACGGAGGCGCGCCTCCGGGGCAGCGGCCGGAGGTGGGACCATGCCCTGCTGGTCTCGCACAAGCTGCGACGTTTGGAGGCATGCCCTTACTGTATGTGCACATCGTAGGACGATGATATCTATGGAGGCTATGACGACGCCTCCAACCCTCTGGCGGTAAGTAAGACCTGGCGGGTGTCCGCGCTCCATCGAGCCAGCATGCCGCGACTGACGCAACGCGCACACGCCTCCAGGGCTCTGGAGGAGCCGCCTTCAAAGCTCTTGGGTCCGATGGTCTACCACCAGGAACGGGTAGGTAATGGGATACCTCCCGCCGCTTGCACAGGAAGTCGACGCAGGGCACTGCTGCTCAGTGCTCACCTCCGGCCCCAATACCTACTACTTTGCAGCCATGATGGGGCCCCCGGGCACAGCTATGAAGAGCTTTGTGCCCGGGACAGCCATGCGAGGCGGGACAGCCATGCAGCAGGACCCCAGCATGGCCCGGCCCATGACCTCCAACCGTGGCGCTGGGTTCACGTCAGCGCCAAACAAAAAGTTTGACCCGCTGAATCGGTCCATGGGGTCCACCCTGGGGTCATCAACCGGGTCAGCTCTTGCGAAAAAGGGCGATGCGACGTCCGAGGAGCAGGCCAGGGACATGGAGCGGAAGGTGCATGAGCTGCTGGAGGAGAGCGCGATCCTCGGCTCCAAAGGGGACAACAACGCGGGTGAGCAGTACTGCGTCGTGGCGCCGGGTGCAGAAGCAGCCGCAGCAGCAGCGGACTCTTGGGACACCGACGGACTGGGGTGCATTGCCGTGTCGTGCGTGCGGAGGCATATAGCGTGAGGGCTGCTCTACGATGGTCCACCGGTCACGCCGCAGCCCAGGAGGTGCAGGACGCACGATTGCAGCTGCAGCCCTCAGCGTTGGGGGTTGTGGCCCGTGGAGATAGCACGCAACTGCATGCAACGCTCTGGCGGCCAGGTTGGGTTTGGCAGGCATCAGCGCATTCATGCAGTTTGCAGGCAGTAGGGCGCTGCCCCCAGCGCCTCACTGACTGCCAATGCTGCTACGACCGTGTCACCCGACACAACTAGGCCTGCGGCGCTGCCGCTGCCGTTACCGCATCCAGGCCATTCAGAGCACAGCACACACTGGATCAGTTGTAGGCCAGGCCGGGCAGATGGCACATCCCCGCTGCGTCACAGGAGCTCTCGTCTTCGGGGGGGGCCCCGCTGACAACGTGACATTCCACCCCACCACCGAGCGGCCAGCGTACCCGCTGCAGCACCTTCTCACTCAGCAGCAAGGCCTGCTCAATGTCCCATATGCTCGTTGTGCTTAGGCTTTCTCCCTTTTCAATTACCAGCAGGGCCACTGCAAGCTCCCTCGCGCATGCTCTGCTAATGTTCCAAAGGAGGACAGCGGTGAGGAACACAACATGACGCACGCACGACGTTGCGTCCCGTTCTCCGCAGGCCTAGAGAAGGCCATGGACGCCAAGCGCAAGGAGCGGCAGCTGTGCCGCTTCCGCGAGCAGAACAACATGTCGGACCAGATCAACCTGGAGCTCATGTACGCCGTGGACTTCAACCTGGCGCACATGTACCACATGTGCAAGAACTACACCGAGGCAATCAACGCGTTCACAAGTGGGTTGCCCAAAGGGGCCCTTCGGCGGGGGTGTGGGGACGTTCTGGGCTGTGAAATGGGGCTGGCATTCACAAGTCAACGCATTCACAAGTGGGTAGCGATGCATTTACGGAGACGTGAGCATATTGTCAAACAGGCATCAGTGGCGGGCGACGCTTAGCATATTATCGAACAGGCATCAGTGGCGGGCGACGCTGAGCATATTGTCGAACAGGCATCAGTGGCGAGCGACGCTGAGCATATTGTCAAACAGGCATCAGTGGCGGCGACGCAAGCGATGTGTCTGGTGGTAAGGAGCAACGAGCTGCGGCAGGCGTTCGCATGTGTGTGCCATGGGACCAGGGCGGCGCATGGCGGGGGCCAGGGCCGATGTACGTGCTGGGGGGCACCCGTGGGGCTGCGGTACTGGCAAAAGGCGGGCCCAAGGGGCAGGCTTTTGGCCGGCGGGCACAAAGAGGCAGGGCTTGAAGTACAGGGCTGGTTGGTATTCAGCACCGTGGCGCTACCGGTCTGCTCACGTACGGATACTCGCTTGGCTGCATCGCCCACCCCACGCCGCTGCCTGCAGCTATCGTCCGCAACAAGAACTTTCCCCAGTCGGGCTGGCTCCGAGTTAACATGGGCAACATCTACTACGAGCAGAAGAAGTACACGACGGCCATCAAGGTGCGTGCGTTGAACGCACGCGTTACCTTGTGGGCGCCTCATCATCCCGTAACATCGCCACGCCCGCCTTGACACACACACGCGCATGCCAGCCTACGCCCATGCTTTGGACCACAACTACCCCTACATGCGCTTTCGCCTCCTCAACATGAGGCTGCCGTTGTAAAGCACAGCGTGGAACAGCTTCCTCTCAGGGACAGCAGTACCGGCCCCCCATGACACGAACGCCATGCTCGACGGCCACTCCTGCACCCGCACCCGCAAATGTACCACCACGCAACCTGCTGACCGTTCCCCGAGGCAGCCCAGGCCACACACAGTACCCCTGAGCTTACCCCGTATGCCCCTTTTCCGCCTGCACCCGCTCCCGCACCCGCAGATGTACCGCATGGCCCTGGACCAGATCGCGGCCACCGCCAAGGAGGTGCGGTTCAAGATCATGCGCAACATCGGGCTGTCCTTCGTGCGCATGGGCCAGTACCCGGACGCGCTGCAGGCCTTCGCCACAGTCATGGACAACGTGCCCGACCACCAGGTGCGGTGGCAATAGCCGTGGGCGTTGGTGTAGTGGCGGTGAATGTCACGCTGGCACGCCTGCCATTGGCGGACCTGCGCAGCTGCGCAGCCGTAGGGGCTTGGCCGCAAGTATTGGATAACTCCGGGTTCTGCTGCGGGCTCACAAAACATGCGGGCAGAGCATGAAGGGAAGCATGTTCGTAGCAAGCTCCCTTTTGGTTGTCGTCCGTAGTTTTGCAATTGTCAGCATTCCTTCCACGCCTTGCTTGTGCTTACCTGGGGTGACGCTGACGCTTACGTGCTGCGTGCTGGTCCCGCAGACGGGGTACAACCTGGTGATGTGCAACTACGCATTAAGCGACCGGGAGGGCATGAAGAACGCCTTCCAGAAGCTGCTCAAGGTGCGTTTGTAGCGGTGTTGGAGCTGGCTGGGCTGCCCTGTAATCAAGCTGTCCACCGCACAGACCTCCTCAGCACCGCCGTGTCCTCAGCACTTCAGAGGCGGATTCCGATGCCCGCTGGGAAACATCTCCCCCACAATATAAGACCGTGTGTTGTGCATTGCTCCACCCTTTTCCGTATGTCATACCTTAGCACTCCGTCACCCCCACCTGCGACAGCCGTACCAAACAACCATGCACATACGTTGCATCCGTTTGATTGCATGGCTCTGGCCAAGACATGGTGCATCCTCGCCTGTTGCTCCGTAGGTTACTCCGCCCCAGGAGATGGACGAGGAGGAGGACGACGGCCTTAACGACGACGATGACGACATGCAGGCGGTGGTGGCGGACGACGGGCTAAAGGAGGAGCTGCGGAAACGGAACAGCTACGTCACCAGGTGCGGGGCAGCAAGCAGCAGCAGCAACTGTGCAGCCGCAGGGTGGTGGTCGGCGTGGAGGGACGCGCGGTGCGCGGATGCGGGAGACAGTTTTGCAATGGCTGTGCGGCTGCAGGGTATTGGACAGCGGGGAGGTATGCGCGTTGCGCGGATGCGGGGGTCGGCAGGGTCTCAAGGGCTGAATTGCAGGGCAGTCGACAGCTTGTACTGGCTGGGGCGACTGACGCCGTGGTGGTTTCTTTTGTGCAGGCTGATTGTGCGGGCGGCGCAGCTGATCAGCGAGAAGATCGACCGCAGCGGCGGCTTCGAGGCGGGCTTCCAGTGGTGCTGCGACGAGCTGCGGGAAGCGGGATTCATCAAGCTGGCCAACGAGGTGGGGAACTTGGCTGGAAGCGTACATGGTGTCCTGCCCTGTATCCACACTGCCCCATACCGAACGCGCAGCCTAAGCATGTCCAGGGCACCTACACCCTACACTCCCTTGACGGGCCTGAACCTTGCCGCCAAGCAGGGCGTTTTTGGGTATTCCTGACCCCACCCCACGAGGCACTTTCGTGCCTCCTTGCCAAACCCACTCGCGGAGGCCATTACCTAGAGTCTCTGATTCCTTACGCCCAGCCCAGTCTCATATCTCCTTGATCCACAACCTGCTCTTGCCACTACCACCACGACCACCACTTATACCATCACCACCACCACTGCCACTGCTACCACCACATAGTGCTGCTAATTCCGTGCGCCCAGCCCAGTCCCATGTCTCCCTGTTCCACAACCTGTTGTCGCCACCATCATTACCGCCATGCCTTTCACGCGTACCACGCCCCTCCTCAGGTTGAACTGGCCAAGGCCACCCGCTTCATGGGCCAGAAGCAGTTCGACAAGGCGGTGGCTGTGTTCAAGGACTTTGAGAAGAAGGAGCCGCGCATCAAGGCGCGCGCAGCCACCAACCTGGCCTTCCTGTACTACCTGGAGGGCGAGACGCAACACGCGGACACGTACAGCGAGCTGGCGCTCAACAGCGACAGGTGCGACAGGTTTGGCACCAGGTTTGCAATGCCGTTGCTGTACTACTTATGGATAAGAATGCGAGGAAGGGGAAACCGGTGGAGCTCTATTCGGCCCGCAAGTGTTCTCGATAGCGACAGGTGGTGCTGGCCGTTTCTGAAAAGCGAGCAGGCCCGGTGGTCCTGGCAAGGTCCCGGCAGATGCGACGGGGCAACAGCTAAGCAGCCTTCACAGTCCTGTGCAGCGCTGCGCGTCCTCACCATCAGTACATGCATCAGTACAACCTCTCACGTGAAAACGACGCGGAACAACGTTTGTGCGGGTGCGGCTGGGTGCGCGCAGGTACAACGCGCGCGCGTACGTGAACAAGGGCTGCGTGCTGGTGGAGCGGGGGGACCTGGAGGGCGCGCGCAGCCTGTTCAACGAGGCGGCCGGCATCGACCCCTACTGCGTGGAGGCCATCTTCAACCTGGGCGTGGTCAGCCAGCGCCTCAACGAGCTGCCGTACGCGCTGGCAGCCTTCAAGAAGCTGCACAACATGGTGCCCGACAACGTGGAGGTGGGTTGGCTGGAACAGGAACGGCAATGCTGCTAGTGTTCCTGGTAGTGATGGGGTGGAGGGAAGCAGCAACAGGGCTAGAAGCTGCACAACATGGTGCCCGACAACGTGGAGGTGCGTTAGCAACGAGACGAAACGAGGCGAAGGGCTGAAGCTGCCTCGCGCGCTGTGACGACGAAGGGTAGCGGGCGGTAGAGGGCGGCTTGGGCCCCGTGCTTGCTGCCCCCGCTGAGCTGAACCTTCACATCGCTGCCCTGCGCTGACACCTTTGCTGATGGGTTCTGCCAACGCCTGTGCCTGTGACAGGTGATCCACCAGATCGCCACCACATACGACATGATGGGCGACTTCAAGAACGCCGTCAAGTGGTTCGAGATGCTGACCAGCCTGGTGCCCAACGACCCAGGCGTGCTGGCCAGGCTGGGGGCAATCCACGCCAGGTTCGACGATGAGGCCAAAGCGCTGCACTACTACCAGGTGTGTAGCGGATACGGTGCGGGAAGCAGGCAGACTGAGCTTCATACAAGTACAGGCACGCAAATAGGATGCACGGTGTGTCATGACAGAGCAAGCAGGTGCCAGGCACTTCGACCAGGTAGGTCTTTGCTTGTGCATTGTGACGATGCGTTCACGTTCGGGATGAGGTCGTACCAGCTGAAGTGCTGAGGATGCCTGGTGCATTTTGTATCTGCTGCTGTAAGGGATGTTTCTGGCGGTCAAACAGCAGTTCTTTTGCTGCTGTTGCACCTGCAGGAGTCGTACCGCGTCTTCCCCGTCAACATGGATGTCATCTCCTGGCTGGGAGCCTACTACGTCAAGAGCGAGGTAGGTGCCGGGCAGCCCTGTTGATCACGCCAAATTGGGCAGCCCTGTTGACTACGCCCAATTGGGCGTGCGCCCCAAACGGCACACCCATGCTGCATGCGCAACTCAGTTGCCGCACATTACCAACCTGTGCGGCCCGTGCATGCGCACCGGTGTTGTGCTCACCCACACGTCGTACACAAGCGGCCATAGTTGAAGTTATACTTGAAACTGCACATCACCCCGGCCCGCTGCCCCTCATGCACGACCTGGCTCCCTCCCGCATGCAGGTGTACGAGAAGGCCATGCCCTTCTTCGACCTGGCCTCCAAGATCCAGCCGCAGGAGGTCAAGTGGGCGCTGATGGTTGCGTCCTGCTACCGCCGCACCAACAACCTGCCCGCCGCGCTGGGCAAGTACAAGCAGATCCACACCGCGCACCCCGACAACGTGGAGTGCCTGCGCTACCTTGTGCACCTGTGCAGCGAGCTGGGCAGGAGGCAGGAGGCGGCGGACTACATGACCAAGCTCAAAAAAGCAGAGAAGGTGCGGCGGGGTGTGCCCGCTGGGGGCACGCGTAAAACGCCCCGCCTGCTGGGGGCGAGGCCGGGGGCGGGGGCGAGGTGCCTATGCTTTCACGAGGTGCTTTGCTGATGCTCATCAGCATGGCGGAGAGTGTGTGGTCCTTTCTTCGTGTGAAATACGGGGAAGATGCCGTGCCGAACAACCGCCTACCCTGCCCGGTCTGCACTTCCATCCGCGTGCAGTGCCGAGCATTAGATTTCTTAAACAGTTGTGGTCATGTGCATATGCACCTTGTCACGTACGAATTAGCTGTAAAAGTCGTTTGGACGAGCAGGACGTGACTGGTGAAGTAAGCAGCACCATGTACCCTTAGGCTCACAGCATGGGGCCATTCCGCTTGTCCGCCCATTTTCCCCCACTGACTGCATGTCCCCTTCCGCGTGTCCGCCGCTCTCCCCCCACAGGCCGCGCTGCCTGACGCCACAGTGGCCAACGCCGCCGCCACTGCTGCCCCCGCTGGTGGCATGGGCGGCGGGGGCATGGGTCTGGGTCCCATGGACGACGACCTGGGGGCCAGCGCCATTGCCGCGCAGGTGGGGGGCAACGGAACGCTGGCCGTGGCTGTGCATGGCCGTGTGTCTGAGGCACCTGCTGTACCCTGCAGTCTTGTCTGCAAGCCTGCTACACACTGCGGCTGCCTGCACCTCCAGCTGTGCAAGATCTGCAAACAGTTGCACAGCCTAGGATGTGGCATGCGATGTGCGGCAAAGCTGTGGCTTGACCTTGTTGCCGTCCTTCGCGCGCGCAGAACCGTGGCAAGAAGATGCTGGTCAAGGAGCACATGGGGGGCAAGGGCGACAACGACGACTGGGGAAACGAGCAGCTGGGGGACGACCTGCTGCCCATGTAGGGGCAGGAGCTGGTGCTGATGCTCGTGCTGGTGCCCGTGGCTTAGTGGCAGGAGAAGGCGGTGGCGCATGGGGCTGCGGGGCAGGAGGAGGTGCGGGCGTCCTCGGATTGGGAGCTGCTGGGGGTGGTTGGGGCGGGGAGTTGGGGGGCGAAGGAGAAGTAGAAGACTTGGATCACCTTGCGGCGCTTGGCCTCGGTGTGGGGGCGGTGCAGCAGGGTGCTGGAGCAGGGGTATGGGGAGGGCCGAAGCAGCAGGCGCAGCCCCAGGTGGATGCGTGGCGACCCGGGGGTAGCAGCTTCAGCAGCAGCGGGAGCGGGCGCGCGCTGGCGGGTGAGGCAGTGCTCGGCTTGGGTTTTGGAAAGGTATTGAGCTTTGGGGGTGGTGCGTCGAGTGCTCTGCCGGAGCTGGCGTGAGGGGTCGGGGCCTGGCTTCGGGTGCGGTGGGGGCGCTTATGGACGGGGTGCCCGGTGGGGTCGGGTGGGGCGCAGGTACTCTATCCATGACTGCGCCCGCCCGTTGACCGCTTATGTTGTACAAGCGTGTGTATGTCTGTATGTCTGTTGCGCCGAATAGGTGCAGCTTGTGTGACGGGTCTGGTGTGGGCGCCAGGGGCGTCCGTTGGTGTGTGTGAGGCGCCCAGGAAGGAGTTGACCTATGGGCCTAGGCGCTAAACACACGGCCAGCTGACTGAAGTATAGACGTGGCTCATGCATATGTATCTGTTCGTCATCGTGAAAGCGATGAGGGGCCGCATGGCATGTGATTTTGGTTGTCGGGCGCTTTGCACGCGGTCATGCTGCTGGCAGTGACCTGGGGTGCTTCGGAGCCGAGATGGCTGCATCCCGCTTTGTACATACTGTTACAGTGCTGCGATAGTAATCAGACTCGCTACCTGTTCTTTAACTAGGTACAAAGATCGTCGGGGCAGTGGTAGCAGTCAGCGTCAGTTGACAAACGTGTGACACTTGATAAGCACGTCGCCAAACAGAATGCTGGCCTCGGTCACTCCACTTCAGCATCGTGGCATTCGTTGCCGCAGCCAGTTGGCGCGCAGGCCTGTTCCCGTCGTTCGCGCTCAGGCCGCAAGCACTGTGAGGGAGCTACTTGACGACATCTCTGCAGCAAAACTGGGCAAGGTTCGCTTCATCGTCCTAGGAGACGGTGCAATTCTCGAAAGCGTCTCCGACTGGGGCAGGTTGGTCCTTCCAGGCTCTCACATCAAGGAGGATTTCCCGAATGCGCACACACTGCAAGCCCACTCAGGGCCGGCACAGGACGGCGTTGTAGCAATTGCTGCCGCACATAACGGCCAGCATGTATTATGGGGCGTTCGCGTTGCATGCCCTCGCGGGCGGAGGGAGGGCCCTCGTGCGGACCCGTGGGGCGGTTGGTAGTGGCACCTGCGGTTGAGGGGAAGCAATACAGGAACTTTCCTGGGAAGCAAGTTCCTGTTTGGAATGTGCCCGGGCTGATCCTACGGCATCCGTACCAGCGGCAAAGTTTCTCTGTGGTGCAGCGTAATGGAACAAAACGTGCCACTCAACGCTCTGCACAGAGTACCGGTATGTACCCAAGGTGCGCGCTCCCTTGCCCCTTCCGTACCACATCCACAGTGTCCGCTACAACGACGTGCCCAGCCGCGGTGTGCTGGCCACCATTGCATCTGAGGACAAGTCCTTCGAGTGCCACATCACCACCGGCAAGGTACAGCTCACTATCCCAGTACCGGTACACAAGTCACTCGCGCGTAGGCTCACCACTGGCGGCTTGGGCGTGTGTCGGGCACCGGCTCCAAGGTGCACCACGTGCCGAACACTTCTGTCCCCCCATGCTCATGACCTTTCATCATGCTCTCCCCCCTGCCGTGCCCATACCATGCCGTGGGGCCTTGCCTTGAACACCTCCCCAGGTACTGCGTCGCCTTTCATACGTACGTGACACCCCTGAGGTACCTTCGCCGAATCCGAGGAACCTCCGCACCCTTGTCCACTCCTTATGTCCCTTACCATCATTCCCCACCCGCCACCCCCCACCCCTCCTCGAAAGCGTGGCAGCAGATGCGCATCGGCCACGTCACGAACCTCCGCACCCTCACCCGCCCTTACGCGGTGCAGGTGGAGGTGCACAGTCCAAACCATCCCCCCACCCTTACCCATTCAGTATCCCCCTCAGCATCACTCCCCAATCCCACCGCCCAAAGCGTGACAGCGCACAGGTGAAGGAGATGCGCATCGGCCACATACAGAACCTCCGTACCATACCCTCACCCGCCCTCACGCGTTGCAGGTGAAGGAGAAGAGCTTCGGCCACCGAAAGATCCTCCACACTCACCCTCCAGCACCCGCCCTCACACGTTGCAGGTGAAGGAGGTGCGCTTTGCCCAGTCCAAGGCCAAGCAGGGCGACTGGGACATCTTCGCCACGCGCTTCCTGGCCGACGACGGCCGCGTGATGCTCAGCTGCCTGCTGCACGGCAACAACAAGGGCAGCTACCAGCCGGGGGCGGTGGAGGCGTGGTCGGGGCTGGCCAAGAAGTATGGCGACAGCGTCAAGTTCTGAAAGGGCACAGGCTTGCCATGCTGGTGTATGGTCGGCGGCCTGTGAATGTACAGAACACGCCAGAGGCATGGTGTGAATGCTAGGGCTCAGGGAGTGGGGTCTGGGGTGTGGTTTGTTAAAGGCGGGGAGCGGGGGGCAGGCTGGCCAAGGAGCTGGTATGCGTGGGGAGGGTGGCGCGTAATGCGTAATGCGTAATGGAAGGCAAGCGCTACTTACAGGCTTGAAGCAAGGAGCATGTCTAGCGACTGGTGACAACGAAGCGGGTTAGTTGCGGCTGGGTACTGTCAAGCGAGGTCTTAAAATGGCCGTGCGTGCATGCGTGCGCGGGCTGTGGCGCGGGCCCAAGACCAATGCGCAGGTGGGCATAGAGTTGACACCAGGGAATGATTCCCAGCCAGGTGTGCTGGGTGTTGGTGCGAAGGGCAGATTCTGGATGGTTTGTAGGCCAGTCAGAGTCATCACCGTGGGCGGGTTGCGTGGGCTCTCCATGGCTCTGTTGGTGGGCAGCGTGCTTTGGTACCTAGATGGCGGACCGTGCACGTGTTTGGCCGGGTCAATGGTGGTGGGCGACACGTGTAGAGCTATGGACTGCTCCGCTGCAGGGCAGAAGTCCCACGCTGTGCATACCGAGCTCACCTGCGTTTCTGTTTTTCATGCGAGCCTACCATGTTGCTCATACCGGCTCACAGGCAATCCCTATGCGGCGGCTTTCTTTATTTGCGCTTCGGCCATGGATCGATGGATCAGTTTCAGGCGGCGGCAGTCCGAGCTTTGCGGGCTGCGCGGCACAGCCCCGTTCCAGCTGTGGGTAGCAACCAACTGCAACCAACACCAGGCTGGCAGTTGTCCCCTGCCTTGCAGGGCATTTCCAAGCGCACACAATGCACTTGTAGAAGCGCATGAACATGAGCACCACGGTACACCTCAGAGAGGAAGGCCTGGGGCGGCGAGCCTTGGCTACCTGCTTGAGTACCATGTACGGCCGCAGCGTGCCAGCGTGACGATGTGTCACGCCGCTATCGAGGAGTAGTAAACCGTTAGGTGAGCATGCCACCGCACATTACTTTCCGTGAAGACGACTGCGGCGTGATGTAAAACCCTTGCACACGTGGAACCCTTTGCTTTTTCGCCGTTCCGCAGTTTACTACATTCAGACTGCATTGACGTACACCGGTTCCTACTGTAAACCGACGCGTGAAACCTAACAGTCTGCCTGATACAAGTTAGTATTGAGGGGTGTAAGATATCAGGCTTGGGCACTGCGTGGCTTTTTTGCGTTGCTGATTGTCGGACAACACCATCCACTCACTCACCTACACCACAGTGTACTCGACTCAAAATAACAAGGAGAGGGAACCACACCAAGGTCTTGGGGAAATGTTCGCCATGGAGCTCGGCCTCGGGAAGTCCCAGGAGCCTGCTGGCGACGGGGTCAGTGCAACTCTTGGGCGTCCAGCAACCCGTAGCGTCAGGCGATGTCCTTATTATGGATGATTCTGTAATTAGACCGTGACAACGTGCCCTTAGTTGATGAGTGGTGGAAGCGCAAACCCTGTTCCCACCGGACGTGCGAACCATGCTCACCGTGCGCGCGGTCCCTTCGCAGACCTCGAGGGTGGATGACTTTTACGGACGCCTTTATCATGACGAGCACTTCGCGCACGGCGTGCTGCTGGGCCACGGTGACGCTGGGGCCGAGCTGACCCGCAAGGTCACGGCCGGCGGGTTGAACGGTGCCGCAAATGGCGTTATGCACGCACATACGAAGGACTTCAACAGGGCTGTGACCGGTCAAGGGCATGTGGCGCCAAACGCTATCACGCTTGGCACTCCGGTGAGCGCGCGGCCACGTGGTAGGCCAGGAAGCCCACGGCCCGCAAAAGTGCACATCCAAGCTTCCAGCTGTGCAACATAGGCGGCTGCAGGCATGAAATTAATGTTTCGCAATGGTGAACAGCACGCCAGGGCCTGCTAGTTGGGGCCGGAGGAGGTGCGTTGGCACATGGCGGTGGACCGGAAGGCTCACGGCAGGGTGGCTAGGGAGGTAGGGGCAGGACGGTAGCACCACTTCAGCACCTTTTCCCATATGATCACCACTAGCATGGACAGATGTTGAACATCGCCAGACGTGTTGTGACACATGATCGTGAGTGCAACAAGAGTGCTGAGGCTGCGTGCACCAGCAGCCGTCGTCCAGCCATACGGCCCCCCGCACTAGCGGAGACGCCCCAATGGAGCGGGTTAAAAACAGCCTTTTCTTTGAAAGCATTCCGAAGAGCATGTGCTTACCTGGCAGTTTTGCGCGCCCCCTGGACCCAGATGCCCAAGTGGCCAGCGGGCCACCAGTCGGCGGCCTTCGAGTCGGTGGCTGTCAAGAGGTCCTTCATCCTGTCACCCGCGGAGATCTTTGCAGAATGCGCACACCACGGTAAGACACATGTGAAGCAGCCGCAGGGGCACGGGGTGCCGGCATGGGGCTCAGCCGACCCAGCGGGTGCGCATAGCAACACAGCCCGCACCAGTGATCCAGTGTTGTGGGCAAGAGCCGGGGGCCCATAACCGGACCGGGACACAGCGACGGCCTCTTAGCCTTACGCACGAGGGGGGAGGGCTCGGAACACCAGTGTGTGCTGTGAAGTGGCTAACTTGTGATGTGGCTTCGCACACATGGCGCCCATGGTACTCGTGCGTGCCCGACAGGCGAGGAGAAGGCCAAGTTCCCCTGGTACAAGATCTGGATCCTCACCATCATAGCCGGGTGCTACGTGGGTAGGTGCTGCTGGCCGGTGGAGCTGTGGTGTTGGCGACGTAGTAATACGGCACTGGCGGATGCTCCCTGTGTAAAAGGTTCTGGAGTGGGGCTGCCGTCCTGCCCCTACCTTGCTAGCAACTTGCGGACCGGCGCAGTGCTCCCTATGTTGCCCGTTAGGTGTTGTTGTCGCAGCACTTGCCGCCAGACCGCCTCATTGATGCCATCCCGTGTTCGTTTCTACGCACCTCCAAACGCTGGAACTGCTGTTCTTGACTCACCTGCATGCTTACTAACCCACGTGCCCGATGTGTCGTACCCCCCGTGCCGTACACAGGCTTCGGCTTTACCACGTGTCTGCTGGTGGGCGGCATGCTGCAGCAGGCGCCGGAGGTGGGCACCCCAGAGCAGTACAACTACGGCATCTACAAGCTCATCTTCGGCGCTGTGGGCTTCCCGTGAGTGCCGCGCAGCCACCATTAGAATATAGAAGCAGCCAGGCATATACCGGGCTGCAATGCCGCGGCTTT
The DNA here is from genome assembly GCA_036984285.1 of Chlamydomonas sp. KOR1. NCBI lineage: Eukaryota > Viridiplantae > Chlorophyta > Chlorophyceae > Chlamydomonadales > Chlamydomonadaceae > Chlamydomonas > Chlamydomonas sp. KOR1. Next base: position 509,824 of record BQMZ01000181.1, on the reverse strand, counting down.
CGTTGAGGGTGGCCTGGGTGCATGGCCGCCGCTGCTGCCTTTGTATGTGGTTTATACCGTTTAAGTCTATTGATAAAAGGCCGATATGCTGCTTATATCAGTAGCGCGCCCTTTGCCTTTTTGCGTGTCGTGCTATTTGACTGTCGCGGGAGGCTGCGCGCAACGAACTGGCACGTGCACCTGCAAGTGTTTGCTGCTACCTGTCGACCCGCCACTAGCACGTGTCTGCCCACCACCTCGCTCCACGTCCTGTAGATGCCGGCCCTTTCGCCACGCTCTGCCCCACTAGTTCGGGGTCACCACCATGATGGTCCCCTGCTGAACCACCCCTCTGCACCACCCATCACCCGCCCTGTTCGATCTTGACTTGCAACAGGTTTGCCTTCACCACCATCGTGGTATGCGGTGCCGAGCTGTACACCAGCCTGTGCGCATACATGACTGCCGCTTGGTGGGAGGGCAAGGTGAGCGCGCCAGTGCGTTTTGCAGCATGCTCCTCAGTCGGTATGCTAGCTATTCAAAAGTCGTGGCCAGTGCTGAGCATGGGTAACAAAAAAATGCGTCGTCCACACTAAGGCCACCGAGCCTCAATATGTACCCTAGCAATGTCACAGCCAATGCTCACGTTTTACTTCCAACGCTTTGCGATCCTGCTCCACTTGGAGACGGCACCGACCTGCATCCGCATGTCAAAACACCATCTCGGCAGGTTGCATTAACCACCTGCGCAGCGTAGCACAGGCAGATTGTTTTCCTGTGCTTGGTGCTTGCGCTCCCGCACCAGACCAGGGGGCGGTGCTGACCTGCATCCGCGCACCGGTATCTCACGGCACGTTGCCTAACTGACGGGCACCTCACGCGAAGTTGCTTTCTTCCCGTGCGCTTAGTGCGCCACCAGGTGATGGTGCTGACGTGCATCCGCATGCTGACCACTCTTCTCTCACCAGGGTTGGGTCTCTACGCAAACATGGTAGCACTTCAAGTAACCTGCTTCCCTTCCTACCCGTTCTTTCTGCCCTGCACCAGGTGACAGTGCTGACGTGCATCCGCATGCTGACCACTCTTCTCTCACCAGGGTTGGGTCCCTACGCAAACATGGTAGCACTTCAAGTAACCTGCTTCCCTTCCTACCCGTTCTTCCTGCCCTGCACCAGGTGACGGTGCTGACGTGCATCCGCATGCTGGTCATCTCGTGGACGGGCAACTTCCTGGGCTGCGCGCTCATGGCCGGCCTGCTCTGCGCCTCGGAGATTTACCACGGCAAGACAACTACGCTGTTCTACATCGCACACGACAAGGTCAGCCACGGCTGGGGCGCCACGCTGGTCAAGGGTGAGTTAAGACACGTGCTGGTGGGCTAGGGCTTGGGCCGTTTGTCTAGGAGTGGCGGCCGGCAGGCTTGCGGGCGGCGGGGTCAAAGGGCAGTGGGGTGGGCATTGTGCTGAGGTCACATAATACATTCGTCTTTGGCAGGGCGCCGGCAGGAGCAGGCGGGTAGGCAGGGGAGCCCCTCAGCTGCGTCAGGCAGCGGGCGGGTAGGGGTACAAGGCAGACGGCGGGCACGGTGGACGGAGGTCTGCGCCAGAGGAACGTTGGGACGGGTGGTTGGGGCCTGTCGTGGTACGGTGGTTGTCCACCGCGTTATGTCGCTGCATTACTTGACTGCCCCTGCCGATTCCACAATCCAGGTATCTTCGCGAATTGGCTGGTCGGCATTGCGACCTGGATGGCAAACGCCGCGCAGGTGCGTTTCCTCCGCACGGAAAGGCCGCTGCAGTGGCCGCAGCTGGTGCCTGCAGCGGTTAGCAGGCACCAGCTGCGGTCATTGCTGCGAGCGCACTGAACTTGTGCACCGCTACCGTGTGCTCGCAATGGATGCCACAGCAAAGGTTGGAGGCCGCACGCCATCGTGTTGCTTGCCGCTTGTGGTGCATGCACAGGCTGTGGGATCTTGCCTTTCTCTGCTCCGCCGATTCCTCACGCGGTTGTGGTCCAGAACGGGCGAGCCCGGGTGCTGTTCAAGCCGTGGCAGCTGCCTGTAGTGCACAATCCGCCCCTCACTGCTCGCTCTTCGGCCCCATCAGCTTATCGCCGCATGTGTGAAAGGCTTTCCACCACTTAGGTCTTGCATGCCTGGCGACATGCCTTCTCTCCTCGTTATGCCCCTGTGCTGCCCTGCTTTGCTGTACCTCTGCAGGACCTCACCGGCAAGGCCATCGGTATCTGGCTGCCTATCGCCGCCTTCGGCATGCTTGGTGGGTGTGTGTTAGTACAGTATGGTAGGCAGACGCTTGCCTTCCACAGGGTGCTCAAGGCTGCCAGGTTTGCACGACGCAGCAGCAACAGCGGCGGCGGCAGCAGCAGCAGCAACACGCTGCACTTCTGCAGAAGCGCACGTGGCTCCGGCACCGTGTGGCGCACAGCAGCACTTGCCACAATACTGACACAGCACAGCGCACGGTATCCTGGACTTGTCCACATTGATGACGTGCCCCATCCGCGCTCCTCCCCCGCGCTCCCCCAACCATGTGCCCCACCACCAGGCTTTGAGCATTGCATCGCCAACATGGTAAGGACGGTATGGCTGACGTTGGACGGTAGACTGTTTGATCGCTTAGCAGGGTTATTGTTTGATCGTGGAAGCGGCAATACCCATTCAGTGCTGGCGGTTGTGGTGCCGTACCACACCCACACATGTTCTTCGCGCTCGAGCGCTGGTGCCTGTTGTGCGTGTACGAACACTACTCTTGAACACGAGACCCCTGATGTGTTACTCTGGGCTCCGCTCTCAAACGCCGCAGTTCCTGTTCGTTATGGCCTGGTGCGAAGGCGCCCACATCACAGCCAAGCAGTTCATCTGGTAAGCACACCTGACCCCTGCCTGCAAAAGTGCTCTCTCTCCCTCGCCTGTACCGGCTTGGCATGCAACGTCCACTGTCTGTCAGGGTTGTTTGTGCCTTTAAAAATGCAAACCGCTGACATGAATGCTGGTTGTCCTTCCTGCCTACGACGCTGCCCTGGCGCCTTTCCGGCCCTGGTTACGCTGCAGGTACAACCTCGTCCCCTCCACCATTGGCAACTACATTGGCGGCGGCGTCTGCCTGGCGACTGTCTACGCCTTCGCGTTTGGCCGCACCCCCAAGCTGGTCGGCGAGTGGGTTGATCAAAAGATGAAGCGGCATTAACCTACTACGCGTGACCTGACGTGGCGGAGGTGCTGCTCGACGTCATTGTGATTTGGGTTCTGTTGTTGGGGGCGCTTGCTTTATTGATACGAATAAAGTCCGGTTGCGACCGCGACCTCGGTTCTTGGGGCTTGACCATTGGGTGTGAACGAATTGGGTGTGTGCGCGAACGTGACCTCGATTTGGGGGGCTTGACTAATGGGTGGGTGCACTCGGGCTTTGGGTGACAGCTAATTGACTGTTGGGGTGTGGTGCTCAGGGTGTGACCGTCATTGTGTTTGCCGTTGCGGAGAGGAGCATGGATGTGTTAGCAGGGGCGGGAGTTGCCCCCCTAGCCAATGGTAGCGCTGTGTGTGCCCGGCCTCATGGCCCCACTTGGGTTGTTGGCTGGCGAGCGTGTATTCTTTTGGGGCCTGCCCTCACAGCTCTGTGAGAAACGCAAGAGAGAAGAGAGACTGGGGGTGGGTTGAATGCGAAAGCGAGCAGGTGCATCGAGAAACTGAACGAGTTGCGTGCGCGTGATGCACACACCTGCAGGGGTCACCATGGGTAGGGTAAGGGTTAGGGGCAGGGGTCTGTGGCCCCGGGCTGCCGTGACCTACCCCGGTAGGGGTCGCCGAGGCCGCTGTGACGGTGCGATGCCGTTGGGTCTCGAAGGTACTGTTGGACCTTGGGCGCTGAGCTTGCACATTCAGGTCAGATATGGAGATGAGATGGCGTCCGCTTCGTGTGTCCAGGTTTGTACAGGAGCGGTGCGCCGTGGCAGCTTTGCCCGGCAACACGTGCGCTAGAGGCGGCTTGCCATGTAGTACGGATAGGGGTTGTCAGGAGCGGCATCTTGAGCGGCACGTTGACACGTGGCGCCTCTTGAAAGCGGAACCCGATAGCCGGCTGCGCTGCGCATCAGGGAGGTGACCCGCGTGGGCTCGCTACCGTGTTCAACGCTATAAGAAGTGGAGTTTCTATTGGGATTGGGATTGGGACTCAGTACCATGTGGTGAACTGGCAGTGCGCGTCACTTCGTGTCCGGCGACGGAATGCGTAGGGTCGGCCTTGGGTCCACGCTGCGGACTGACGGCTCGCAGCCTCCATGCAGGCGACGGTGCTCTGTCCTGGTGCTGGTGTGTAGGGTCTTGCAGCAGGCAGTCCTCTTGATTGCGATGTGGCGCACGTGGTGCGTGGCGGCTGCTTGCCACCACATGTAGGGGACACAGGGAAATTGGCTCTTGGTCCAAGTATTATGTTTTTCAGGCTAACAAGTGCCGTAGCATGTAATCACGGTGTCTTCTCGACCGCAAGCCAACGTTGCTGCTGAACGATAGAACAACTCCCAACGTCCCAAGCACACGTGGCCAACCAGAACAGGATCGCATGTAGGCTCGTACATGGGTCATTGCACTTGCGGAGGGCTAATGAACTCTCGCCGTGTATGGCGTGTAGCACTGACTGACTGACCTTACCGTATTGTGCTGGTCCAGTGGGCCTTTCGCTGCTCCCCACGGTCCAGCCTCGCCATGCTACCAAGTGGCTTGCTGGCTTACCGCGCGTGCTGGAGTGCCTACGTGCGTGCTGCTCCTTTCAGTCAGTCAGCCAGTGTTACACGGCGAGGGTTTCTGTAAACCCTCCGAAGTGCAACGACCCGTGTACGAGCCGGAGGCTCAAGGGCCTTCAGTCTTCATGCATGCTGCTCCTTTGCAGCCATCTCTGTTTCATGCCCCGCATGAAGTCCCATACCTTAGTACACCAACTGATAATGGTCCATCGTCCGAAGGACCCTGGTACCCTGCCGTGCCAGTTACGCCATGTACGTGAAGCAAAGGAGGAGGAAAGGTCGCACGAGCGCACATGCAGCGCGAGCACAACTGTTACACCAATTCTTGCAACGCAGCTTGGATTCAAGGCGCGGCGCTCTTTATTGCACAGGTTCACATGGCGTCGTCGGATGAGGAGGTGAAGCCCCCGTGCCTCCTAGGTGTGTGCACGGACACTGGCCCGGTCTTGGATCACATGGATGAATGGTGCACATACCACACAACACACAACACCGCAGCCGCTTAGCCGCTCTAACCCTTTACCCCTGGCACTACGCGTCACAACCATCGGCATTGGCTGTGCAAGCACACAATCCGCAGCGCACGTGCACCACGTCCTCGCGCCTGCTGCTAGCGACAGTGGCGGCATTGCTTGCCCGGCCCCATACCGCGGACTGTGCACAGCTCTCACACATCGATCGCACGCCTTAATTTGCACCACCACCTGCATGAATTAATCGCAATCGCGGTGCCCTATTGCAGGGCACCGCCGCACCGCAATAAGCATACCCATCGGGGTTTGTGTGGAGTTGCACGGAACCCCGGGGCTTATGTGGTCTGCAAATGCCTTCGCACCATACCATGAGTCACAAACGTTCCAGGGCACCGCTGCGTGCTTCAAATTGCGCGAGACGCCCTAACGCCGCGCATACGATACTCTCGTCCATGCAAGCCCAACCAGCACTTGTACACAAGGCCATGCGCACTCAAAGCCACGTTAGGCTAACAGTGGAGCTGTGCTGTGCACAACCCAGTGCGTCCTTTTCACAACCCCACACCCGGCCATATCCGTCCGTCAACAGTACTTCCTACCCCCCGCTTGCAACACCACCCTTCTTTCACAAGGGCTGCTGGGCATAGTAGCACGCCTCACTCGGCGTGCATCCCACCAGTCCAAACACGACATACGGTACAAAAGCAGTTGTGGCGGGAGGCGCACCCCGGCGCTGCCACGCCCCCTTGACTCGCACGCAGGGCACATTCGAGAGCGCTCAGCAGAGCGTCGCACGCGCACAGGTGATGACCCTGTCTGCTGCAAACTGCCGCACTAGCACTCTGACGGTGCCAACATGCAGCAGCTGCTGAATGTCGTCACAAGCAGCCCGGCAACTCCCGTTCACCCCGTACGGCTGCGCACGCACATGCCGTACACCCGTACTTCAGCTCCAGTCAACGCACGGTACGACCGCGCAAACCCCACTACTGCAGCCTCCAGGCAAGCTCCTCACGGCGCTCCATGAGTCGGTGCTTGTGCGTGGGCAGCGTGCATGCATTGGCATGCAGCGCCGCCCTGCGCTTGGTCCCTGGCACACGTACATGGCCGTAAGTTGCATGCTTTCCGCGTGGATGGCCCAGCCGTACAACCTCAACTGTGCTGCGGCTTTGGCATGCAGTTAGCCGCCATGCGCTGACACGAGCCCTGATGAAGGTACGCCACAAACGCCGCTGCACGACGCAAAAAGACACACGCACGCACGCAGATACGCACACGCACGCGCAACCATAAAGCAAGAAGACAATTGACGAATTGCGGGGACCTGCATTGGCGTCCCCAGGCCTCCTGCCATCATAAGCAATGCAACGAATGCGTATGTGCTGCCCGGCTGTTCGGTACTGGCAGCCGCTGCGGCTGCGTGCGACCGCACTTGGCGGGCAGGCACTGCACATTATACTCCGGTACTACAGGCAAGCCAGCCCTTACCAAGGCCGCCGAAGGGCGCTCCTTGTTTGCAGGGCAACGTCCTTTCGGACGGCGAATCCCACAACCCAACACCATGAATACGGCCTGACGGGGCAGCATCAGCATCTTGGCTGCTGTGGCGGCAGCTGCTACCTCCCATTGTGGGGAGCGTGTGGCAGAAGCGCAGAAACCCTTACGGTGACGACTTGAGGAGGCGGACCGGACAGCAGCTGCTGCGGGTCATGATGCGTGCGGCTCTATGGAGCCGCTGCGGTCCCAACGTGTTGTGAAGATGATGTTTAAGGCGAGTGTGCGCAGCTGCCAGGGGTCCCCGCGCCCAAGTTCCACTTGTAGCTTCAGTCCACCGCCTGCCGCAACATGTGCTACCCCTCTGGCTGGGAGGAGGCTGATCCGCCGGCGCTGCTCCCGGGGCCATCCCGAGCGGTGGAAGAGGGCGCATCGGCGGGGCCGGGCACGGCACCAGAGGCCGCGGGGATCTGGCGAAGGGCAGGGTTGGAGAGCCTTTAGTGTGGAAGCGAGCCGGAGAACACACGGCGACCGACACCTACAAAATTGTGCGCGGTAGCGGCACCGCTCGGCCATGACAGCACTAAAAAGCGACGAGGTCCAGCACGCTGGAGCGCACGGCTACATTGAAACCAAGGCATGGGGCGGAAGGGGCCTCCCAAGCATGGACAGCAATTTGCTGACAACCAAAAAAGGCATCGAACGTACCATCAGATGTGCGCCCGCGTCTGTCACTCCGGACGTCATGCGGAGCATGGTGATGCCTTGCTGCGCCTCCGGGCTGGGCGGCACCGCGATGGACAGACCCATGGGTCGGTCCCGTTGCCGCGCCGGCGACGCCGACGGCGACTGGCCCATGCTCCCGCCGCCACTGCCGCCGCCAGGCCCCGGCGACGCAGGCAGTCGCAGCGCCAGCCCACGGCCACCACCGGCCGCACTGAACCGCCTGCCGACCTCCTCTGCCCCCGCCGCAGCCGCTGCAACGGCCAGGTTGGACGGCGTGCGAGGGAGGGAAGCCGCCGCGGGTAGGGGCCCCGACCCGGGCAGCCGCGGCCGCGGCAGGCCGGGGCTTGGCCCAGGCATTGACCCAGACCTTGACCGCTCCCGTTCGGACAGCTCCTGCCAGAGTGGCTGCTGCTGCTGGTCCTGCTGCTGGTCCTGCTGCTGCCCTTGTTGCCCGTCCACGTCCGCGTGCTCCCCGGGAGAGAGCAACACGCCCGACCCGGAGCCGGTGCGTTGCCGGTCGGGCGTTGACCCGCGGCTCCATGTGGCTGCGAGCCCCGGCCCTCGCCAGGGCCCGGCGCCTGATAGCGGGGGAGGTAGGGAGCCGTAGGGCAGCTGCAATGGGGGCAGGTTGACGCGGTCCCGTGCCGCCAGGCTGGCGGTACGGAGCGGGCTCGGCCCTGGACCGTGCACGGGGCCGTGGCCTTGGCCGGTGATGGGCATGGGTAAGGGCGGGGGCAGGGGGGCGTTCGAGGGCAGGGCGAAGGGGGTGCCGGCATTGGTGCTGGTACCGGCACTGCTGTGGCGGGGAGACCTCCGCTGGGGTGGAGGAGTTGATGCGGAGGATGCTGTGGCGGCGTCGGCGGCTCTAGATGCCCCTCCAGGTACATCGGAACAGAGCGTGGCTGTGAGCCCGGAGGCGGATGCAGGGGGGTGCAGGTGGGCGTCCCCTGGTAGGGCCTCGGGCAGGCTCCTGGACGCACGGCTGAGGCTACCGGACGTGTGGTGCTCCTGTTCCTGCTGCTGCTGCTCCTGTCGTTGTTGTTGCTGTGGGGGCTGTGAAGCGCAGTCCTCTGCGCCCGCGTGTTCCAGCGGCGGCGCGAGTGGCGGCGGCAGGGCGCGCAGCATGGCCGCAGCAGCAGCTGTTGCCACGGCCGGTGACCCTGGTTCCGGGGTGCTGATGTGCGAGCTTGGCTGGGACTGGGGCAGCGATGCGCTTGTTCCAAGGGCTGAAAGCTGAGGTCGGAGCGGGGGCATGACCGGAATGGTGATTGAGGAATGCCGGGCGCTGCCTGAGGGCCCCAGGCGGCTGGGTGTGAGCGGGGAGTGCGTGCCGGCGCCTCCAAGCCGCTGCGAGCTGGCGGCCAGTAGCGAGGGCTTGTACCGAGAGCTGGTCAGCGGGGTGTAGGTGTGGGCTTGCGGGGAGGCTGAGGCGGAGGCGGAGGCGGAGGGAGAGGGGGAGCTCCCCCCGCCCGCCACGGCGGCAGCGGCGGCAGCGCTGGCGGCGGCGCTGGCGGCAGCGGCGGCGGCCATGGCCGCCGCGGACATCTGCCCCTCGACGGCGGGGCTGCTGCCGATGTCGGACGACGCGACGGCGGCGGCGGCGGCCGCCCACGACGGCGTGACCACTGCCGTACCGTACGGCTCGGTGTGCGGCGACGCCGTGTCACTGAAAAGCCCGCCGCTGAACGGCGCCCCTGGAGACGTCACGCCTCCCACCGACCGTGGGGACTGCTCTACGTGCACCATGGGCTTGGACGCGGGGTCCAGCTCCAGCCCTAACCCACGGCCGCTGGCTCCGGAACCGCCGTACGGCAGCTTGGCCTTGAGGCGCAGGGCTGACGTGGCGCGCGGCGGGTTGAGGGGCACCTCCAGGTGACTGACGGCCGAGGTGGAGTCGGGGGCGCTGGCGAGGCGGGCGCGGTAGTCCACGGGGTCGCGCACCTTGTCCAGGTGTGTAACCGCCACGAGGACTCGGTGCAGCGGGCCACGCTTGTACCTGGGGGAGGTGGGGGTTCAGGCGGGGCCGATGGGTGCGGGTGATTATTGACATGTCGGCAACGGGATGGTGCCATTCGGACCATCTTACTATGCGGGGTTATGAACTTGGCACTGGCAGCTACCGTATGCACGGCCTCCCTGGTTGGCCGAGAACCCCACCCAGCGCTGCTACTATTACCGTACGGTCATGGCTACGCGAACCACTACCAAGACGCCCCGCCGCGAGCTCCCCTACGCCTTGCACACACGGGGCCACCTCACCGCAGACCAGAGCGGCCAGGCAGGCAGGTTCGTTTATGACAGGGGCCCACCTGCACAGCTTGACGGCGGCGATGAGTATGTCCCCCAGCGACAGGATGATGGACGCCAGGAACAGGCCGTGCCGCAGGTACATGCCGTTGCCCATCATGTTGTGGTGCGCGTACACCACGCTCTGGGTGATGGACTCGGCGGGCGCCTGCAGCAGCGCCACAGCAAACTCCACCAGCTCCAGGTACCTGGGGACGAGGCACGAGGCGTGGGGTAAGAGGCATGGCACATCAGGCATAGGACGTGGGAATTGGGATACGGGGCACACGACGTTAAACATGGGACGTAGACATGGGACATGCATATCCTCGTTGGGACACCAGCGCTCTCTCAGCCCCGCCCTCAGCCCCGCCCCTGTTTACTATGCCCCCCCTGCCCACACCAGTACAGCACGGACAGACGGACGCAGTGCTGCATTCACCTCCAGAACACCAGCGGCACGTCCGGGTTGCGTATGTTGGCCACCGCAAGCACCGGCGCTACCACCGGCATGAACGGCACCAGCAGCGGCGACACCGCCAACGCAAACGCCTTGCTGGAGAAGAAGTGCCCAAACAGCGATACCAGCACCGCCACCGCCACCGCCGCCTGTGTCAGCAGCAGGAACGCCAGGCACACGCCCGCCGAGCTGACGTCCCCGTCCCGGAACAGCCACACCACCACCCAGATGTCCAGCCCGACGTCTGCGAGCAGGTAGCCCAGGCGCAGCAGCAGCACCAGCCGCCGCACCCAGCGCTTGTTCCACACGTGGGTCAAGAAGGCGGCGAGGCGGGAGGGGGTGGTCTCCTCGTCAGAGTCGGCGTCGTCGACCACGAACTGGTGCTGCATGCGGCGTGTGTGGCGGGCGCGCCAAACCCCCCAGGCGGCGACCAGGAGCAGGCACAGCCCGAAGACGCCCCACACGACGCCCAGCGCGATCTTGTACCTGCGAGCAGGGTTACAGTACGCGCCGGTCAGCTTGTTGGGAGCAGCATTTTAAAAGCAGCGACGAGCAAGTTTTATAACACATAATACTGCAAAAGCACACCGTGGTGGCGTGTGCTGGGCACTTGCGAACGTGCAGCCGGAACCCCCAACTCGCAAGACTCCAATCCCATCCCACAGTCCCGCCACTCACTGGTACGCTCCGCACAGGTTGTGCTCGCCCCCTTTGAGCTCGCCCAGGTCCGCCGCAGCGTACTCATACCGCCCCGCCCATGCGCCCACCCCGGCGTTGCCCTGCAGCAGGAACGTCGGCCGCCACCCCCACCCCAGCGCCTGCAGCAGCCCCGGCTGCGGCCACCCCTGCAGCTGCACTCGCAGCTCCTTCCGCACGCACGCATCGCGAACGTAGTCGCGGTCTAGCTCGCCGTACAGGTTGTTGAAGCTGAGGTCCGCTACCAGCTGCTGAGCTAACGGTGCAGCTGACCCAGATGAGGTTGAAGCGACTGGCGGCGCTGGGTTGGGCGGGGTTGCTGGTGGTGGAGGTGGGGGAGAGGGCGCGGTCGCTGGACCCGCGGGGGGCGCCAGCGGCAGCGGGGGAGGGTCCCAGACGTTGGCCAGCGGCGGCAGCGGCGGCAGGCCGCCGCTGCCAGGCGCTTGCGCGGCAGTGCCGCCGCTGACGATGCCGCGCCAGGCGGGGGGTAGCGTGCCACTGAGGGCGTTGCGCGATAGGTTTAGGTAGCCGAGGGACATGTTGCCCCAGGCGTCAGGTAGGCTTCCGGACAGGCGGTTTGCGGACAGGTCCAGCACGCGGAGGTACTTGAGTTGGGCCAGCTGGGGTGGGAGGCTGCCGGTTAAGCCACACCCCTGCACCCTTAGCTCCTCTAGGAAGGGCATGAGGACGGCCACACCGGCGGGCAGGCCGCCGGTGATGCTGCTGCCGTTAACACACACGATGCTGAGCGTCCGAAGCGTGGGCATGACCCGCAGGCCGCCGCCCGAGGGGTCTGCTAAGCCACGCGGCATGGCAAAGTCGCTGACCACCGTAACAGCGACGTCGATGTAGTAGGTGCCAGAGCCAGTGGCGGTGGAGGAGGAGTGGTATCGGAGCTGCCCCGTGCAGTACACCTTCTCGCCGCACAGCAGCTGGTCCAGCTCCTCCACCTCGGCGGGGAAGACCCGAGAGGTGCGGGTGAACATGCCGGCGCAGAGTGTGCTGGAAAAGGCCATGAGCGGAAGATCCGCGAGGATCACGCCGCTGCTGCTGCTTTGCAGCAGCAGGCCGTGGTAGTTGGAGAAACCGGCGCAGGCACGGTTGGCGTCGCACTGCTTTGCGAGCGCCGCGCTGTTGCCGCAGTTGAAGCAGGGCAGGTCTGGTGCGGCGCTGCTGCTGAAGCCGGGCACGCGGTTCAGGTCCAGGGTGTGCAGCGGCGTGAAGAGGTACCCGGGGACGCGGCTGCAGCTGACCTCTGGCGCTGCCTTGGCGTAGATGCCGGTGCATGGAGGGTCGAGGGAGGGGTCTGCAGCGACCCACAGGTCGCGCGTGGGCAGCTGATACAGCAGGTCGGCGGTGTTGGTGTTCTGGAAGCCAGCGCAGCGGGGTGTGGCATCGCAGCGTGCGGCCATAAGTGCCATGTCCTGTCCCGCTGCTGCCACTGCCCCCGCGCCGCCCACCACCCTACCCCACTGGGTTCCGTCGTCTAGGCGCCAGCTCGCAGCGCCGGACACCGTCCATCCGCGGTGGAAGGTGTACCCGGGGAGCACCGCGCAGCCGTCCGAGTCGCGCGTCACGGGCTGCATGATGCACGTGTCGTACATGCGGTCGGTTACAGGCGTGAAGGTGCGTGATGCCGTGCAGCTCCGGGTGACATTGAAGGAGTACTGGTAGCAGTCTGTGGACGAGGCCGGCACTGCAAACATGCGGGTGGAGTACTGCTGCCCCGGGCGCAGGTCCTTGTCTTGTACCACGCACTGGCCCGTTGGGGTTTGGCGCATGGTGCATGCGAGCGGCTGGCAGCACCGATAGAAGCGCTTAAAGGGGCAGCATTTGGGGTTGGTAGAGCCGTCCATGCAGAGGGCCGTCTCCACCGCCGTCCCATTTGTGCACACGCCGTTGCTGAGCCAGCAGCCTTGCCACTCGCAGTCCTGCTGCTGCGCCAGGAGCCACTCAGGCTGCTTTACGAGCGTCCAGCCCCGGGCGCACGACGGCCGGTCGGCCGGTGTGAACGAGCATGTGAGGCATTGGTCGACGCGGGGCTGTAGGTCTGGCCCTGGCCCTTCCTCAAAGCCCCAGCCGCAGACGCCCAGCGAAGGCTCGCTGCGCAGCTCTTGGCTGCTCTCAAAGTGCACAAAGCCGCCCGACTGATAGCCGCACGCGGGGTTGCTTTCGAAGTATGACGACCTGCCTCGCGGCGCACTGAACAGCAGCCCGGCTGCTATGTATAGCAGCAGGCGCAACAGCTGCCGCATGTACCTGCATTTTCGGGTACACAATACTTGAAAGACTGCCGGTCCATGCAGCATGGTGCCCTTCAACCAAGGCTCGTCCGCGAAAACAACCCTACATTGTCCCTGTGTATATCTTTGCTCGCTGTATTCCATGCACTGGGTCGTTGCTCAATGCGTAGTGACTGCTTCCCACTCTCCTTGCACCCGGACTCTACCTGAGGCCGCCGCTCTAACATTGCGAGCGCCGCAAGCTAGCGGTCCAGTTCCCAATCCTGTAGCTCTCCATGAAGAGCTGTCCCCGGTTTGGGGCCCCGAGGGCCCCCGAGCTGGCCGTCCCTTTGTGGCGTCTCGCTGGCAGGTAAGGGCTGGCGCGGTGTTGCTCTGAAAGACAGTTATAGCAGCTAATCCCGTGTCAGCTGTGACCTGCTAAGTAACTGAGGGTGCAGGTTGCGGGGGACCGAATGTCTTCGCGCTTGTAACCGCGAGCAAGGTTGGTCGTCTAAGGGGATATCTAGCTATATTCTTCCTACTTTGCGACTGCTGACAAGCAGCTGGTTCGCGCACGCGCAGGCTCAATACTTTGTACGGCACAGCTTAGAAGGACTTTGCACACTCTGCCCACGTATGGCGAAAACATCTCTGCGTATCCCAAAATTTGAATTCTCATGTATATGTTGCTATGCTGATGGCAATAACTTGCCACCTCCCACCGGAAGCTCGGTTGTAGGCAGCTCACTGCAGGCTCACTGTGCGTCCCCGTCCTTCAGGCTGACATGTAGGGAACCAGCATGCGAATGAGCTATAGCCAATCAGTGAGGCACATGCAGCTCTGGCCGTGTCACGCTGCGTGGGCAGACATGCAGGTCCGGTCAGCCGAAGTTGCGATGCCGTTTCAGGGACTCGGCCCTTGCTATTGCACGGCGTTGTGCGTGGCGCTCGCTCCGTGGGCTGTAACTGCAGCACTAACAGCGCAGGAGGCTACGATCTTGCGCGTTGGATGCAAGGGACATAGACTCAGTGGCTGGGCAGGAGGACCATTGCAGCCACCATGCCTCCCAGCCGAAAGGCAGCTAGGTGCACGCTTGCGAGCAACGATAGATGCATGAGGGCTGCTGCTCTTGTGCCACTCGTGGGTCGGGCGGCGGAGGCCACGGTATACTTCCTTTTCAAGCGTCAGGAGGTCCTCAGGGAGTTCCATGCTTGAGCGCAGCCTTTGGCAAACACGCCCGTCGTACCACGCGGTGGGCGTCAGCGTTCCGGTCTTCCACAATATTACGAATTTCCCGGCCGTACAGGCCGGTTCTTAGGATTTTGGGGGTCAAAATTGTATGCGAGATTAGGATTTCTATGCAGCTTGCACCTGAAATTGTAGGCGGTACTCAGACAATTTTTTCAAGGCAGCCGTAAGAGTTGTAGGCAAGTTCAGGGCGCTCATCACCAAAGGCACACCCCAGGGAGTTCCCCTGGGCGTATCGGTACAGACGTACAGTGTGCGTGCGTGTGAGCGCATGCATACAGCGCGCTTGGCTGTCATGGTCCCGTGCGCGTGTACCCCAAGTGTACTCCACAGCCACGCTGCTGCTTTGCCATGCGGGTGCTTGGGGGTATGGGGCAGGGGGGCTTGCCCCCCAGAAAATATTCACGGACTTGCAATTTTTACGGCCAAAATTGTAAGCAGTACTTCGACAATTTGCGGCAGGGAGGGTCCAAAATTGTAAGCGTTTAGGATTCTGTTCCAGATAAGACCGGAACACTGGTGGGCGTTTGCATGCAGCTCATGCAGAAGATACACTCAATAGAAACGGGCACGGCAGGCGCCCTTTCCTCTCCCCTCCCCCCATGCTGTCAATGGGCGCGTTGTACCACAGGTATGAGTGTAACCAGACGCAGTGCCTTGTTCATTTTTGTCATTTTGTGTTACATTCCAGGTGGTGTGGCCACACGATCCTTACTGGTCCCGACGTTGTTCGCCTACGTGGGCACCGGCGCGTCGGCAGGCAACCAGTCACTCCTGCAGCAGGCAACCCTGCGGCAGGCACCCCTGCAACAGATCAACTCCTCCTGCAGCAGGGCCTTTGCCCAGGCCGCTGCTGCACTGCGACTCCAAACAGCTCTGACCAACACGGCGCATAAAACCACCGCAGCCTGCCTGAAGGTCAGCATCCTTGCTGCTACTTTGGACTATCAATCATCACTTGCAAACCGCACAGCGGTCGCACTCTTGATGCATCACCGCCAGCTGCGGGTTGCGGCCTTGCCCAGGAAAACGACGTCCGCACCGATAACCTCTGACGCCGGTTGCGGTGTATACCCATGCCGTCATGCCTGCGCACACAATTCCACACCGACACCTACACGCCCGCACCCACGAAGCCCACAGCCAGGCCCACGGACAGCACCGACACTGTGAACCAGGAAAGTCGCACGGCCAGCTGTGGTTGGCCCTGGACGCCTCAGTGTCATGAGGAATACTGCGTGTCTGCGGTACGGCACAAGCTTCCGTCCGCGTTGACCTCCGGCCGCCACTCGAGGTGCGCACCCATGCCATGGTGCCCATGCCTACAGACCCACGCCCACGAAGCCCACGGCCAGGCCCAGGGAGAGCACCGCCACCAGCCCCGCCGGCATGAACTTCTTGGAGTTGTTGAAGCGGGACGCCATGGCGATGCCCAGCAGCGTGCACAGCGCTGCACGCAGGGGGGTGGCGCGTGGGAGACAGCGGTGGTAATCGACCAGCGGGGGTCACAGGATGGAGTACGTGAGGAGTGCTACACACCCTGGGGTGCGTCAGCGACTCAGCGTGCTACCAGGCCTGCACATGCTTCGTTTGCGGATAAGGTGCCCGAGCCGTTCTCTTGCCACACGTCGTCCCTGAATGCCGGTGCTTGCTCGACAGCTCAAGCTTCGATGCCGCCTGGCGCTACAAATGTCCATATGCCCCCTACGCCCAGCCCCGCAGCCCTCCCGGCCCCGCCTGCCAGTGCCCATCCGTTACTGAAGGCCAACGCTTAAACTAGTATGTGTTTGCGACATGCACCCTTTACATCCCGCAAACTGCATCGCAACTGCCTCGCCACTCACCGAAGGCCACGCGCGCCGGCCCCACGCCTGCCGGCCCCACCATGGACCGAGCGCACAGCGCCAGGATCAGCGCCGCGCCCAGACCCGCACCCAGCGACTTCGCGCTGCCCTTCTTGAAATACCCGTAGCCGCCGCCAACTGAACGTGCAACAACGGCATACGTACTGATCAGTTGCCGAGCAACGCAGGGACCAGGTGCGTATGCCATGGTCGGGGCAGATGTGGCGAAGGAGGATGCGTTCCAGCTGCTAGGCCTGCAGGGCAGGCAGTGGCCTTTATAACGGACGGTCCGATGCATTCCCAAATCGGACCAGATCAGGCCGCCCGGAAGCAGCTGTGCGCATGCATAGCCGTATTGTCTCTGTGTAATGGCCTGGCGGTTTGTCTTTGGGGCAGAGGTGCTGTGTAAGCATGGCATTCCCTCAGTGATCTCGACGTGCGGTACGTCGTAGCACACAACAAAAGCGCGCTACCCACTCGTCAGCAGTGCTGCAAAGGCAAAGGTAGCGCCGCGCAGCGGATGCGGCACGTCCCCGAAGCTGCCGCCACCACCGCTGCTACCTCCGCTGCCGCCACCGCCGCCCCCGCTGCCGCCGGCGCCCTTGCCGCTGCCGCCGTCCCCGCCCCCGGTCGCTGCCAGCTGCTGCAACAACCCCCGAGTGGTCGCGTCTGTGATGCAGTTGCCGCTGGCCATGCCTGCAGTACAAGAGTGGCGGCGCATGCAAAGAGTGAGCAGCAGTAACAGCATGCCGCCCTTCGCCGTATACCCCTGCTGCACGGTTTGCAACCCTGGCAACCCGGTGCTGGGCTGGGTGCCGTTTGTGGGTGCAACCCAGTCGCTGTGTGCCCCTCGCTACACCGATGACACGGTCATTATCATTCACTCAATTCAGGCGCAGTATTTGCTGCCATGCGGCGCCTTGGACAGGAGGTTCGGGTCCTTTTCAAGGCTCCCGCCCCCCTGACGCACCAGGCACGTCGTCGGCGAAGGCACGCTGGGGCAAGCGCCCAAGACGCATGGGGCAAGCCACATGGGCCGCACTGACCCTGCTTCGATGCAAGCGCTGTATTCAGAAGGGATCACAAGAGCGGGCGGCGTTTTGCCGTTTCGCAAGGGTTCAAGTCTCGGCGCACCTGCGGCATCGCAGAGCAGCTGACGTAGAAGCACCAGGTAGTGTAAGCATGATGCTGATTTTCGCGAGCCGATATGCGAATGACCAACGCGACCCAGGGGCCTGCTCTTTCGATGCATCCGGAGGTACGGACGGTCACTCGCCCCCCCCCTGAGCAGCCCGCGAACCTCTGCAATGCCATACGCCTACTCGCTGATCAAGTACAACTTTCCGCAGCGCGCCATGGCGAACCGGGCGTGTCTGTTCTGAGCGGGGACCCATCCGCAGCAACTCTGAACGCGCTTATTCCGGGCCATCGTTCTAGGCATACTGCAACGGCAAGCTATCAGGCATCCCTCAGCTAATCAGGCTTCAAAAAACTCAGGTGGACCGTGCGACGATTGTACCTTCACGCGTCGATTGTGCGCACAAGGACTGTCATCCTGGCTTACTACTTCTCCTTTAATGACAGCAGCAATTATCCTGCCAGTCTGACAGCTTTTACTGCTGTGCCCCACAGCCCCAGGGCCCCTGCCGGACGAGGGCTAGCAGCACGGCGTGTGAAGGTTCAGGGGGCCAACCAACAGCGGCCATGGACCACCATCACCATCATGACCATGACCACATGCACGACCACGACCACTACCATGACCACCACCACGACCGCGACCCCTTGCACCACCACCACCACCACCACCGCCATGCCGACCGCAACCTAGCCGCATCCATGGACCACCAGGGCGCCGGTGCAGACGCAGCTGCAGCAGGCTCTGGTGCTGCCGCTGTGGGCAGCGGCCTGGGTCTAGCTGCCTTGAACGTTGTTAAGACGTACCATCTGCAGCTCATCGCCATCCTGATGGTGCTGGGGCTGGTGGTGTGGTTTGTAAGCCGCAGGCGCAGGCGGCGGCAGGCGGGCGGTGGCACAGACTACGGTGGGTCTGAGAAGCCTTTCACAGAAGCGATTGTCATTGTTACTGGTGTGCGGTAAATAGCTCGGTGACATCATCCCGGCCCAGATTTACCTTGGATTGTGCTCTGTCATGCATGCTGCGGACCACAGCAGTTAGGACCACGGTGTGCGGCAGCGGTTTCAGCCGTTGGTGCTCTGCTATTTGTGCTCTGAATTGCCAATATTATATGAACCTGTGAACATCACGCCGTTTCCAGAAATCTGACGGGTGTGAAATGCTGTTGTCCGGTGCTTCGCAGCGGCCGAGTCGTCCATGAACGTGCACATTCGACGAAGCCGTGCGCTGGAGGCCATGCAGGCCGAGTACGACAGGAAGGCCAGGGAGTACGAGGAGATCAAGGCCGCGAGGCAGAAACTGGAAGCGGTGGGTGAACCAGGGTTGAACTGGATGGATTAGGGTTCAAGAAATGCAGGTGGTGGGGCGCGCGAGGGGACGTACTGTGGAGCCGTACTGTGCAGAACCCAAACGCTGCTGCATGCGCTAAGGGCAGCGAGATGTATTGCAAGGCGAACGGCGAACCGACCTTGTGGTTTATCGGGACGTGTGGAACCGCAGGAGGAGAGGGCCAAGCGAGTTGGCATCGCGGGCGACCCGGACAGCGGCGGCAGTAGCAGCAAACCCAAGCCGAGCAGGCCGCGTAAGTGTTGCACCAGTACCTTGCGTTGCATGCTGCCCCGCGCGCCTCAAGTGCTGTCGCCATGCGTTCGTTTCGTGCCCTGAAGCCGCCCACGAACGCGTGGCGCCTGAGCTTGTTTCTTTCAACAACGCGACCCCTGGGCTCACACCTTCACACGTTCTGCAGCACACACTCCCAAACCACAGCCGCAGCCTGCTTCGATGCTTGTCACTACATACTCGTTGCTTCCAACCTGTAATTGGTACGTGCTTTGCAACTGTGTTTGCTACTGTGACGCCGCAACTGCCTTCGTCAACACTCCTGACCACCGTCACGTGCCGCTGACCTTGGCCCTTGCTTCTCATTCCGCAGCTCCCTCGGACGACGGGTGGACTCCCCTGATGGGCTCAGGCCCGGTGGGCGGCTTCAAGTCGGCACGTGCCTGCACCAAGCGTGGCGGCTGACGCTAAGGAACCTGGGACGGGCGCAGCCCCTTTGTCCCTCCTGAATGCCTCAATCCCATCTGTATGTTGTCTGTGCGTGGTCTAGCCTTGCATGCTGGCCTAACACGCTGGCGTAGTGCCTGGCTTTCTGCATCATTGGAAAGCCCATGGCGGGTAGGCAGGTGGGTAATGGAGTGGCGGCGGATGTGGTTCGAGGAACAGGGGGCTGCGCCTTCCCAGGATGTAGTAACCTAGAGGCGGGTGCGTTTGGGCTGCTCAGGGTTCAAGGCGGTTGCTTGCGCTGCGAGGGCACATGCAGCATACGCTAACAAGGGGTTGCGGAGCTGGATCGCACAGCTTTGGGTGGCTCCTTGGGGGCTTGTGCGCTGCATGGGTGGTGCTCTCAGGGGTTCAAGCGCCGGCTTTCGGGCGGGTGGTGGGGTGTTGGGCTTTCTGACGTGCCGCTGAGCCAGTCCAGGGTGTCCTGGGCCGCGGCACTGAACTTCGCCCATACCCCATTAATGTCTTTCCCTGTGCTGCCGCACGCGCTACCGTGCATGCACGTCGGATTGGTGCCATAAGATAAAGTGAAACGCGCGTAAGATGCAGTATGGCGGAATGCAATTTTTGGTACATGTTCACGTTCGAGAGCAAAAACCTGGTACTGGTGAACTTGATCACTCCTTGTCAGTAGATTTTGTCGTACATAGACGTGGCGGTGCTGACTAGTGAGGAGCACATTGCGACGGCAGTGCTAAGCATGGAGGCGGTACACGCCTGGTGCACGCATGTGTGTCCGTGCGGCCGGTCAGCTGGCACGTGCGCGCCTGTCGTGTCGTGTACGGCATTACGTGTAACCCAGGAGCGTTGGGCTGGTGGCAGCGTGCCCTTTTTGCGTGGACACGGCGTTTCCCTTTTTTCGACGCATGCCGTAATGATTCTTGTGCCCGACACTGCTAGAGTCTTGCATATGGAGACATGATGCCGGTCTAGCCTTGTCGGGGTGCAACCAGCTGCCTTTTCTGTGTGCTAAGCAGGGGAACCCCCTGGTGCTAAGCCTCCGAAGGGGAACCTCTGTGTGGCCCTTTTGAGGTCTGGAAGGACTTCGCACCAGGGTCAGCAGCATGGCGGTCGAGCCGTGTAAGAGCTAAGGCTGTCCATATGCGCTGTTTCTTGACTAGCTTCGATTGACAACACGGGATCGCAGAGAGGCTCACGCAGGCACGCCGAGAGCATCGACCCTCGGGCACGGCGTGAACATGCCTCGATGCACACGTGTGTGGCCAGAAGGCCTTCTGGGTGTGGAACACGGATGTGGTCACTGCAAAGTTAGTGCCCGGTGGCACACGTGGCTGTTGGGCGCTGCAAATGTTCCTCGTAAGTTCAGACAGTCACGGGCGACGCACGGACAGCACACAAGCGTCAAAAGGCGCCCACGAGTCCAGCGTGTTACGGTACACAAGGTTAAACGCCTTGGTTCCACCTGAGCCCACCACTCGCCTGGCACCAGCCCAACGGCCATGAGCCCGGCGCCTGTGCCGTACACCGCATTGCGCTGTCCATGCCACAATCGCTTTGGACCACACGACCACATCAGCTACCACGATCACAGCGAGTACTGAAGTGGCCCGCTTGCTGCCGCTTGTCCTGTCGTCGTGTCTCAAGCAGGTGATGCAGGAGCACCATTCCCGGCTAAAGCGCACACTACAGGCACTACTTGTGTACGAATGGAGTTGCGGGGTCACAGTAGCATATCACAAAACAAGTACTAGTTACAAGTACTAGGTAGGCACTGCTTGTGTCCTGCAATCCCTTGTGCGCAAACCGCACAGTCCCTCAAGCAGGTGTTGCAGGAGCACCCGTCCCCGGCTGCTGTCGCAGGTTCCACAGCGCCTGCAGCAGCCACAGCGTCCCCAGCACGTGCATGGCTGCACCGTAGAGGCCATCACCGGCAGGGAAAGGCCAAAGCGCAGGCGGGCGGGTTCAGCTCATGTACGGCATGGTAGTCGAGGCATAGTCAACAGCAACGCAACGCTACATGATTGATTCCTGATAGGTGTGGTCGGGACCAGTAAGGATCGTGTGGCCACACCACCTGGAATGTAACACAAAATGCCAAAAATAGTCACTCTATGTCCCCGCCGGACCGTCCGGGGCTCAAGCACTGCTCCTCTCCAACGCACGCAGAAACACCTTGCAGAGAAGGCCCGAATCCCAAGCCACCACGCACCTGATACTCTCCCGCCAAGTTGCCCCGTGGCCGCCAGGAGCAGCAGCACGCAGTCCAGCGCCGCACGGAGCGCCACCACACTGCCCAGCCTCCGCAAGGCCCCCGCAGGCTGGATCGAGCCTTCAGCAGCCCTCCCCCCGCGTCCATCTGTTGCAGCCGTTGCCCCCGTCCTCTCAGCTAACCCACGCCCTCTCCACAACGCCGTCGCTGCTGCAACTGCTGCCCCACACAGCAGCAGCGGAACGACGACGTCCCCAGTAACCGCCACGCACGAGTACCAGAACGGCCCGGAGCCGCCTGCGCCCCCTAGCCCCGCCGCGCCGTATGCGGAGCTGCCCGGCACCAGCCCTGGCAGCGCCCCGCTGAGGCCACCACGCGCGGGGGCCAGGCTGGGGGGCGCCAGCTCCGAGGACTGCAGCAGGGTGAGGATGGCCACCATGCATGCAGCTCCGCCGGCCTTGGCGGCCAGCTGTGTGGAGGGCGTAGGCCTGAGGGCCGATGAGCAAACCAGCGCGTGGGTTGGACGTGTAGCTTGGGGCATGGCTACCTCAGTGATGTGCCGCTGTGCTGCCGCGCTGCTGCATAATGGATCCGGTCTCGCGATTGAACCCCTGAAGTGGTCTTTCGGGCAGTTTCAGACCCCGGCACTGAGAAGTCCACGTGGCGAGGTGGTGTCGTATTTATGGTGTGCTCAGGACATGCTGGCTGCCGGGGATGGGGCCCCGTGAACAAGTAATAGCCGCAGGCACTGGCGTAGTGAAGAAAAATGTCACGCTGTGCATCGCGTCTCTGAGGGTGACTCCAGGGTGGAGCAGAGCCAAGCGCTCTCCCTCTGTAAAATGTGGACCCGCGCACGTGCGCGGCCACCGAGACGAGTTCCGATGCCCGCTAGGACCCCCCCCCAATATAAATAATAATAATGGATGTGGCAAAATAGTGCATAGTGCATAGTGTTACCGAACATCAGGTAATTGGATCGAAGGTGCCGTATTCGCAGTCGGTCTGCACTTCGTACCGTTGTTATCGCACCTGGCTTTGGGGAAGATGGGCAGCAAGGGCGCCAGGTAGGGCCGCAGTGGCAGCGCAAGGGCCACAAGCACCCCAGTCCCGCTGCCACCGCGCCCAGCTGAGAACCTAACACCAGCACGGCACCCAATGGCCCTGCGTAACGTACAAGGGTAAGCAGCGGCGGGTTGCGCCGTTTAGCAGCAAGTCCCAATACCAGCACGCCACCAAACGGGCATGCAGCGCCAAGCGTAAATTACAATGGCAAGCCCGTTGCACGCACGTGACCGATGTGATGCGCCGTTCAGCAGCAACGCAAGTTCACTGTCATTCCAGGTGGACCTAGTGCTTCCAGTAGCCTCAATATGGTAACAACCGTACGGTGTGGTCGTGACCGCTGCTAACCCACCCTCCTGGAGGCCCAGGGCAGTGCTGCGACACACCCTCCACGTGCCGCACAGCGCCGGGAGCACCGCCTGCACCGCCCAGCTGCTGACCGGGTGCGCCCCGGCGTCCTGCAGCCACAGCCACCACAGCAGTACGACAGGTGTGGTACCGTCTGGCCATGTCACAGCAACCTGACTTCCAAATTCGTCCGTGTGCGTTATGCAATGCCCATGAGCAACGGTCAGCTGATGTGGAACAGCCTCATGCTGTCGGTGCATGCACATGTCACAGTTCACGTGCACTGCGCTTTCGTACACTCTGAGCCGCGATTCCTGCCTCAGTTCTGTTACCGCATGATGCCAAACAGCTGCTGGAAACCTGGAATCACTGCTTGCTGGCCCTCACCTGGAGCGCCTGCAGCACCTGATCACGGCCCGAACCGCCCGCCGCCATGCCCGCAGCCGTCCTCATGGCTAGGTCCGGCCAGTCCACAGCCGATGCTGCTGATGCTGCTGCAGATGCTGCGGCCCCCGGGGCTGCTGCACCCCCGGATGAGGCTACCAGGCCGCCGAACGCATCCCGTGCTATGGCCGCTGCACAGGCCAGCGATGCGTAGGCCCCGGCGGAGGTCCCGGCCGTCATGAACCTGTTGTGCAGAAGGTGCCAGCCAGTGGGAAAATGTCGGCGCAGCATGCCAGGACGGTACGGCAACGGACCGCACGCCCTGTGCGGAGGGCGTAACCCGCGTGCACTGGCTTCGAAGTGCTTGTTAGCTTGTAACGCTGGCTGCTAGATAGTTGTGATGGAAATTATTCGTGGCGTTTGTACTGCACATACCACCTAAGCATGCGTGTCCTGGCTCACGGTGGCTTACCAGCATGCACCCCACAGGGCGGCGGGCAGCATGAAGAGGGCCGTCCATGAGCCAGCTGTGACGGGCTGACCGTGAGACTGGGATGCCTCTTGCAGTGCTTCATAGTGGTCCTCTGAAGCCGCTTCGCCGACAGCTTCTGAAGCATCGTTGCGGCTTACATAGGGCTCGCTGCCAGCGTTCCATGCGACCCTCGGGTCAATATTGCGGCTTGCCGGTTCATTGCGAGGGTCGCCAGCGTGGGTCCCCGGCGCCGACGATTCGTCCTTGGGAGATGCTGGGCATGTAAAGGCTGGTCGCCGGTCAGTGTGGATCCGCTTCACAGCCGCGCCTGGAACCAGCGGCGCTCCGGCATGCCGGCGAGCTACGCGGTGTCGGGGCCCTTGCCTTCCGCACGGTATTTCTAACATATTAGAGCCGCTAAGTTGGTGACATGCGTGGTTAGCAACTACGCTCTATGCGTCTGGCCCGCAAACTCAACGTTGCAGTGCCGTCACGCTTTCGCCCAAATTCACAAATAAATCTTTAACAATATACAACGTTTGTATTGCAGTGGTTGAACGCAATTTTGTTTATCCATGTGCGGCTTGGCACGACTAGTCTCACGTCACAAGTGCATTCGCTACATAGAGCGTCATGACATGAAGTGTCCAAAGAACATAATTGGCTCGGCTTCACCCCGTAGCTGCGAAGTAAGGGGCTCCGATGCCGTGCCACGTGCTCTGTGCCCTGCGCCAACCCCTGGCCAACCCCAGGTCGCCACGCCGCTGTGCAATCTCTCCGTCCATTTAATGTACAGCCTGTAATGGATACCGACGTGCAATTGACCGACACGGTGTCTTTGCCGTACTAGTAATTCACAACAAGTGGCCGTACATGGGAACCGTAAGGCGCGCAAGCTCGTCAGCTTACACGCTTTGATAACATACTAACACCTGCAAGGTGCATTGCTGAAGTAGTAACATGCCTGTGCTTGCAACTCGGTGCACTACACCACTAGACTCGCACGTCAACAGCCAGCTTTACTCAACAGCAAATGACTCGCCAGAGCCAGCATTGCCAACATCTGCTGCAGCCCAACCGCACCCCGGCCCCGCCCTTCATGTTTGTACGTAGGGTCCTGTCAGTTGCCTTGCCTGCAATGAGGTGTGCTTGAATGTCCCCCACCAAACCGTTAACCGCCTTTAACCACAGTAACCAGCTAACCAGGGGCAGCAACCGACTGCGTGTTTGGTCACAGAAACCGTGCATCAGTGTCTCATGCTCGTTGACGGTTAGCGTCAGCAGATACAAACATTAGCCACAGCCCAACTTCCGCATGCGATCCCGCTTGCCCCAGCAAGCTACCGCCGGAGGTAGAGGAGCTGCACCGCCAGATCTGGGCTCTCCCGCATCAGCCGCATCACATGCTCAACTGGCAACACCCTCTCCCGCCCCGGCTCAAGGTGCCTCAGGAGCCAGCCCTTGAGCCCAGACAGCAGCGCCCCAAAGCTGCCGCTGCGCTGCTCCGCCCACAGCAGCAGCCCCACCGCGTCGTCTGCGCACACGCCGTTCAGCAGCTGACTCCCCACCTGGGCGCACAGCCCAGGGAGCAGCAGCCGGTCCGCCAGCTCCCCCACGGCCTGCAGCAGCTCCGGAGGCACGAGCCCCATGTTGTCCGTGTACATGAAGCGCAGAATACCTGCCAGCCGCTGCCTGAAGTAGGGGCTACGCGCCGCCAGGACGCCGCGGTGCGCAGCGAACACCTGGCCGCCCACCTCCAACTCAACGTCCGCGCTGCCGTCCGGCTGCCGGTCCAGCAGCGCACCCAGGTCGGCGGCCAGGGTGCCGCCGTGGCTGTGGGATGGACTGGCGCCAGGCCAAGGGGGCGAGACGCCTAGCTGCAGCAGCAGGACACTCTGTTGGCCTAGAGGTAGCAGTGCCACGCAGCCGTTGCGCAGTATGGCAGGCGAGGTGTAGGTCTCTGACCGCGACCGCTTAGGGATGCCTGCGCCGGACACGTCCGCTAGGATAGTCGTAACGCTGCCGTCGGCTGCCACCCGCGCCAGTCGCGTTGCCTGCCTTGCTGCAGCTCTGTGAACGTCCAGCACCCAAGTGTTCCCCTCGCCATCCACGGTCATGCGATGCGCCCTGCTGAACCTCGCCTCGGTGCCGACGCCGTCCTTGGGGCCCGAGAGTTCCTCCTTGCCCGCGAAACGGACGGGCTCCTGCACGCTCGCACCTGCCAGTTGCGCAGTGGAAAGGCGGTAAAGCGCTGTCTCGGTGCACAGCACCAGGCTGCTGCTTGCAGGGTCGTAGGAGCCACACCACAAACGGCCGTCGAGGGCCCCACAGTGCATCGTGGTGACCTGCACCTCCCCTTCCGTCGCGCCCCATGCGGACACACATCCCTGCTGTTGCTGCTGCTGCTGCCGACCTCGATTTGCGCCACCGGCATTCGGTGGAGCGGGTGCCATTGCTGAGTGCCACGCAGGGGGCAGCTGCAGCCTGCGCAGCCTCCGCGAGTCAAAGCAGTACAGGCAGCCCATGCAGTCTGAAAAAATGAACTGGCAGCTCGTGAAGCGAGCAGAAAGCCCCACGCCGTCGCTGTCCCCCTCTTCCCGCGGGTGTCCCGCAACTACCGTGGCGTCCCCATCCTCCGACACCCGCACAACCGCCTCGCCCATCACGGCATACACGCAGCCAGATAGAGTACGCGTCCCAACAAGCAGCGCTGACTGTGGGCGGATCTCCAACGTGTGAGGCTGTGTGCTGTGGAGGCGCGCATATGCGGATCCGCGTGGGATCGCTGAGCGAAAGACTGAGGCCGTCCCATGGGTCCAACCTCAGTAACCACCCATGACTTGTGCACATCAGGGCCTGCGTTGCCCCGAACTCCTTCTCAACGGCGACAATCCACGCGAGTGGGTAGTTTGTGGGAATGCCGCAGCTCAGATAATGCTGTGTAGGCGGCATGACACCGCACGCTGGCAGGATGAGAGTATACCTGCCCCGCAAGCCTCAGGCAACTGGGCTTGGCAGATTGTGGATGAGCGAGAAATTGTGGCTTCTGTGAGCCTGACCGAGGCTACCGAAAAGGAGCACTGCGCCTTCAGGCCTATAGGCTCATCGCCCTTTCCCTGCGTTTCTTCAGCCTTACAAGTCCTGGTATATGTACCAGTCTAATACCAAAGCCGTGACGTTGTAGAGCGGAACCTGGTCTTGGCGGAGGGGTAGACATGTCCTGGTATGTATATGTACCAGTCTAATACCGAAGCCGTGACGTTGTAGAGCGGAACCTGGTCTTGGCGGAGGGGTAGACATGTCGACCGTCGACTCCAGCGGCACAGCAGGACAAGGCCCGTGCGAGTACGCCCACCCGCTCACCTGAGTATTACTCACCTTGCATGTCCCAATGATAAAAAGCTGAGGGCTGACCAGCCCGGCGAGGCCGGCGGCTCGAAATGCGTCTAAAGTGTGCCTAGCAGAACCCGCAAAACGCGACAACAAAGCAGTATGCCGCTCACCTGAGGATAACCAGAGCCAAGGCAAGAAGGGCAAACAAGGGGGAAGGGGAAGGACGGTGAGACCATGTTAAAGAGCGCAAGCGAGGACAGGGGCAAGCAAATGCATCGTGCCTAAGGCTAAGTGTAAAAAGGAAACTAAACAAGCAAGGCGTCAGTCTAGGGAAAGACAAGGCCGAAACCAAACCCTGTACGGCGACCGTTAGGGGGGAAGGCGGGACATGACAGCCTGGCCTATAAGGCTCCCCGGCGTCATGCCACCCCGCTGAATGGATCCTGCACGGGGAGAAGGAGGGAAGATGCCTGCACGTAGAGAAGAGAGGGTGAGTAAGCGTCGACCGCGAGTCCCCCATGTTGTGGCGGTATCATCACAAACCCGACAGGGTTTCAGACAAGGCCCACAACATTACCCCAGGGGGGACTCGCGGCCGACATGCACGTGCCGGATGGCCGTGCAGCGGTCAGGACAACAGGGATGCGGCGGCGGTATGTATGTATTTTATCTTACGTTTGGACATGTCTTGACCCCTAAGGGTTCGCGAAACGCATCATGTACCGCGGCATGGGGCGCCACGCGCCAGGCGCCATCCCACGCAGCATGCGTGGCAACACCCACCACAGGCGACGACCGACTTCGTGCACAGCTGTAGCTGCGCTGCTGCCCGCGACGAATGCCACGTTCATGGCATGACGCGATTTACGAAGGGACCGGTCGTGGGCTGGTACATCGTCCCGATGGCATGCTTGAGGGGGCGGGGCGGGGGCTTTGGGGGCGGCAACCTGCTTGGGAAGAGTGGTTAATGGTCAGCGGTCCGGAAGGAGCCTTCTTTATCACCAACCTGCGAGCGTGAAGATGCTTGCCAGTCACAGGTAGCACCAGGGGAGAAAGCAATATTACAGGAGGGCAAGGGTGTAGGCATGCACGTCCACGCCAACGCACCAAATTAGGGGACTGGAAGGGCCACAGGGCAACACCCCTCCTCACTAGATGGGATGGGCAGCACGCAACAAGGGCTACAGTCGGTTAACAGGCA
Organism: Chlamydomonas sp. KOR1; assembly: GCA_036984285.1. Lineage (NCBI taxonomy): Eukaryota > Viridiplantae > Chlorophyta > Chlorophyceae > Chlamydomonadales > Chlamydomonadaceae > Chlamydomonas > Chlamydomonas sp. KOR1. The sequence continues at coordinate 481,465 of BQMZ01000181.1, read as the reverse complement.
AGGCAGGCGGTGAGTCTGTGTACAAGCAGGCACCAGCGTGGTGCAATTGTGACCCTGGTGCAATTGTGACCAAGGGTCCAGGTGGGGTGTCAGATGGAGGATTGTTCGTGTACGAGCACCCCAGCCCCCGTGCCCAGCCCCTTGCCACGTTGTCAGGCCCCAATGCTGAACCGGTACGGCAACGGCACTGGGGTCGGATCTCATCTCGGCGCTAGGGCAGGCCGGGCTGGCAGTGGCCGCAGCGCCCTACGCCTCCCGCTACCTCACCGCTTCGCCATGCTGTTACTAGCACGACCCAGCAGCGTGCGGGCTTGCCCGGCTGACCAGGCCAGACAAGGGTTCGTGAGCGTAGGAGATGCTTGCTGGTAGACACCGGAAAGGAGAGCCTGTCGTTGCGTCGCTTACGTGTTACATGGGGGTCCCGGACGCGGCCCTACTCCCCACCCTACACAACGTAGCTAACCGGAAACTACATTGCAATAGAGCAGAAGAGTATTGATCGTGGTACGTTCCGGGGCGCTGGGCCAAGGGCCCAGCGACCCTGATAACAGCGCCGAGAGCAACGCCAGTACGACCAATGGCAAGCAGGCCACGACAACTGACAGAATCACACGACGCAACACCTAATGCTGGCCAGCAGAACTAAGACAATACGCGAACGCAAACAACACAAGACGACCTGCTTGCATACAGTCACAAGGCATGCCCATGAAATACACGTGCCGGTACTGGGGTCCGACAGCTGTCAGGCCCCAATGCTGAACCGGTACGGCAACGGCACTGGGGTCGGATCTCCCCCCCACAACCATGTCCGGGGATACACAACGGGCATGGTTGGAAAAGAATGACACAGTGCCGGTGCCACCCACGTGCACCCGACACAACACGCCGACAGTGCTGTGCAAGACACGAGGGCAGGGCAATGTCAGGATGCGCACTGCAGGTTCAGGCAACGCAGCAGAGTCAGTTCCCACTCCCAGGGAATCGGCACATGCAACTGTCAGGCTTGCAGCATGTCTGCCGCATGCATGCATGCCCCCCCAGCATGGGACCAGGGGCACCTAACCGTTCTAGCCAGCAAAGTCTCCTACCTCGCTCATGCGAGACACCAGGGTGCACTACAACCACTCGAGTCATGCTGTGCCCAAGCACCGTCACTACCAGGCAGTCAATTGCCACTCCCCCGCGTCACCGAAACTCACGAGCGAAACCGAGGAGCGTCCAGGGGCGGCAGCGGGCCAGCTGGAACAGAAACCACAGTCCAGGCGCAGGACGTGTGGGTGTGAGCTGGTCGCCGACGGCATACGAGCCGCAATGTTCAGCAGAGTGCAATGAAGCTAGTACGCTAGGCCCTATCGACAGCAACGAAGCTCGATGGTGGATGTGCGCCAACTGCGAAGGTCCGGAACTCGGAAGACGCCTTGAAGCTTGGAGGAATAGAAGCATGGATGGCACCATCATGAAGATAAACGATCGCAACTCGCGAGGCCACCACTCCTCGCGAGCGGAAGGTGTTGCGCATGTCTGCCGATGCGCGACTCCAATAAAGGCGACTTCGCGAAACTCCGTTGGCCCCGGAACGTCATCTCGGCGCTAGGGCAGGCCGGGCTGGCAGTGGCCGCAGCGCCCTACGCCTCCCGCTACCTCACCGCTTCGCCATGCTGTTACTAGCACGACCCAGCAGCGTGCGGGCTTGCCCGGCTGACCAGGCCAGACAAGGGTTCGTGAGCGTAGGAGATGCTTGCTGGTAGACACCGGAAAGGAGAGCCTGTCGTTGCGTCGCTTACGTGTTACATGGGGGTCCCGGACGCGGCCCTACTCCCCACCCTACACAACGTAGCTAACCGGAAACTACATTGCAATAGAGCAGAAGAGTATTGATCGTGGTACGTTCCGGGGCGCTGGGCCAAGGGCCCAGCGACCCTGATAACAGCGCCGAGAGCAACGCCAGTACGACCAATGGCAAGCAGGCCACGACAACTGACAGAATCACACGACGCAACACCTAATGCTGGCCAGCAGAACTAAGACAATACGCGAACGCAAACAACACAAGACGACCTGCTTGCATACAGTCACAAGGCATGCCCATGAAATACACGTGCCGGTACTGGGGTCCGACAACGTGCGTGAGAGCTGGTGAAGAGTGCGGATGGCAACTGAGAACGCATCCCCCGTTTTCCCCGTTCCCAGCCACTAGCATAGGTACATATGTGTGTGCAATGGTATGGCCTCGAGCTGTGCACTGGAGAGGCTTTCGTGACCACGGCGGCCTAGGTTCCGTAACCACCTCTCAACGGTCAACAGGTCAGCACAGCGGACGAAAGCCGGACGAACGCGCCAAACACCTCAATGCAGTTACATTGTTTAGAAGACGTTGCCTTTGTCGTGCCTCGTTTACACGAACACAGATCTGGCGCGTGCTGTATGGTATTTGGCGCGAGGAGTATGCGCCCGATATTGACCTCCTTCCCCTCATTACGAAATAGCCATGAAGAATAAAGATGAATTAAGGGACATAGCTCGATCTAAGGCAGGTGGCTGCAGCGCAACTCCAGCGCAACCCCAAAGTTGCAATTATGTCGCTGACTGGAGCTGGTACTACTCCTCCGCAGCTGAAGGAGTTCCATCAAAAGAGGGCGGATTACTCAAAGACAGGACGCGCTGCGACGAACGCCGCACCTGCTGCAGCGGGCGAGGTGAGCAAAAGCTCTGCAAAGCTGCCCTCGTAATGGACAAATTGCATTCGTGGTTAAAGCGGCTCAAACCATCGGACGACAGGCTTCGGTGTCTTCTTCGGGCGCCTTCTCGCCAGCGTCAGGTGCGGAAGGGGCACAGCAACGGCCAACCGGGGGGGCAGCACTGCGTGTAGACCACTTGCCACGGATGAGAACCAGTCCTGGGCCACAATCGCAGGTGCTAGTCCACGGCAATTTGCCCATAGCGTGGCCTCCAGTGTTTTCAGGTGAGTTGTACACATGCTTCTGTTGCGGCATCACTGTGGTCTCCCCTCGGCAACACCCAACCCACTCCCTCGTGGCCATGGCCTACGTACTTCGCTCTCTCGCACGGCGCTTGCCATGCGATCATTGGCCTGGCACGCTTCTTGCGCAGTACTCCGGCGGGCTCCGTGTCCTCATCTGCGTTTGCCACGCCGGCCAGCTCAGTCGCAGCAGCCACCACAGCAGCCACCAACGCAGTCGCGGGCGTACCTGTTGGAACCATGGCCGCCCCGGCTATGGCACTGCTTGACAAAGAGCTGGCTGCCATGCGGCTTCGGTGTCAAGCGGCGGAGGAGAGGGCAAAGGCGGCGGAGGTACGCAGCACGGGGCGATATCAGTGCAATTGCATTGCCTTGGCTGCTGCTAGCCGTGCCTCGCATGTGCATGGCTTACCGCTTGGTGATATCACATGCAGCCGTAAGCCATGGTTATACGGATCGTGCACCTGCAAAATGGTGCGGCTTTCTGCAGGCTCAGCTCAGTGCCATGAAGGCGATGGGGCAGCCTGCAGCAGGGAAGCCCTCGCCAACGGCCGCCCCCGCGGGGAGCCGTGGCCCGAGCAGTAGCGGTATTCCGGCGGATCCAGCGGCGGCGATGCAGCGGCTCGAGGAAAACCTCAAGGCGAGAAACGGGATGCCATTGAACAGCGCTCCTTTAGCCGGTGGAGGCTTAGCTGGGCCTACAGGGGGCTGGGCTAAGGCGTTTGAGATCATGCACTGCAGTCCTGCAGTGATGCGCTACGCGAGCCAGTACTGGCCCACCACCCACAACACTCGCTTTCGCCAGGCCGTTCGTACACAGTTTCACAATTCTACAACACCCTGTGGCGCGCCAATGCACTTGCAGGTGGCCATGGCGGCCCGTGCGGAGCTGGAGTCCCGGGAGCTGCTGCTGCGCCAGCAGCTAGACAGCACGCAGGTGACTCGTGCCCGCTTCAACTTGTGCATCGGTGTTTGCCGTCGCCGCGGTTCTGCGAACGCCTGACCCAGATGGCGGCATGGCGTTTGGGGCCGCTTTTGGGGTCTCTGAACACTCAGGGCTTCATGGTTACATGCACTATGGGTTCTGCGCAGGAGGAGCTGACGCAGTCGCAGCAGATGATCAGCGCCATGCGTGCGAAGCACATGAAGGAAATCGAGGTAGCAGCGAAGCGGCAATCGGATGCCAAGGTAGGGGCAGCTGCGCAGCCGTTCGGGAGTGCTACCCGCTACACTACGGCCTACTGCTCGTGCGTGCTGTGGGTTCGGGCTGCTGTCGCATACGCGGAATCAAGTGCATCCTTTTTGAAGAGCGTCTTGACTGGCTGCGCCTGCAGAACGCCGCTGCACGGGCTGAAGAGGAGCTGGACAATGTACGCGCTCGGGCGGCGCACCTGGAGGACGAGCTGTCCAAGGCGACACAGCTCAACGCCGCCATGCGGGTGGGATAGTACGTAGCGCATGTACCCTGACCCTATTGATGCGGACCAGCCTCTGGACTGCTGTGGTGTCGTGCCGATAGTGCAGCAACGATGTGTTGCGGATCGCCTCTCACTGCAGGCGAACTACGAGGAGGTGGACCGCATGCACCAACAGGAGCTGCGGGAAACTAAGGAGCAGGTACGGCCACAGGGCATGCTACAGCCCTCCCGCTGGTTGAACACTAACCTTTGCTCGGTCACTGCGATATGTCCTTGAGCTGCTGCTTTGTGAGCCACTTACATAGATGTGCTTGGCATTAAGGACGATGGGTCTGTTGCCTGTCTGTTTTTTGCCTCCAGCTTTCGGCAGCCACGGCTGCCCTCGCGGAGCGCTCCACCCAGCTGGAGGAAGCACGTGCCGCCGCCGCGGACGCGGAGGCCAAGCTGACCCCCGTCAAGGAGTACGCCGAGTCCATGCGTGAGGAGCTGAGCGCCTCTAACGCGCGCGTCGAGGAGCTGCTGGCGCAGCTTGAGCAGCGGCAGCAGCAACCTGTGGAGGGCAAGGCGGCAACGGAGGCCGCGGCCGGGGCGGAGCAGGAGGCGAGGGCGGTGGTCAGGGCGGCGGCCGAGGCTGCCCAGCAGGCGCAGCAGGCGGTGGCCGCGGACGCTGCCGAGCTTGCAGCGGAGCTTGATAAGGTAGGGCCTGTGCTGAGGACCGCAACTGGTACCTACTGGTACGCCAACTGGTACGTTAGCGGGTGACGCGGTGGGACGCATGCCTGGATACAGGTTGCAGAGACTACACCCAACTTACTTGTCAAAATCGGGTAACGTACTGACGTGAGGGCCGTACAGGGTATTGAGCCCGTTGTAACACGTGGCTAAAACACGTCGCTGCGCCGCCCCCACGCGTGTTTGTGCCCTGCCCTGCCAGGCCCGCCGAGCCTCCGCGGAGCTGCAGGCGCAGCTGGATGAGGCCCGCTCGCAGCGCGACGAGCAGCGCACCATCGTGGCGCACCTGCACACCGAGTCCGCGGGCGACAAGCACCAGCTGGAGACGCTGCGCGAGCAGCTGGCGGAGCTGCGGGCGCAGCTCAACAGCGCCGCCGAGGGCAGCAAGGCCCGCGCCAACCAGCAGAGCAAGGTGCGCCACGCATGCCGGATCGGGTGCCTCCAGACAGAGTCTCAGCACCCGCACTGTTTCCTGTTTGTTTTGCTGTTCAAGTCAGGAGCGTTGTATCAACCAGCAGAGCACGATGAAAGAGGTCGCTCCAGGGAAGCACGAATGACGAAAGGAGCAGAAAATCCCGGGCCGTGACACGTGTTACGGTGCTGGTACCGGGTTGCCCCGCGAGCCTGCAACCATTATCCGCAATTGCCTGCGCAAACGTAATTGTGCGGATGCTTGGATGGCAGTCAGCAAGTGGAAATGGCAAATGACAAGGAGCACGCTATGTGCTTTGTGCAGGAGCTGTCGGCCACGCAGGGCGACGTGACTAAGTTCAAGCAGCGGGCCATGGCGCTGGAGACGCAGCTGGCGGTGGCCAGCCAGCGTGTCAACGTGGTAGAGGGGGAGCTGGAGCTGGCCAAGCAGGAGGTGGCGGCGGAGAGGGCCTTCCGCAAGACCGTGCAGGTGGGCGTTGTTGGGCCCGGCACGCTTAGTATACGTGCCGTAAGGTGCGGGCTGGCAGGTGCTGAGCGGGTGGGTTGTGGGCCGAGGGCGAGGTACGGCAAGGGGCTATCGCGGAGCATCACAATACCAGTCCTCGTTGCCCTGGCTATGGCGCGATGACTTGTCGTTGATGCTACAGGAAAGCCAAGGCCAGCAATGCAACGCGACTGCCGCTGTATCGCGCTGCTAATGGCCCTGCGACACCGCTGCTGGATGCTATCCAGGAGACGGGCTCACTGCTGGCACTAGACCGGGGCCTTGGCATACACATGCAATACCCATGCAGCCATGCTTCTTTTTCTTGTGGCTAGTGTTTCAAACTTACACTGAAAGCTACCCACGTATACCCTACCAGGCCTTCATTGACGAGCAGGACGGCGCCCACAGCAAGGACCTGGCGGCCAAGCTGGTGGCTGCACACGAGGACGCGGCCAAGCTGAGGGCACGGCTGGACGACGCTGAGCGCCGCCTGGCGGTAAGGCAAAGGAGCCTGGGGCGGTCCCTCGGCCTTTCCACTGTTGGATTGCTGTCACACTCTGGGTTTAGACGGCGACGCAGCTTAGGCACAGCAGGCATTCCTCTCCCCGAGGCCTGGAGTCCGCAGGCATATGCATTGCACTGCAACCTCGGTGGCACCGCCACTCGTTGTGATGGGTGGATGAGCCGACATGCCCGACCTTATTGCTACCTTCCCCACGCAACCCTGCAGGAGGCCACGGACCCAGCCAGCGCAGCCAAGAGCTCCAAGCACGAGTCCCGCCTGCGCCGCTTTGCGCCCACCGACGGCACCCCGCTGCCCAAGACCGCCAGCGGCGGCGGCGACGAGCCCCCGCTCTCGGGCTCCCGTTCCCTCTCCTTCCGGGGCTCGGAGGGTAGCGGGTCTGGCGGTGTGCCCCGCATGGCCAGCCTTACCGCGGCGGAGGGGGAGGCGGCAGCAGTGGCTCCCGCCAGTGCCTCCATGGACCCCGACACGATGGCCACGGAGCTCACCCTGGCCCGCAGCCAGTTGAAGGGTGTCATGGACCGTACCACCAAGCTGGACTTGGAACTGACTGCAGCAAGGGACCGCATTGCGGAGTTGGAGGCCCAGGTGCAGCAGCAGACCGGGAGCGTGAAGGCCGTCGCTGCTGCGGCGGCTGGTAACAGCGACAGGGACGGCAGCAACAGCAGCAGCAGTCAGACTGTGTCGGGCGCAGAGGAGGGTGCGGCGGTGAAGCAGCTCGAGCGGGAGCTGGCGGCAGCACAGGATGCGGCACAGAACGCTGGCAAGGAGTCAGAGGAGGCCAAGGAGAAGCTCAAGAGCGCAGTGAAGAAGGGCAAGGTGCTTGCCGAGGCAAAGGCGGCGCTGGAGCAGGAGCTGGCGGAGCTCAGGGCCTCCAACGACGAGCTGCGGCAGCGTAACGAGGCCACGCTAGCTCAGTTGCAGGAGGCTCAGGCGCGTCTGCTGGCCCTGCAGGAGGCCGAGCAGGAGGCAGCGGCGGCGCGGGCCGCTCTGGCGGCGCGGTGCACGGAGCTGGAGGCGCGGGCTGCGGAGGCGGGGGCTCGCGTGCAGCAGCTTGCAGAGCAGCTGTCGGAGAGCGAGGGGCACGGCGCGACCACCATCGCACAGCTGCAGGGGCAGATTGCGTCCATGGCGGCGGCTGCGGAGGAGCTGGAGCGCACGCACAGCGCTTCCCGTGTGCGTGCTGCGGAGCTGCAGTCGCAACTGGAGGCAGCCCTGGCGTCTTCCGACGCGCGGGTGGTGGACCTGCTGGCGAGGTGGGACGCGGCGCAGGCGCAAATGGCGGAGCTGCAGGGACTCATTGATGCGGCACAAGCTGCGGCCGACCAGCAGCTTCGGGTGCTGCAGGGGCAGCTGGAGGTGGAGCAGGCGGCCGCAAGGGCGGCCCGGGATGCGCTGGAGACCCAGCAGCGCACTGCGGCAGGGCAGCTGGCGGAAGCGCAGGGCCAGTTGGCAGAGGTCCTTGCGCGGGTGGGCGAGCTTGAGCAGCGGGTGTCAGCGGCAGCAAGGGCACAGGAGGAGGCTGCTGCGGCTGCGGCTGAAGCGGCGCAGCGGCTGCAGGCGGAGCAGGCACGGGCGAAGGAGTTGCAGACCCGCTGCGACGGGCTACAGGCTGAGCTGGAAGCCACAGCCGCTCACTCATCGTCCGCTGGCGCGGAGCTGCAAGCTGCAGTGGACTCGGAGCGTGCAGCCCGGGCAGCGCTGGAGCAGCAGCTAGATGGGGTACAGGCGGAGCTGAAGCAGCAGCAGGAGGCAGCTGATGCTGCAAGGGCTGATGCCGAGAGGCTGTCGGCTGATCTCCAGGCCGCGCAGGAGAGCGCGAGCGGGCAGCAGGAGGCTATCACAGCCGCTGAAGCAAGGGCCGCACAACTGTCATCCGAGCTGGAGGCGGTGCAGGCGCGTGCATTGGAGCAGCAGGAGGCCCTCACGGCCGCTGAGGCAAGGGCCGCACAGCTGGCGCCCGAACTGGAGGCGGTGCAGGTACGTGCAAGGGAGCAGCAAGAGGCTGTCGCGGCCGCTGAGGCAAGGGCCGCACAGCTTTCGGCGGAGCTGGAGGCGGTGCAGGCGCATGCGAGCGAGCAGCAGACTGCACTAGCCGCGGCTGAGGCAAGGGACGGGCAGCTTTCGGCGGAGCTGCAGCAGGCCCTGAAGGCTGCGGAGGAGAGAAGCGAGCAGCTAACAATCGAGCTGCAGGCCGCCTGGGGGGCCATGCAGGAGGTCGCGGCCACTGCCGCTACCCAGGCTGCGGAGCTAGCATCTGAGCTGGAGGCCGCCAGGGCGGCAGCCAAGGAGCACCTGGAGGCAGCTTCCGCGGCCGAGGCACGCGCTGAGGAGATGCACACGCAGCTGGAGGCGGCGCAGAACTCCGCCGAGGAGCGCATTGCTGAGCTGCGTTCACAGCTGGATGCGGCAGAGGAGCAGGTGGCTGAGCTGCAGGCGAGCATGGTGGGCGCCCGGTCGGGCGCGGACGAGCGGGTGAGGGAGCTGGAGAACCACATGGAGGCCCTCCGGCAGGCGGAGCAGGTGGGTCATGCGAATAGGCACCCCGCTCAGCCTTACGTTGCGCGCATCATGTCCTTTAACCGCTCTTGATGCTATTCCCTGTTGCACTCGCACTCGTTTTGGCATCTGAACCTGGTTGCATGCACCTGCTTGCATACCGCCTCCGTGTGTCCACCGCGAACTGTTGAACCATACCCAGTGTCCTGCTCCTGCTTTTGTGTTGTGACACTGCAGGACGTCCGCATCAAGCTGGACGCGGCCGTGGCCGACGCCCACGCTGAGTCCGAGCGCAGCGCGGCCCTCTCAGCCGCTGTTGAGGACCTGCAGAACCAGCTGGATGCGGCACAGGCGCAGCTGGCCTCAGCCACGGAGGCGCATGAGCGTGCTGCCGGTGCTGCCAGCGCCGCCGCTGAGTCTGCGACCGAGCAGCTGGCGGCCCTGGAGCAGCAGCTTGCGGCTGTGCGCAGCGAGCTGGAGCAGGAGCAGGCCCGGACGCAGGCCCTGGAGGCAGCTGCCGAGGAGCACACCGTCCGCACGGATGCAACGGTGGAGCGGCTGCAAGGGGAGCTGCAGGCGGCCCTTGCTGAGCTGGAGGCCAGTCGGGCTGAAGCTGAGGCTGCCCGCAAGGATCTCGAGGGGGTGAGGGGTGAGTTGCAGCAGCAGCAGGCAGAGGTAGCAGCTGTGCGGGCGGAGGTGGAGTCGTCGCAGGCGGAGGCTCAGGCCGCTAGGGAGGCGGCAGAGGTGGCGCGGGCGGCGGCGGCCGCCGCAAGAGCCGAGGCTGAGGCGGCGCGGGCTGAGGCGGATTCAGCCCGGGCGGCTGCTGATGAGCAGCGAGCGCTAGCGGAGCAGCTGAAGCAAGCGGAGGAGCACGTGCAGGTATCTTTCCGGCAGAGGCAGGAACAGCTGGCGCTGGAGCTGCAGCAGCAAGCGGCTGCAGCTGAGGCCAAGACAGCTGAGGCGCTTACGCAACTTGCCGACAAGACTAACGCTGTGGCCGCTGCGGAGGAGCGGGCCTTCGGATTGGCTCAGCAGCTTGCCGCCAGCGAGGCGCAGCTAGCCCACCTGGAGCAGCTCCTCGCAGACGCGGTTGATGCGTGTGCTGCTGCTACCACGGGCCGTGCGGCTGACGCCGCACAGGCTGCAGCTGAGGCCGAGGCCCTTGTAGCCTCCCAGGCGCCCCTGGTGCAGGCGCTTGAGGACATGCAGCAGCAGGTATCGGCGCTGCAGGAGCAGCTGGCGGACGCAGAGGCCCGCGTGGTCACCAATCAGGACGCCGCCTCCATTAGCCAGCAGCTTCGCGCCGAGCTCCAAGAGGCTGCGGCTGCCCTTGCAGAGGCCCAGGAGCAGCTGCAGCAGGCCCGCAGTGACGCGGAGGCCAGCCAGTCAGCGGCGGAGGAAGCTGCTGCTCAGGCGGAGGCGGAGCTCACACAGCTGCGGGAGCAGCTGGAGGCCAAGGGGCAGGAGCTGACGGAAGCTGCCGGCCGTGCGGATGCTGCAGCGGCCGCCCACTCGCAGGCTTTGGCGGAGCTTGCGGCCCTCCGTGCGCAAGGCGAGGACTTAGAGGCCAAGCTCCAAGCCGAGGTGGCGGCAAAGGAGGAACTGCAGCAGCAGCACAGCGAGGCGCAGGAGAAGCTCGTGGCTGTGGCTCCTGCATCTGCCGCCCTGGCTGAGCTTCAGGAGAAGCATGCGGCCCTGGAGGAGGCGCATGCGGTCCTGGAGAAGCAGCACAAGGGGCTGAAGGCCAAGGGCGCCGCCCTTAGGGGCGAGTACGATGCCCTGACGCAGCGCCATGCCACGCTGAACGAGGAGCACGACGCCTTAGCTACGCAGCTGGCGGAAGCATCGGAGCAGGTCAGGTCCCTGGAGGAGCAGCTGGCAGCAACTGAAGAGAAGGTGCGGGCAGCTGTGGTGGAGCGCACAACGCAGCAGGAGCAGGCGCAGATGGAGGCCGAGTCTGAGCGGCAGCGGCTGGAGTCTGAGCTCCAGGCGGTGCAAGCGTCTTTAGGTTCGCTTCGGGAGCAGCATACAGCCCTGCTGCAGCAGCATGCCGAGGCTGTTTCCTGCGTTGAGGAGTTCGGCGCCCAGCTTGAGGAGCGGCGGGTTGCGCTGGACGCTGCCATTCTCGCTGTGGCTGAGGCTGACACCGCCGCAGCACGCGTGCGTGCGGACCTGGAGGCAGGCCTGGCGGTGGCTCACCGCCAGTGCGAGGAGCTGCAGCAGGAGCTGCTGGCAGCAAAGGCGGCCGCAGCTGGCGTGGCTGCGCAGGAGGCAGAGCTCGCAGCCGCGCGCGCGTCCGCTGACGAGCTTCGTGCGCTGCTTGAGGGTAAGCAGCACGAGCTGGAGGCAGCTCTGACGGAGGCTGCAGACGCCCGACAGCGGGCTGAGGCGGCGGATGCAGCACACGCGCGGTCGGGTGAGGGGTTGGAGGAGCTTCGGGCTCAGCTGCAAGCCGCCACGGGCGCGGGATCAAGGCTGGAGGAGGAGCTGGGCGCGACCCGGGCAGCTGAGGCTGCTTTGCGTAGCCAGCTCGAGGCGGCTGCCACTGCTGAGGCCGACCTCAGGGCGCAACTGCAGGCGGCCGAGACTGTCCAGGCGGACATGCAGCGCCAGGTGGAGGCATCTGAGGTGTCGCAGTCGGACCTGCTGAAGCAACTGGAGGCGGCGCAGGCGGCGGAGAAGGCCCTGTGGGCGCAGCTGGAGGCGGTGCAGGCGGCTGAGGCGGAGCTGAAGGCGCGTATGACTGCAGCGGAGACCTCTTGCGAGCAGGCCCGTAAGGAGCTTGAGGAGGCCCAGGCGGAGGCGGAGGAGCTGAGGACACAGCTGGCGGCTGTGAAGGAGCAAGCCCGGGAAGTTCCTGAGCTGCTGGCGAAGCTTGTGACAGCTGAGGCGGCGGCAGAGGCTGCACGTGTGCAGGCGGAGGCAGCAGTTGCTGCAGTGGAGCAGCAGGCGGAGGAGGCGTGCACACAGCTGGTAATGGCGGCGCAGGCGGCGGAGCTGCAGCAGCAGGTGGAGAAGCTGCGGGCGGAGAACCAGGCGCTGCAGACTGACCTCGCCAACGTGCAGGTGCGCGTACCGTTGTGCCATGCCGTACGGCAACTGATCGTATGCACAGAGGCCAACCCGGAAGCCAAGCCTTGGAACTTGGGCATGGTGGTTTGGTGGCACACGGAAAGCTGCCATCTTGCTTCGCATTGTTGCTTAAGGGAGCGGCTTTGTTGGTTTGTTGGTGTAATAGCAACTGTAACTCGCTGCTTGGTGTTTGGTGTAGAAAGCATCCGTAACGCGCCATGTGCTTCACGGATGTGCGCAGGAGGACCTTGCTTCGCGCGAAGCCGAGCTGCTGGAGCAGAGCCAGGCTGTGGAGGAGGGCCAGTCAGACGCTGCCGAGGCCCACGCCCGCGTGTCGCAGCTGCAGGCGCAGCTGCGGCAAATGGAGGCAACTCTGCTGGAGGACAGCGGAAAGGCGCACGATTCCGAGGAGCTACTTGAGAAGGTGCGTGCGTCGCGGCCTAGGATCAGCCAGAATGGGCGCACCGATGAGATCCTGCATGGCGTGTGGGCCGCACGGTTGAGTCAGTATATAGAATCTGTTCGGAAGCTGGCAGCACCCGGGCGTGCGGGCATTGCAACACCTTGGTTGTCCAGGTTTCACTGAAGCATTGGACGTACACTTGGTATCAGTGGTTGTCAACCAAGCAATCAATTTCTAGGGCAAGCACCTTTTCTCCTGAGCCTTGACGCCCGCCTGCTAGCTTGTCCTTGGTTGGGCAGCCCGTGCTTAGCCCAAGCGATGCGTGCACATGCGTAAACACTCTTAAACGCTCTGTTCCTCGCCGTACCTGCAGTTGCAAGCGGAGCTGTCCGAAGCCAGCACTAAGCTGCAGGCAACTGAGGCGGACCTGGCTGCAGCGCGGGCGGAGCTGGCTGCTGCGACCGTGGCCGCCACAGCGGCGGCTGCCACAGAGGCCCAGGCTGCTGAGCTGCGCGCAGCGCAAGAAGCGGCAGCCGCAGAGGCAGAGGACCTGCGTCAGAAGCTGCGTGCCGCAATCCGCAAGGGCAAGAGCATCGAGGCCGCCAAGCAGGCACTTGAGCAGCAGGTGAACGAGCTGCAGCAACAGTTGCAGGAGCAGCAGCAGCAACAGCAGCAGGCTGCTGATGTGCCGGCTCTGGCCTCGGGTACGGAGCAGGAGCAGGAGGAGACGCAGAAGCTGCAGGATGCTGTTGCTGATGCTGAGCGGCGGCTTGCGGAGGCGGAGGCGCAGCTGGTCGCCAGCGCAGCAGCTCGCGGCGCTCTGGAGGAGGAGGTGGAGGCTCTGCGCCAGGAGCAGCAGCGCCAGGGCGAGGCCTTGCAGGACGCCCTGCAAGGCAAGGCGGACGCCGAGGAGACCTGTGAGACCCTGCGCGAGGCGGTTGCTGCCGCGGATGCAGAGGCGAAGGCCGCAACAGCAGCAGCCTCGGAGGCGAAGGCTGTGGTGCAGGCGTTGCAGGAGGAGGTTGCGGCGGCTGAGGTGGCGCTTGCGGCGGCCAGGGAGCAGCTCGCGGAGGCAGAGGCACGGCTGGGGGCGGAGGAGCATGGGCAGCAGGGCGAGGCGCGGGCGGCTGAGGTGGGAGAGCTGCAGGAGCAGCTGAAGGCAGCCAAGGCTGAGGCATGGGAGGCGGAGGGCAAGCTGCAGGAGCAGGCGGAAGCTCTGGAGGAGGCCGAGGCACGGGCTGGGCAGCTCAGCCGCCGTGTCAAGGAGCTGGAGGCTGCGGCCGATGAGCTGAAGCAGCTGGTAGACGAGGCTGAGAGGGCTCGTGAGCGCAGCGCATCGCGTGCGTCGGACTATGCGGAAGAGGCCGAGCGTGCTGAGGCCGAGTGCGAGGAGCTCAGGCAGCAGCTGCAGCAGGCCGAGGCGCAGCTTGAGGCGCTGCGTCGGCAGGTGGCGGAATCTGCAGCAGCTGGTGAGGCTAGCATTGCGGCGACTGAGGAGCTGGCCGCGCTTCAGCAGCAGCTGGAGGCGGCTGTGGCGGCGCGTGAGGCGGCGGAGAGGCAGCTGGCTGAGGTCCGCAGCGAGTTGGCGGAGCAGCAGGAGGCGGCTACGCAGCGCGCTGAGGAGCTGAAGAATAAGCTCAAGGCAGCCATCAAGAAGGGGAAGCGGTTGGAGGAGCAGCTCACTGCGGCGATGGCGGGCGGCGCCGTAGTGGCAGCGGCGGCCGCTGTGGCGGGCGGGAGCGGTGGCGGCAGCTCAGAGGCGGCGGTGATGGGGGTCGCACGGGCTGTGCCGGAGAGCGGCGTGGGGGGCGCAGCGGCGGAGGCGGTCGCAGCCGCTGAGGAGAAGGCGGCTGCAGTGGCGGCGGAGCTGTCTTCTGTGACGGCTGATAAGGCGGCGCTGCAGGAGCGGCTGGCTGAGTTGCAGCAGCAGCTGGAGAGCATGGGGAAGAAGGTCAGATACCGCATTGCTCGCAAGCGGTGATGTAGCATGTCTTGCCTGTCGCTGTGGGTTGACCGAAGGTGCGACTGATACCGTTAGCCTTAGCTCAGCCTGTGACCCATGGTGGTGGACGGAGCGCCCACCTGAGACCCATAATGCGGCTCTGCAATAATGTGTCCTCCCCTCTGTTTGCGCCCCTCGCCTTGCAGCTGGCCCTATCCGCCAACCTGGGAACCCTGGTCGAGGAGCTCTCCACCCGCAACGACGCCCTTGCGGCACAGCTGGAGGCCGCGCAGGCAGCTGCGGCGGAGGCCGCCGCCGCCAGGGCCCTCAGCGACGGAGACGGGTGGGATAGCGAGGCAGCGGAGCTGCGCGAGCAGTTTATGGCTGTGCAGGAGGAGGTCGCGGCCGCGACTGAGCGGGCTGCAACAGCGGAGAGCCAGCTGGAGGATGCTATGGCAGCCCTGCGGGCGATGGAGGTGCAGAAGGTGGGACTGGAGGAGGTGGTCAAGGAGCTCAGGCGGGCGGCGGACGGCGTGCAGGGCCAGGGCAGCTCGGCGGTGGAGGTGGAGGAGCTGCGGTCGCGTGTAGCGGAGCTGGAGACGCAGGTGCTCATGCGTGACAGCGAGGTGGCACGGCTCTCCGCGCAGGTGAGGATCAGCGGCTATGGCGAAAGGGCTTCGATTGTCCTTTGTGCGGGGTTTGGGAAAGGAAACGCAAGGGGTGCGCTTAGAGCACCGGTCCGCTTGCCAATCAAAGGTAATGGCCTTTCGTATGCTAGGTATGACCGCCTGTCCGTCCCGCATTGCCTACATCAACCAACTGCTGGTCATGATGCCTCATGCACTTCCGCACCGCCCGCAGGTGAACCGCATGGAGGGGCACGTGGAGGAGAACCGTGCTGTGGCGGAGAGCAGCGTGCGCGAGGCCCAGGAGCGCGCGGCCGAGCTGCAGCGCTCGCTGGAGGCGGCGGAGGTGCAGCTGGACGCCGCGCGCGCCGAGCTGCAGGCGGTGCGTGCCCACGCGGACGAGCAGCGCAAGGCGCGCGAGGCCATGCAGGGTGAGTACCATGGCAGCAGCATGGCGGTCGCCAACTCATACGTACTGCCCGCAAAGTGCTTTTGTTGGCCTGTGCGTTTGCCGCCTACTCACCATGTGCAGCGGCGTGTAAGCTTCGTTTGACTTTTTTGCGTTACTACACCTGCAGGTGAGGTTGAACGCAGCGCCGAGCATCTGGCGGCTGCTGAGGAGGCGGCCGCTGCCGCACAGGAGCAGGCCAAGCAGCTGTCCGCGCAGATGGCGGCGGCCCGCGCTGAGGCGGCTGAGCTGCGCGCCAAGGTGGAGGTTGCGCAGGTACGTGCTGGTGCGGACCACAGCGCTGCACATGTAGTTGTAGCTACTCCCAGGATCCCTGATGGCCTATCTCCGCCTTTTAGAGACAGGCGTGATTCTTAAATAAAGGCGTAGATGTAGCAGTGGCACCTGCTTTAAGCCTGGGTAGAAAACGTGTGCACATATGTCTGTCGCTGCGTGCAGGAGCAGCTGGGCCACCTTGCGGAGCTGCAGGAGGCCCTGGACGCCGCCACCGCCGCCCGCAACGCGGCCACGGCAGCAGCCGCAGCCGCAGAGCTGCGCCTGGCAGCGGCCGAGAAGCAGAGCGACGAGCTGCAGGGTGAGCTGATCGGCTTCCGCATGCGTGCCGAGGCCGCGGAGGCGGCCGCCGCTACAGCCCAGGCGGCGGCGGTCGCAGCGGTGGCGGCACAGGCCGCAGCCGTTGCGGAGGCGGCGGCGGCCTCCGGCTCGGGCTCCGCACGCCAGGCTGTTCTGGAGGCGGAGAACGCAGACCTAAGCAGGCGTGTGGCTGAGCTGGAGGCTCGGGCTGCTGTTGGCGATTCGGCCCAGGCCCGGGTGCTGGAGCTGAGCTCGCGGGTTTCGGAGTTGGAGGCGGCGGCGGCGGCGGACTCCCAGAAGCTGGCCCGGGCGCGTGAGACGGTCACCCGGCTGCAGGCCGACAAGGCGGCGGCCATGGCGCGCCTGGAGGAGGTGGCGCAGCAGCTGGAGGCGCTGCGTAACGCACACGCCCAGCTGGAGGCCGCACATGTGGCGCTGCAACGACAGCAAGAGCTGGGGTCCCTGGGGTTGGCGGAGCCGTCGGCGGCGGCCCGTTCGGCGTCGGGTGTAGGCGACGGCGCCGCTGCGGCTGTAGCGGTGGAAGCCGTGGCGGTGGCGGACGCGCTGGCGGAGCTGGAGGGCGTCAAGGGGCAGCTGGCGGAGCTGCAGGAGAGGCTGGCGGAGGCGGAGGCGGCGCTGGCGGAGGCGCGGGGGCAGCTGGCGGCGTCCAGGGGTGAGCGGGAGGTTTTGGAGGCGCGGTGCGCTAGGGCGGAGGCGGAGGCGGCGAAGCTGGCGAGGGAGCTTGAGGAGGCAAGGGAGGAGGTGGAGAAAGCCGGGGCAGAGGCGGAGGCGGCGCAGCAGCAGTGCGCGCAACTGGCGGAAGTGGCGGCGGCGGCGGAGCGCCGCTGTGCGCAGCTAGAAGAGGCGGCGGGAGGTGCCACGGCAGCGGCGGCGGCGCCGGGTGGGGCGCCCCGTCGCAAGTCCAGCAACTCTGGGCAGGAGGCGTCTGGGTCAGGCCTGCCGCCGCCGGCGGCAGCAGCGGCGACGGCGGACCTGCGGCGAGCCACCCGCGACGACCTGCGGACAGTGTCATCGGTGCTGGCGGGGGCGCAGGAGCGAGCCACGGCGTTGGCGGCAAGGTTGAGCCGCTCGCAGAACCTAATGGCGGAGATTGAGCAGGTGGGGCTGCACATGGCGACGTGGGGGACCTGCACTTGGTCCGTCAGTCTACCAGTACCGTCTGTTGTCTTGTTGGCCCAGGACTCATCGTGAGCGCAAACCTTGTTGAGGCTTTGGGTCCGGCTCTTATGCCGCTCGTGCGTTGGGCCCTGACAAGTCCCACTGTTTGTGTGGGTCTGTGTGTGCTGCAGGCCACGAGCAGCTACAGTGGCGGCAGCGGCGTGACGTTGCCCGAATTCGGGGAGCTGCTGCAGAGCGCCGTTGCGCTGGAGGGGCTCATGGTGGTGCTGGAGGCGGGCGTAACGCAGCAGCAGCAGGACCTGCACGCAAAGGTGCGAGGGCAGTTAACCCCACTTACTTCACATGTGCCGTACAGCCCTTGCCCGTCCGCGGTGTGTGACGGTGATAACTACAAGCAAGGAGTCTTGCAGTTAGCAAGGACCAGTTTGTTGACGGCAAAGTGGGAATGCCTGTTCATCGTTTGGCTCTACTGTTGTTGCAGGCGGAGCAGCTGACCCAGCTGTCGCAGCTGCAGGCCCGCACTGCGGCGCTGGAGCAGCAGAACCAGCAGCTGCAGCAGGAGCTGCGCCGTGTGGAGCGCGAGACGGCCGGCCTGTCTGGCGGCGGCGGCGGCAGCGGCAACGTCAGCGTCCTGATCGGCGGGGCAGACGACGGCGGAGCTGGCCCACCGGCGCAGCTGCTGCCGCGTCCTGGCGGGCCAGGGGCGGGAGCCACGGGCGCGTTTGGCGGCAGCAGACCGGTGAGCGGCGGCGCGAGATGGTGCACGGCGTGCCAACAACGCTTCCCTTGCGACGCTCAGCAAGTCCTTACACGCCATGCGGCATTTGCTTCGTCACTCGCTGTACCCACGGCCCCGCGCTCCTGCCCTGCCGACCGTGTCTCACAAGCAGGCCCCTCTGCTTCACACTCTCTTCCCAAGCACCCACTGTCTCGCGCCCCTTCCCTATCTACCTCGCCCACTTTCTTTTCCCTCAGGCCGCGGGCGCCCGCCATCGCGCCGCCACTGCTGACACGCTGGACATCGAGGCAGGCGTGCCCACCTCTACCATGGCCCAGCAGGACGCAGACGACGACGGACACCTGCCGTACCTCTCCTCGCACGACCCCGGCCCTGACGCCTACTCGTACAACCGCCTGTCGGTTGGCAGCAGCAGCCGCATCAACCTTGACTTCCGGCCGCTGCTGTCCGTGCCGCTCATGCGTACGGCGCACCCGCACGTACGGCAGGCGATGTCGTGGGTTGACTACGGGAGTGTGCTGGCGGGCCGGTGGCTGACCAGCCGCCCCACACTGCGCCTGGGCGCGCTGACGTACGTGGTGATCCTGCACCTGCTCACGTTTGCTCTGCTGACCCTAGGTCGCAGGTGCGGGGGCCCGCTCAGGACGTTGCCGTAAGAGTCCAGCAGTTTTTTAATTAGGTGTATGTAGTGGGGCTCAAGGTGCTTGTGGTAATGGTCGGCGACGAACGCTTACTTACGCGTGCAGGAGTTTGGCACAGGGAGGAGTGGCAGGTAGGCATGCACACAAATTCTGCAAGGGCTGGGACGTAAAGCGGGCTTAGCGCTCAAGGCGTGCACGAGTCTGGACGAGTCACATGACGTTGTCTCAAGCAGTCGTGCGGGCGACGTAGCCAAGGGGGTTTCATACGTTCTTGTGCAGGTGCGCGACACGGACACGTGACGGGATATCAGGCGGCCCAAATGCAGGTTACCACAACACACAACGCAGTATCTGATACTCGTGTGGTTACCTATATGTAATGCTTGGATAATTGATCGTGTACCACCGCACTAGTTATCTTCGTTGCCAATCGTTCGAGAACCATGCCACTTCAACACCCCCTGCGAGAGTCTTTTCGGCCATGCAAGGCTCAACTACAATGTCGTTTATTACAGCGTGGGAGAGGCATAGGCTCCGCGTGGTCAGCAGCGAATGCACCGTCCCAGCGACGAGGTTGCATCTTGCGGGCAGCCAGCGGCGATGCGGCCCGCCTGCCGGAAAACAACAAGGAGGAGCGGTACAGAGTAAGCAATTGTCCAATTGCTAGCACCAAGCTTCACCTCTGCGGCAGGAACCCACTCGCCCCTTCGCCCTCCAGCACTCTCCTGCCCTTTCGCAGCTCCCACTGCTCACCGCTAAACCCACAGCACCTACCCTTCCCCTTTTACTGTGCACACCACACAAATAGCCACGACAGCCTCCTTCACCCATCCTCCCGTTGGACCCATCCTCCATGCACAGGCACTGGTGGCGGAGCTAGCACCCCTCTCCACCCCTGAGCTCCGCGCCGCCGCCGCCGCCCGGCCGACAGAGCTACTGGACAGCGGCTTCCTGTTCTGGCTACGCGACAGGGAGGGAGGCGGCAAAGGGGCCCTGGGGCCGGCAGCGCAAGCGGGGCAGCCGGGGGCGGCAGGGCTGGGCAGCAGGACCATGCCCGCGGCGGAGCGTGAGGCTTTGGCGAGGCTGGGGCAGGAGCTGACCATGATGAGGGAATGGGAAGGTGGGGTTAGCGTCCATCGTACCAAGTTCATCATGCATGCCGCAACAAGGTCGCAGCCTCCAATTCGGCTTAGCGTCCGCGTACCGGTACTACTGATGTTTGTTGCCCTGGCAGGGTTGGGGACTTTGGGGTACTGAGCCTGCACTCGTATCAGCACTGCAGAGAGGAGAATCGAGCGGTGCACGTCCGCGTGGCATGGGGTGCGGGCGGCTGCGTGCTATGCTGCACAGCCACGTGCATGGATGGGGGAGCATACGGCAAAGTCTGTAGTGCTGCATAAGCCCTAATACATCCCACCTGCCGGTTTCAAACGCAGGTCCCCACACCACACACCTCGTGCCGTACAACCCGTACTGCTCAATCCACTGCCTTTACACGCCCGCAGACGAGCGACAGTCGCGGACGCTGCTTCCCCCGCTGGCTGCCTCGCTGGCCTACTCCAACCTGCAGCGCTGGCGGGAGGAGACGGGCGGCGAGGCGCCGCAGCTGGTGGCGGGGGTGGACCTGGAGCAACTGTACAAGCTGGGGGAACAGGTGCGATGGGGGGCTGCTGAAGTGCGGAGGATTGGGGCCGATGTGGGTTGGGTACCGGCAGCTGTGCACGCCGGGGGAGCATGTGGGGTGGGGTTTAGACGGGTTACAACAAGAGGCGCGCGACCCGCAAGGTAACAGGCGGAAATGTGGTGGGACGGGAGCACGTGCTTGTTCACAGGTGACCCATATGGGGGAACATGCATCAGCGCCTGCCAAGGGTGGGCGGAGCGCGAGCTGGCATGTGAGAATCTTTATGCAAACCGTTAGGCTTCTGGTTAGGCTCGTGGGCGACCCGGGTGCTGGCGTAGGTGGGGTAATTGGACGGTTGGCAGGGCACCAAATGGGTTGCATGGGGGACTAGGATGTGAGAGCTTGGTGGCCAAGTGGGTTGTGTACTTGTGTTGGCGCAACGTGTGGGCGTGGGAGTCCCACAGGGAAGCATGCAAGGGGGGAGGGGGGCGACATGGACGGAACCGGAACCGGACGAACCGGATCAGGCAGTTGCAAGCGTCCTTCCTCGCGGCACGCTTCGCTGCAATGCAGGAGGAGAGGAAGCTGCGGGAGTCGCTGGAGAGCGGAGGAGGGGGAGGCGGGCTGCGGCCGAGGAAGGAGCAGCAGCGCAGCAGCATTGAGGAATTCACCAAGGTGGGCACTCTGGCTTCCCGGGCTGCACAGCCGTGCCTGCTTCTGTGTAACGGCCGTCCAGTGCAGCACCCCGGGTACTCAGCCGGTAGGTTGCAACGGTGGTACGGTACGCGGATGACACTGCGAACAGCACATGCCGTGCAAGGACCAAAACGCGGTGCCGGCACCTGCCCTGCTTGCTTCCTTTCCGTCACACAGCACAACAAGGCGTACGCGGACCTGGCCGCGGGGGCTATGGCGCGCGTGCGGTCTCGGCTGATGGGCTTTGATGACAACGGTCCCCGCGCTGCGGCGGAGGTGCTGCAGGCGCTTACGCGGGGCATGGGCAGCACGGAGGAGCGGGCCACCTTCTTGCCGGACGCCTTCACGCCGCCTGGGCTACAGGTAAGCGCCATTGCAGCCATGCAGTGATATAATGGTGCTAAGGCCATAAGCGAGTAGGGTGCACGCTTCAAGGAGCGAGCCACCTCCCTGCCGGGCTCCTTCTCCCAGCCATCGGGTGTAAATGGGTCCGGTTCTTCGCGGCAGGCAGGAACCTGTAGCTAAACAGCACAGGCAGTAGTGCCGTGGGAACGAGGGGGCCCTGTGATCAGCGTGCACTCTACGCATGGACGGGACATGTCTGAACACAGTGGTACTGAGTGGTACTTGTGCAACGGGCCCGCTCAGGTATCGCCTCAACCGCGAGCGGCTGGAGCCGGTGGTGGGAAGCCGTCGTTCGTGGTTACCACACCGCAGGCCCTGCTCGAGGCCATCCGGGCCAGGCGTGAGGAGCTGCAGGCGCAGGCGGCGCAGCGGCAGCAGCAGCAGCAAGGTGCAGCACCCGCTGAACAGACGCAGCGAGAGCCGCAACAACAGCAGGGGGCGGAACCAGCAGCCCCCAAGGAGACACTGCCGTGGCGGAAAAAGGCGCCTGCTGCTGGTGCTGCGGCGGCGGAGGCGCAGGGGATGCAGAAGCAGGGACCGGAGCGGCTTCCGAGCGGTGAGGACGAGGAGGCTGTGCTATGTGAGCTGGCAGAGCTGGTGGAGGAGTACGATAGGGTGGTGTTCTCGAGGAAGACTCCCTTGGAGCGGATGGGGCACAGCTCGTGGCCTTGAGCCGCTGGTCAAGGCCTGGGCCTTTGACCAGGCCTTGTGCGATGAGCACTAACGCTGCGTGTGGGGTCGTGTTACGGTGGCGGGACGCTTTGGGCGGCCTTGCAAGGTGTGTTTGTGGTTGAAGTGCGCATGTACGGCACCAACTGCTGGACAAGGGCGCAAAGCTTGGCCCGCTCAGAAGTACAGGTAACCTAGGGAGTGCGCCGTCGGTAACGATGAAGGGACGAGCGCCCAGGAACCGGTTTTGACCCGTTATTGCTGCTGGTGGCGTTGGAAAGTACGCAAGTGATTGATCCTTTTAGAGACTGCGGTGTCTGCGATGTGGGTCGTGCGCAACGCCCAGGTGCACCCAGGTGCACCACAGCAGAGTGTGAGGAACGGGAGCTCCCCTGGTTCTGGAGCACCTTCGAAACTGTATGTTACAGGAGTGTACTGGGCCGGCTTTCTAGATGTCGCAGTCATGCATTGTCATAACGCATGTCATACGTGGCGACGTGCACAACCCTGTTTGCTGTATGCTGTTGCCTGCGCCGCTGCGCGTGTCCAACCTGGTGTCCTGGTCCAAGGCTTTCGACCGAGTTCGCCGCTTGACGGTTGATGTTTCGCTAGTCCCTGAGTCGACGATGTATCAACGCTGATGTCTACTAGATGATATTTTTTGCAGTAGGGACACTCATGCAGTCTGTCCTACGGCAGCGGGAGCCGCACGGAAGCTTTTACTCGTTCGGGCGGGCGAAATGAGTTTGCCGGTATTGAGTTGGCATTTACCCGTTACAAACTGACTACCGTCACTCATTCTTGTTTGTGCTATCGGGCCTGACAGGGTCCTTGGTTCAGCTTCTCAAAATACGGCAGGGACTCATTTGAGAGACGTTCCTCCTTGTCCACGCTCCAGCCGCAGTACTGAAGAAAACATCAACATCACGAATATGGCCCTGGCGGCTCGACCCGCGCTGGGCCTTCTCGAGCCCCTGGACTCGCCTCTTTTTCTGAGTCGCAAGGGGCAGCAGCAAGATGCCACCCCAGATAGCATGTCTTCATCTATCACACCGTCTACCTCGGAGCCTTCGGAACCAGAACTGGTTGTGGTCACGGTCTCGCAAGGGCAGCCCTGTGTGACCGGGGTATCGCACCACAGCGCAACGTTCACGTGGCCTGAGCTTGATGGCAAGCTTCCTTCGGGTTCGCCTCGGTACGCTCTGGAGCTTCAACAGGTGGGGGTAGCAAAGCGGCCGGACACGCGTCGACGCCCGTTGCACACAGTCGAGTAACCTCGGTCCCCCTTTTCGCCTGCGCAGCTCGAAAACACCAACAACAAACTAGGCACAAACTGGGTTTGCGCCTATTCCGGAGAGTCGCTCGCGTGCAAAGTAAGGATGTTTCAATGAGTCCGCGCTCTCGATCGTCCTCGTCGAGGTGTTCTGAGGACCGCTCCTGACGCTGTATATGCCATGTATGATGTACAGGTAAACGATTTGAAGGCGGGACGCAGCTATGCGGTCCGGGTTGTTGCCAGCACGGACAACTTCGATTCGGACGACGGTATTGACCTGCGCATCCAGAATGCGGACCCAGTCATCTTCCAAACGCAGCCAACGGTGCCGTCCGCAGTCCAGCCGCCTGCTCTGGTGCAGCGCGCTCGCAACGCGCTGAAGGTGGGTTCCGTTGCTTGAGGGTGCTTCTCTGGGCCCTTGTCCCGCACCGTGGCTGCCTCACACACCTTGTGTGTACGCGCGCAGCTTAAATGGAACACACCCGAGGACCCAGGCGGAATTTTCGAGCTCACGTACGTCCTGGAGATCACCCCGGCACCCCTGGGACTGGAAGACCAGCGCACACACACGGTACGTGGCTCGCTGGGTGTCTCGGCCGTACGACGGGCAGCAACCAGCAAGGTTGTGGCAGAAAGGCGAGCCTCCTGACACGCTGTGGCGTACTTGATGACGTTCCTACAGGGGTTTGTGGAGGTGTACCGCGGGCCGGAGCGCAGCTATAAGGTTACGAAGCTGCAGCCAGGCATCCGCTACACCAACCGTGTACAGGTGCGTGGAACAGACGTGCCAGGAACCATGTTTGGCCAGTAGCATCCTCAGCCGCAAATCGACGACAGTGTATCTGTCAAGCCGTTGGCCACAAACACCTGGGCTGTGCTGCCGCAGGCGCTCAACAAGCTGGGGGAGGGGCCCTTCAGCCTGTGCAGCTCCTACACCACACAGGCGACCGTGCCCTCGCAGCCGGAGCCGCCAGCTTGCCACACAGCATCCTCGGTAAGGAGGCTACCTCTACAGATGTCTTACACGTTGTGCCAAAGGCTCGCCTCACAATGCTGGTGGCCGAAGGGGGAGCAACCCCATCCCGTAGGCACGTGCCCACGTACCAGGTCTCTTCGCGTCATGCCGCAAAGCCGCCGTTTTATGCTCCGCAGACGGCCCTGACTCTGGCGTGGACTGCGCCGGCCGACAACGGCTCCCCCATCGTGTGCTACACCCTGGAGCGGGACGACGGGGCAGGGGGCGACTTCATGCACGTGTACGCGGGCCCCAACACCACCCACACCATTAAGGGGCTGCGCCCCGGGCTGCAATACCGGTTCCGGCTGCGAGCAGACAACGACGTGAGTTCAGGCGCCTGGACTGCGTTGGTGTTGTGGCAATCGAAAATAGCCCCTCGGCGCACTCCACTACCCGTTGCTTGAACAGGATTGGGGCACACATCTCAGTGTAAGGCAATGAGCGAGTGTGCGATGCAAGTAGAGGAGCTACCTTGTGCGGCCTCTGTGTTATGGTACTTGAACTGGTATCCGGTCGTGTCCCGCAGGAGGGCAAGAGCATGTGGAGCCCAACCGTGTCGCACTGCACGGGGGCGGCGCCGCCCGACAGCCCGGTGTCGCTGCAGGTGGTGTCGGCGGGCCGCCAGTCCGCCACCATGGCGTGGCGGGCGCCGGACGAGGACGGGGGCAGCAAAGTCCTGGCTTTTGAGGTGAGGCGCATGGGTGACCCTTACCGAGCGACGCACCGTACCTTGAGATGTGCTGCGACCGTAGGATGATGTGGGTCATGGCCAAACGCCTGCATGGCAGCTTGACGTGATTGATTGGCACCTTTGTGGCGGACGGGTCGGCAGTCAGCACCGCGTGCACCCGGATGGGCACCATCTCATTCGCTTCACGCCGCTTTGTGTGTCAGGTGGAGCTGCAAGCCAAGTCCCGCGCGGCCACCGCCTGCATGGGCAGCGACTGGCTGAAGATCTTCGACGGCGAGGCGCACGCCTGCACCATCAACTCCCTGCGACCGGGCTGCTCCTACCGCGTGCGTGTACGCGCGCGCAACTCCGCGGGCTGGGGCCAGTGGGCCATTCCTGTGGACCTGACCACCACAGCAGACGCCCCCGAGGCTCCGCTCTCTCTTCAGCCCGCCACCAGCACCCCCACCACCATTGTTATCACCTGGGCGGCACCCCGACACGACGGCGGCGCCAAGGTGCACACCTACCACATGGAGATGGCCCCGGCGGACTGCGCCTGCGGGCAGTGCCCCCACGCAGCGCAGCCCGGCCAGCTGCAACCGCTGCCCCTGGCGCAGCCGCCGGTCCTGTGCCCCGCGCACGCGCCCCTGCACGTGTACTCAGGCGAGACCATCGGGGCGGAGCTGCGGCATCTGCAGCCCGCGTGCAGGTACATCTTCCGCGTGCAGGCGGCCAACGGGCAGGGCTCCAGCCCATGGACAGACTGGGTAGCCGGCTGCACCACGCCGGACGTGCCCATCATTCCAGCTCCGCCCAGCGTGGCCGGTGTCGCGGCCACCGCCCTGGTGCTGAGCTGGCAGGTGCCTCCGTGCCAAGGGGCCGTCATTACCAGCTACACCGTGGAGTTTGCACCGCTGCCGGTGGTTCCAGGGATGCACATCGGGGCGCCCGGGGCCGCGGGCATTGTCGCAGACCCACGCATGGCAGCCGGCTTGCAGTTCAGGCAGGCGTACCGCGGCCCGCACACCACGTGCGAGGTGCGGGCCCTGGAGCCGTACACGGGGTACGCGTTCCGGCTGTGCGCGCAGAACGAGGTTGGGCCCAGCGGCTGGAGCGTGTGCACGGCGGCGGTCACTGGGCACGCGCCGCCGACCTGCCCCCGGCAGCTCTCTGGCGAGCCGGCCTCGTCCAGCCAGGTGATGCTGTGCTGGTTGCCCCCCGAGCGCGACTTCGGCAGCCCTGTCGTGTCGTACAGCGTTGAGATGGCGGCAGCAACCTCGTCCTCGAGCAGCAGCAGCATCAAGGGCGCCGGCAGCAGCAAGCACGCTGCCGCGTCCTCCGCCGCTGCCTCCTGGACGCACGTGTACACGGGCCCCGCCTGCGTGTGCCATGCTGAGGGCCTCGCACCCGGCCGGTCCTACCAGTTCCGTGTGCGGGCCACCAGCGCGTGCGGCTGCGGCCCCTTCTCCGCGCCGGTCGTTGCTGCCACGCTGCCCGCGCCGCCGTCAGCCCCGGGGCGACCAGTGGTGACTGGTCGCACCGCCACCGGCCTGCGGGTGCGGTGGGAGGACCCCGAGGTCACCAACGGTGCCATCGTGTCCTCGCACGTGCTGGAGGTGTGCGTTGCGGGAACGGACGAGTGGACCGTGGCGTACAGCGGATCAGAGGCATCTGCCAAGCTTTCAGGCCTGCTCCCCGCCACCAAGTACCTGCTGCGCGCCGCGTCGTCCAACTCGGCCGGCCAGGGGCCGTGCGGTGAGACGGAGGCGGCTACCACCATGCTGCTGCCCCCGCAGCCGCCAAGCGGGCTGCGGCTTGTGGAGGTTGTGGAGCCGCTCAGCGCGCAGCAGCAGGCGGACGCTGGGGAGGCAGCGGAGGCGGCCATGTCCACGGCGGTGTGTATCGCATGGGAGGAGCCGGAGGCCACGGCCACGCAGGCGGGGGTGTGCGGCTACGAGGCCACCGCCACGCCCAAGCCTGGCTGCGAGGCGGCGTCGCTGCCTGGCGGCGGCGTCCTGAAGTCGAACCTCCCTGGCCGTAGGGCGGAGGCGAAGCTGGAGGGACTGATGCTGGGCTGCCAGTACGGCATCCGGGTGCGGTCGGTGGGCTTGGACGGCACGGGGCACAGCAGCTGGAGCGAGGAGGTGCTGGCGGTGATGCCGCCGCGGCCCGAGGTCGACACCCAGTCTCTGGCAAGCAGCCAGGTGCTGACCACTGCCTCCGCTGGGATGAACGGCGGGACGGTGCAGCAGCGCAAGGGCGGGAAGAAGGGCAAGAAGCAGGGGCAGCAGGCTGCGGGGGCTGGTGCGGCAAGCTCGGGGGCCGCTGGTCCGGGGT
Organism: Chlamydomonas sp. KOR1; assembly: GCA_036984285.1. NCBI lineage: Eukaryota > Viridiplantae > Chlorophyta > Chlorophyceae > Chlamydomonadales > Chlamydomonadaceae > Chlamydomonas > Chlamydomonas sp. KOR1. The sequence goes on along the minus strand of BQMZ01000181.1, from coordinate 454,088 downwards.
CGCGCGTGTCAGATGACGGCTCAGTTGCGGCGGCTGGCAGCGGGGCGGCGCGCGGTGCGGCCCCTGCAGCGCTGTCCAAGGGCGGCCACCGTGTGGTTGCGGCGCTGACGACGGTGTCTGCCAAGAAGCTCCGGAAGCCCAAGTGGTGGGAGGCCGCTCTGGAGCGCTTCCCTGGAGACGCTGTGATGGAGATCATGTTGGGCGATTGGCGCCGCCGACTCCCTCGGTTCGTGAAGTGGTTTGCGTATTTTGTGCTGCTCATGTTGATCGCCGCCATGGCGTACACGGCGTTCAAGTGAGCCTGATCCTAGTACGGGTTGGCGGATTTGCAGATGTGGGTCCGCGGGGCCCAAGTAGCCAAATTTGCAACTTGGGCTGCCATCGGGCCTTGTTGGGCGTGGATATGGTGCATTAGCGCACTAAGCCGGTAGCGGTCTGTGGCTCAGAAGTAACGGCTCTGAGGATCTGCATTTCATGCACTAAAGACATTGCTTCTTGTCGGTTTTGATGCTGGAGCTCCACCTCTGTATTTTCAGTAAGCCACGTGCGGTGCACGGGCAGAACCTCCCAGCTTGATGTCCTTCGGTGCCCAGCAGATGATTTTTGAGGCAAGGCGGCTTCATATCAAACCGCACGTGAGAGGGGTCGTTGTAGGAAACTCGGTGAAGGATACCGGTAGGTGAAGGAGTCTTCCTTTTTGTGCTTCGCGGATGTAATGACGAAGAGCGTTGTGGCAGTTCATCAGTTGGAGGGTGTGATACGTCTTTCCGGGCTGGGTGTCCGCTGCCGGTCGCTTCGAGCTTCGTAGGATCGGAGTGGTATCCTCGCTTGGCATTCGGGATGCGGCAATCGGCATTGGTCTTCCTACGCGGACATGTGTGTTGTACTTGCGGGGCGTTCCCTCTGCGTGGCGCAACGCTGTGGGGTGCTGCGGTGTGGGTCAAACACTGGTGTAGGCTGTATCACGTTGCGGCTGCGTGTCTTAGCAATGATCTTTGTAGATCGTCGGGCTGCCAGGTGCGGCCCTGCGAAGACAAGCTAGGAACAACGAGCATTAGGTCACTGTTGCATCTTGCCAAAGGCCAATTCATGCACTGACCATAATATCCACACGCACCATCCCCGCGGCCCGCACCAACGTTTTGACCTGGGGGTGGCGAGGTGTGTGTGGGGCCCCCGCTTTGCTTCGCCTTCAGTCCTCTGACTTGGCAAGCACCGTGCACGCATGGGCCGGCGAGGCACAGGAATGTGAGAGGGTAGTGAGGCGCAGATGCTGTCCATGGCCACAGTGGTCTTCACGTGGCCCACAAAGCAGCTGGGAGCCTCGTCCGGCCTGAACGAGATATTAGTGCTGAGGCAATGTGTCTGAGGCCGTTCGCGGTGTGTTGCCCTTTGCGGTTTGAGGACTGAAACGATTGAGCCATCGTTTGTCGCATGTGCTGTCAATGTGTCAGGTTACGGAATGGATGGGGGTGGTACCCAGGGCCTCCCGTGGTGGTAGCTGTTGGTCCGAAGCAGTGGTATGAACGAGAGCTGTATGGCATTGACGACTGGCATCGTACTCCTGCGCACAGGATCTGAGACCTTGTAATGCACGCGGATGACAGCTTGCGCTCTACCAAGGCGCGCCCATTCCCGTGTGCCGAGGATTAGGGCCGCGGAGGCCCCGAGGCGCAGATGTCAGGGTTGAAAGGACACTGGTAGGCAGTAAGCAACAGGGCGAGGGCTCTCCGCTCGGCAAACGTACCGTACACGTGCAGCGACCCACAAGCGAACTGGAGGTTTAAGGGCTGACATATCGCAATGTCAATACTAAGTGAAGGAAGGAATCCGACCTTTGACGGGCAATAGCGAACAATACCACCGGTACAAGGGCTGTACCCCTTGGCACCTAGCGGCAAGTGCCCGGTGCAATACTGTAAGCAGGGGTGCAAGGGAAGGCAATCGGGATTACAGGAGGGCGACCATGTAAGCCAGTGTAAGCACGCAGGGGCCATCGACACAATACTTAAGGGCTGGACAACGCATGGGGGCGCCCTCCATGGAAGGACACACCGATGCGCCGTACACCATCACCTTAGGGGGCACACGGTAATAAAACCCGTCTCTAGACGGAGTGCGCGTAGATCAAGCAGGTAAGCAGCACGTCCAGCACGCCATTGAGCAGGCGAGGCCGGTGTTGACCCGTTGAGGCAGGGTCAACCAACCACCACACGACCCACTTGGGCCAGAGGCAAGGAAACAGTCCATCTGGGGTACCAAATCCCAGTCGCGAGAAGCAGTGCCCAACACTGCAACGATCGCAGACGCATTTAAGAGCCGGCCAGCATCTCAATCAATTTAATGGAGCGCAGCCGTTCCACACTGCTACACGTGCCCTCACAGCACGCAGTGACACACTCACTGGCGACCAAAAAGCAGCAACGCAGGCAAGGCATACTACATCCAGCCACATCTCAACATGTTGCAGGACATCAGCGGCAGGAGACATTGCTTTGCGGCAGCTTTGCTGAGTTGAACACCCCACCCACATGTGCACGCAAACTGCGACGCAACCAACAGGGCAGTCCCAAAAGTGATGCGTGCGGGGTCCCCGGGACATCCGTGCACCACAAGGACACACAGCCACGAAACTAGGGTCACGAGTTTGATCTGTCAAAGGAGGGGACGGACTGTCAAAGGAGGGGACGGACGCCGGTCAACGCCACCATTCTAACTTTGCAAAGCATCCACCCGCGCTCGTTCCGCGACTGTCAAGAAGGCATCTCGACTGCTACCAACAGAGCACCACAGCGTGCCGGGCCCTGCTGCAGCCGTGTGGTCGGCTTGTCACCGACCGCCATCCGACTTGGTCGTTGCCCTCGACAGCGGAGGTGAATTCAGGACGTGTGAAAGCCTTCATGGAGACTTCCCCAGCATGCACAGAACGAATGCAACCACGGGGATCTTTCGACAGTAAACACGAATGTCCATTCACTCCATGCCCAGCCCAGAAATCGCCACTCACTCGCCACTTGCATACCCAGGCCCCTACGAACTCCTCGACATCAGCAAATGTGGGACCCTAGTACGGCACACGCCTGGTGACATCACCAGCGCCCCCAATCGTCTCTTAACCACTGCCCCAAACCCACGCGTCACGGCATTACGGTGGAACCCTGACAGGCAGGGTGTCCGTCCCTCCAATACCTACACGAGGAAACAGGTGGACTTCTTTTTGCTAACGGCAAATCCGCAGGATGGGGTGTCGACGAGGCCGGCCGAGGTAGCCCTCCACATGTACACACATCTCCACTCTCAGTCGTGAGTGCAGTCAAGGATTACGGGCGTCATGTACAGTCCGCAACCCGCAAGGGGTGGAGGCCCCCAAGTAGAATGGGCGAGGAGGCCGGTACAGTAAGCGTGGCCCTCCACTCTCAGTCGTAGGTGCAGTCGAGGATGAAGGGGTCGTACGCTTCGATGAACTCCTTGACGCTGAGCCCCACCTGTAGCGACGTACAACGCGGCAGGGGGCACATAGTGTAACCGCACCATCTCTGTCACGACACATGCTAGAGTGTTGGTAATGGCCTAATGACCCGTGCGGCATGCGGCGCCCGACTGCCACTGCCTCACACGCCCTTTCCAAGCCGGCGTTTGGTTTACTAGCCAGTCTCAACATAAAAAGGTACCGGTACAAGATGAAACTTGGGCTTGGGCACGTGTCCCTTGATGATATGAGGCGGCCCCGCAGAGGATCCTGGTTGGCTCCTCTCGGGCGTGCATGTCTCGACCAACGGGGGGAACTGTACCCAGCAATCACCTTGAGGTCCACCTCGCCCGCCGACATGCTGCGGGGCTGCCCCCGGGGGCTGCCGCGCAGGGACGTCTGAATGGCTGTCTGGGGCGTGCATGTCTTGACCACGCAACCAACGGGGGTCCTGTGCCTTGTGCCCTGTGCCCAGAGCCCCGTGCCCTGTGCCTTATGCCCTGTGCCTTGTGCCCTGTGCCCAGAGCCGTGTGCCCTGTGGCCAGAGCCGTGTGCCCAGAGCCGTGTGCCCTGTGCCTTACTTGTACCCTGTGCCCAGAGCCCCGTGCCCTGTGCCTTGTGCCCTGTGCCCAGAGCCGTGTGCCCTGTGGCCAGAGCCGTGTGCCCTGTGCCTTGTACCCTGTGCCCAGAGCCGTGTGCCCTGTGGCCAGAGCCATGTGCCCTGTGGCCAGTGCCCTGTGCCCCCCTGCCCTGTGCCCTGTGCCCCTCTGCCCTGTGCCCAACGCTCACCTTGAGGTCCACCTCGCCCGCCCCCAGGAAGAACTCCTCGGGCTGCAGCTGCGCAATCTTGTGGCTTAGCACGATGGGCAGGCGCTCCTTCATGGCGATGGGCGACACAGCGTTGTGCGAGTAGCCCGTCAGCGCGTCGTTCACCTGCGGGGCGTACGGCAATGCCGTACATCGTAGGCGGAGTACGGCAGCGAGGTCGAACAGGTGGCAGAAAGCAACAAGCCCGTGCCGACAGAAACCCAGCTGAGCAACAACTTCGAACGGGTTGAGGGTTTGATCATGTACAGATTGGTATTAGGAGCGAGGTCAGCGATCCGCTGGACGGAGGCGTACATGATTTAAGCCGGCACAGCCGCACAACGAACGCATGAAATGCCTCTCGCCCCGCCAGCAGTAGCCATGCGACACCATCAATCCCACGACTGGCAACTGCTACACTAATGCTGCTACACAAGCGGCAGCGCGGCAGCACACCCACGACCCACCTCCTCCGGCGCCAGGCGCATGTTGTAGTACTGCCGGCCGAACCTCCTGCCCCCCAGCTCCATGATGTGCATCTTGAGCTTGTCCGCGTGCAGGCGGGCCGTGTACTGCACGATGATGCAGTAGTACTTGGAGTTGCGGGGGTCGGACCAGTCCTGTGCCGGGGGCAACGGGCAGCGCCTGAGACCAACTGTTAAGGTGCCCAAACGGTAGCTCACATTGCGCACAGACGCCGCAACGTGACAGGAGCGCCCCGGGCGCTTGGCAGGATCGTTGCTGGCTCAGCACCGAAGCACAGAGGGGAAAGGAATTTCGCATGGTTGCGCGCGCTTGGTGACAGTAACGAGCCAGATGTGGCCTCCTGGTCTTGACAGGTGCATCAACGCTGCTTGTTATCCGCAAGTGCACCGCAAACGCGGCTGGTTGTCAACCGACCCATCCGCCCTGCCGTTAGGGCTCCTTTTGCCTCTCAACCCAAATCAGGATTTGACGTTTGGGAACCCTTGGTGGCAGGGGCTGGTGGGCCCTCCAGCTGGACCGATACGATTACGCAACAGCCACAAGCCCCCCCAGGCGTGTAGAGATGCGGCCAAGCGCAGAGGATTGGGGTGGCATGCGCATGTGATGATGGCAGAAACTCTGGGTACGACTTGGGACTGCCGTAACGGGGAAGCCTCTCGTTAGACGCACCGTGACTGACTCGTGTGCGCGCGTGTTCTCCATGACGATGCTTTTGCACAGGTGGTCCACGGAGGCCGCGGAAAGGCACTCCCGCCGGACCTCCAATGACTGGTCGTAGTAGTCACCCGGCACCCGCACAAACCTGGGGAACATGCGAGGTTTTCGGCGGGTGTCCATACCGTATGTGTCATGGGGAACAAGCTGTATGTGCACCTTGCAGGAGGAGGGGTATCTACGCCTTGTGTGTGGAGGTTCTCAGCTGCACACCGGCTGGCTGCCCTGTCCCACGTCAGCCCTTTCCTCCCAATGCGTGGCCAGCCAGAGAGTGTGCCGGCGTTCCGTGCCATGTTGCTAAGCCTCACCTGAAGTGTGAGAAGCCCTTGTCAATGAGCTCCTGCTCCAGCTTCTGCTGAATTGGGCTGGCGTCGGGTGTCACGGTGGGGCGTGGACGCGTCGGCGCGGGTGCCAGCGCACTGTCTGCGCCGATGCCCACAGCCGCTGCCAGGCGCCCGATGCGCTCCAGAATAGCAAGCTGACGCTCCTCAAGAGCCACACTGGGTGGCTTCTTAAACGCAGGGTGCGACTCGAGCGCCTCCAGGCGCGCCTGGATTGTGTTGTATCGGTCGAAAAGGGCCTGAGAAGCCATTGTAAGGGACACCTGTATTTCTAGAGAGCAACGCGTACAGCTGTATGCACTTGCCTGCAAATAGCGATGCACAAGTTCCGCATGTCCCCGCAACACCCCTGTCGTACTACTATACCATGAAGACATGCTGCGTAAACTTATATACCTTTCTGATTTAGCACAAGCATGACACCTTTGAACTACTGAGCGCCGGTGTCAAACAAGGACAATGGCGGAGGAGGAATGGGAGCCTCTTGATGAACACGAGCTGCTGCAAGGGGACCGCTATTACGATGAAGGCATATCTTTACAGGATACAGATGTAGGTCGCAGTCGTAGTACTCTGCCACGGCTACCTTCATGGCGCATGCCTGTGCCGCATGGGCATGGCCTGACAGTAACCAGCAAGCGCACGGCCAGCACAAATCCATTATTGACAGTTATGCCGGCCATAAACGACAGTGGGCTGCATGGGTCCTTCGACTCTCCGGCTCCCTAGCAAAACACCCCAAAACACCTGTGCTGCTAACGGTGACCATCTGGCGCTGCAGCTTGAATCCTCCACCGATAAACTGGACATTACACCATCTCCTGTCACTGTACTCCGCATTGCAGGGGCAAGGCAATGGCAGGGGAGATGCTGGCTCCCCTGCTCCTTCAGAACTGCAACACCAACAACACCAACCTCCACGGCAAGGACGGGACATCACCCGCGAGCTAATCCTCCGCGCTTTAGAGAAGCAGGTGTGACCATGGACAATATGACTATATCGTTCCCAACCGCCCTCACCTGCGTGTGCGTAGGCGCAGATGCCCGGCACCCCACGCCTGCCGACTGTGAACTATCAGCCCGTTTGCGTGCCAAACCTGTATGCTTACACCTACGGTACCGTACCACCGCTTGCGGACATCGTCCGCGCAGGGCACACGGCGGCGTCCCTCGCCCCACGCGGATGACCCCAATGCGGAGGAGAAGTTCCTGGCTGCCCAGAGCCACCTGCGGCTCAATGGACTCAACATTGGGCGCATCTCCAACTTGCGGGCCATGCAGACGCTCGAGGTGGGAATGTGGGAACATGGAATGGGATGCTTGGGGTGGTTTGGAGGCTAGGTGCGTTGCAGCATGTCGGGTTGCAGGGCAGACACTCGAGGTGGTGTGGCTGCGACGGCATAAGCTGTGCGAGGAGTGCTTGGAGTGGTTGGAAGGCTAGGTGTGTGGTAGAATGTCGGTGCGCAATGTAGGCTGTCGAGGTGGGGCAGTGCCGGGGTGCACACTGCGCCGCGGCGAGCGGGTTATCTGCACGCTTGCCTCACAGGGGCAAAGGCAGGCTCGTATGCCCGCACCTCCCCGACTCCCCGCATGGGAATTTTGCGTGCTTTCCAGCTTATGAGGCGAACAGCGAGTTTTACGCGCTTGTGCCCACTCGCAAGGACGATTCCATGTCAAGGGATGCTGGTGGGCCTCAGCAGGCTGCGCAGGCCATCACCCACAGCGTGTGGGCCAGCGGCGGCGGCTGCAGTCCTGCGCTACAGGCCCGCTACCTGCATGTGTGACACATCCCTTCGCGCCTGCCGTACAGGTGCTGTACCTGTACGACAACTGCATCAGCGTCATCGAGAACGTGGCCACCCTGCGGCGGCTGACGCACCTCTACCTGGCCAACAACCAGATCACCAGCATCAGCGGGCTGGCGGGCATGCGCAACCTGGCCAAGCTGTACCTGGAGCACAACTGCATCCAGGTACTTGCTTTCAGCCTGTAACAAATAGTTGATTTGCATTACGGTGTGCTAATGAGGCCCCGCAACTGCATTCCTACAACTGCATCCAGGCGCTATACTGGTGTTTGACGTTACCGGCATGTCCTTGCGGCCCGATAACTGCCTTGCACCGCGTTGCTCGCGCATATGATCCAACAAATGCAAGCAGCCATGCAAGCCCTCCTCATTGCAAAGAGACCGCGTGGTGCGCGTCTGCGCTGTCCCTGCAGTCCCCTTCCCTCACCCCACCGCTAACCCACATCCCCTTGCCAGGTGGTCTCGGGCCTGGAGGCGTGCCCTGCCCTGGAGGAGCTGCACATCTCGTCCCAGCGCCTGCCTCCCGGCACTCCGCTGCAGTTCGACGCCCCATCCGTCGCCGCGCTGGGCCGCAGCCTGCGCATCCTCACCTGCGCCCACAACGGCATCACCTCCGCCTCCCTGCCCCAGCTGGCCGGCCTGTGCCGCCTGCGCCGCCTGGACCTGTCGCACAACGCCATCGACGCCTTCGACGCGATCGACACTGTCGTACAGCCGTGCGCCGTACTGCAGAACCTGGACCTGCGCGGGAACCCGATCGTCAAGGCGCCAAAGTACCGCGACACCCTCATCCTCATGAACGACAGCCTGGGCACGATCGACGACGAGCCGGTCACGCCGCAGCAGCGGGAGTTCCTGCTTCGGCTGAACATCCGGCGCATGAAGGCGCAGCTTGCGGCGGAGTTGAAGGAGCAGGGGGCAGCTGGTGGTGAGGCGGAGGGCGGGGGTGCGGGTGCGGGTGTGGGCAAGGGCAGCCCGGCAGCTGGGTACGGGCAAGGGGGAGGTGTGCAGGGAGGGCACTATGCGCAGGGGTCTGGGCCTGGGTCAGGGCACGGGGCTGGGCACGGTCCGGCTCTGGGTGTGAGCGGTGCGAGTAGCCGTGTGCCGCCGCGGACGGGGGGTTTCCATGCGGGTGGGGCAGGGGGGCGAGGGGGCCTGTCGAGGAGCGGGAGCGGGGCGAGGGGGTCGCCGGGGTTGGGGTCGGGGCCGGGGTCGGCGGCGGGGGTCAGCGGGCCGTGCACGGGGTGACGCTGGGCATGGATGGGATGTCGTTGCGTTGAGGCGTGAGGGGTCAGGGGTCAGGGGCTCGGTTGTTGAGAGGTGCGTGGGTCGGGGGCATGGTGCTGGGTGTGCACCTGGTGGGTGTGGCGTTACGGCCGGCGCCCTGTGTTGGCGTCCTGTACTCCTGTTCCTTATATTGTGTGTGCGTGCGGCGTACGGGAGTTTGGAGCGTGCCAGCGGAGGGGCCTTGGAGGAGGGAGATGTGGGCGGCAGAGTTACATGGTATTGAGGGTAGCCACGTAGGTGGTGCCGCATGCAACAGCATTGTGTTTCGTCCAAGTTGCCTCGGACAGTTCCGTTTCCTTCTCTCTAGGCAAGTCCAAACCAGCCTGAGGCTCGTCAGTAACTGTCAATATCCAGTGCGTGTCTTGTAGCACGGAGATACTGTGTGTGCATTGAGGAGCGCGTGAGGGCCTGAAAGATATCTTGCGGGGAAGTATCTCGCGGTCCCATTGTGCCCGCAAAAAACATAACTTTACAATACGTGTAGTTTTCAGTAGCAGTGTAGCAGTGATTGTTTCAGCCACGGTCGGCGCGGATTGCATCAGAGTTCAACACTCGGCCAACCGCCCTGACTGCAGTGGCCGACTAAGGCAAAGCGGCGACCGGAAATGCGCCATAGGATGCATGTATGCTTCAACAGACTTTCCCTCTTCCTTAACCCAGTTCCATCCTGTTTTCCAAGGGAACAGTCCTGGCCACTCAAAATACACTCTCCACTGGCCGGCACGGCCGGAAGTGCCGTGCCGTGCGTAATTAGGGTTAAATTGCAATAGCTGAGTAGCAAAGTAGGCGAAACGCTACGTTTGGGTACGCCCTGGTGTGTCGGTTTCCGGTCGTAAGCATTTTGCTGTTAGCAGGCGTCAGCAGGAGACGTCAGCGCTCCAAACAGCAGGACCCGCGCCCCACCCTCTGGACTGGTTGAGAGCCAGGCCCTGAAAGGCAAGCGATGTTCTTTACGTGTCCTGACCTTTGGGCGCGCGTTGTTCGTGACGGCTGCCTAGATCAACACATTGTCATCGTCTAAGTTTGTTTACCGGTATGCATTGCGCTGAGCAGCAGGGATGTAGGGTTATCGGAAAAGGGGAACTGCGTGAAGGGGGTCGGGCGGGCACGGGGCTCACTGGCTCCTCAATCCAAGCACTGCCATGCTATGCAACACTTCAATACATGTTTTGCTAGATCCTAAATGGTGCATGCAAAGCCTACTTTCCTCACTACGGCCGGCCCTTCATCATCAGACGTCCTTGACGCTTCGCACCGTTACCGCCACGCTTCAATGACTACAGAGTCCAAACTCCCAGCTCCGAATGCTGGGCTCCTACTCAGCTTCTGCCTGGAGGCCTGATAGCAGCTTGATGCCCACCACCGGGCAACTCGGCCAGGTGAGCCGGAAAGCGGAAGGACGGATCAGCTGCAGCAAAGGGAATATTTCCGTGTTCCGACTACCCCTGTCTTGGCTGTTCGCAGGGGCACGGGGGTGGTCCATCAGTCCATTCGCACACGCTGTCGAGCGATACATTGGCTTCCATGTATGACCCTTCAACGGAGCGCTCAAGAGGTAGGCGTTGTCCTGGGGTGGGTCGGACTGCTGAACGCTTCCTCCCGCGCTCAGATGGGTTCGCTGGCCGTTTCGCAGGCGTGACAAGCGAGGCCGGGAGCCTGCAGCAGCAGTCTAGTATGATGAAGAATGCCTCCGACCCGAGCCTGAGGTCTGGGGGCAGCAGCTTTGCGGACTTAGAGACAGCGGGCTACGCGAGGTGCGTGACAGCGACAACAGTGTCGCGCTTCCGCCAACGCTACTGCGAAACGGGCCCGTGCATTGCCCAGCTTACCTTGGTCGACGCTTTCGCACTGCAGGCACGGCTTTCCGCGTCACGAGGAGGACATATTCAGCGCCGTCGGTGGGCTAGAGCTAGGTCCTGACGCTGACCTCGACGCCCTGGGGGCAGACCTGGCGTCCGGCGGACATGAGCCTCACAGCGAACCCACTCGCACTCTCTTGGTGCGCCACATCAACCCCTCTGCCTCCGACGATGAGCTGCTTGCCACCTTTAAGGTAAGCCGTTGGACGTGCTGAGAGTGCACAGCCTTCCCAAGGGCCTTCAGCTGAACCGGAGGCCACTCACCGTTTTCCCATACCGGTAACAACCTGCCCTGCCCCTCCTCAGGTCTTTGGCGACGTCCGGCACATCTACACGGTCAGCAAGCACCGCGGGATCGTGATGGTGTCGTACTTCGACCTGCGGTCTGCCGCTCGTGCCCAGGCCTCCCTCAACGGCGTGCCCATCAACGGCAACCCTCTCGAGGTTCAGTTCTGCGCCCCCAAGGGCGACCCCGCCGTCAACCAGGTGGGGGTTAGATCTAGAGATATATTTTGGCACCACGTGATTCAGAACGTCAGAAAGCAGGCGGCCGAGCACGTGTAGCAGCTCCATGGCTTGGGAGGGTGTCAGCAGGGCGTGAGGTCCCGGCAACTCTGGGCAAAGGTTGAAAGGAAACACCAAGTGCGCTCACCTAGGTGCGACGCTGTTCCGGGTGTCGTTTACTTTCAGGGCACGGTGACCGTGTTCAATCTGGACCCCGACACTTCGAACGACCACCTCGTCTGGCTGTTCTCCAAGTTTGGCGACGTCAAGGACATTCGCGAGTCGCCGGACCGCAGCAACCAGAAGTTCATCACCTTCTACGACACGCGCCACGGACTGGCGGCCCTGCGCGCCATGAACAAGGCCGAGCACCTCGGCAAGCTGCCCGGGAACCTCACGCCGCAGCTGGCGGCATCATTGTCACAGACAGCCATCCACGACACCGCGGCCGTGCTGGAGGTAGGACCATAGGACTATCCACGCGGGTAACTGTCTTGCCTTTAGTGCACCTTCGCGTGTGGGGAATCGCTTACCTCGGCCGTGACTCGCACCGTGTGGCTGCTACAACGCTATCGGTTTTCCTGACTCGTGCCCCTCCCGCCCCCCCATTTGTCGCCCAGGCAACCCAGCGCGGCCAGCTTCCCCCCGGGCAGCCGTGGGACGCGGCGCAGCACCAGCAGCACCCGCACCAGCACCAGCACCAGCAGGCCATGGACGCGCTGATGGCGCACATGTCGGGGCACAAGGCCCCGGTGGCGTCGCGCTCCTCCTCGCAGCCGAGCACGTCCTCGCCCAGCCCCATGCCGGGCACCTCGCCGGTGGGGCTGCCCTACATGTCCATGGGCAGGACCAGCGGAGAAATGCATGCGCAGCAGCAGCAGCAACACCAGGTGCGCACCTTTCTCGTTGCCCGAAGGGACCCCTTCGATTCTTCTTCTAAGGAGAAACAATTTGATCCTAGAAAACAGAACAGGTTGAGAGCGTGCATGAGGCCAACGGGCGCACGGTCATCAATAACGTGCGTGCCATTATTATGTGCAAACGGCGTGTGCTGCGCCGATGTGACTTGTAACGACCGAGTGCGGCTGTGCAGTTACACCCAGGGGCCAAGTGGGCTGCAGGGTGCGTACCCCACACGGCATTAGTCGCTGCTGTTTCCCGGTTATGACGTTCGCCGCCTGCATCTGTTTCTGCTGCAGGTGTCCCCCTCGCTTGCGCACAAGTTCCAACACTCCGCGCAACAGCAGCAGCACCACCACCAGCAACAGCAGCTCGACCATCTGTCCCTTGCTGCAGCGGCCGCGGCAGCCGGCGCGCGCGTGGGTAACATCCACGTGTCGGACAGCGCCTCCTCCATGTCTTCCGTAGCGGGACAGGCCAACCAGCTGCTTGCGGCTGCGGCAGCGGGCCGCAGCGGCCTGAGCCAGGGCCACGGCCATGCCCACTCCCACGTGCACAAGGCGGTGCCCTCCCTTGCCACCCTCTCGGAGGCCCAGGCGCTCGACGACACCAGCGCCCTGTACGCCGCAGCTACTGGCCAGATGCTGGCGGGGGCGGGCGGGGATCAGTCTGGCGCGGGCGGGCCCTCGGCGGCGGACGTGAACGCGACGGCGAACGTCCTTATGGGCCTGCAGCTATCTGCCGCGGCGGGCCAGGCTCCCACGCCGGAGCAGCAGCTCTGGGCGCTGCAGATGGCGGGCGCGGCGGCGCAGGGTCTGCCGCCAGGCGCGGGCGCGGCGGGCGGGCTTTGGGGTACGGCTGCCGCGGGCCAGCTGTACGGCGCGCAGGCGGGGCCGGGAATGCCGGGGGCGGCGGCGGCGGCCGCCGCTGCGAACCTTCAGGCGCTGCGGAACCTGCAGGAGCTGCAGCTACGGCAGCAGCAACAGCAACAGCAGCTTGCCATGGCTGCCAACCTAGCCACGCTGCAGGGCCAGGCCCTGTCCGCGGCGGACCTCAACGCGGCCGCGGCGCAGCTGCTGCACATTGCGGGGCTGGGCGGCACGTTGGGGTCTGCTGGGGCGGCCGGCCTGGGCGTGCCGCACGCGGCTGCGGGGCTGGGCCTGGGCCTGGGCGGGGCTGCGGGCCTGTCCGCCAACCTGGGCAACGCGGCCGCGGCGCAGCAGCTGCTGCAGCAGGCCCTTGCCATGGGCAACGTGAACGCGCTGTCCGCTCTGAGCAGCATGCAGGCAGCGCTGGGGGGAGCGGCCGCGGGGCGGCTCGGCGGGGGCTCGTTTGGTGGTCTTGGCGGCTTGGGCGGTGGCGGCGCCGGAGGGCACCATGGGCACGGGCACGGCAGCCGCGATGGCGGCAGCGGCAGGCCGGGCGGCGGGCGGCTGAGCAGGCGCACCACCGACCCGGCGGCGGAGCTGGAGAGGAAGATGCAGCAGGAGAAGCTGTACGCGCTGGATCCGGTCAAGATTCGCGGCGGGGAGGACAAGCGCACCACGCTCATGATCAAGAACATACCCAACAAGTACACCCAGAAGATGCTGCTCGCCACCATCGACGACCAGTTCAAGGGCTCGTACGACTTCTTCTACCTGCCCATCGACTTCAAGAACAAGTGCAACGTGGGCTACGCCTTCATCAACATGATCAACCCCTTCGACATCATCCCCTTCGTCGAGCGCTTTAACAACCGCCGCTGGGAGCGGTTCAATTCCGAGAAGGTCTGCTCCATCAGCTACGCCCGCATCCAGGGCCGCGCAGCCCTGGTCGCCCACTTCCAGAACTCCAGCCTCATGCACGAGGACAAGCGCTGCAGGCCCATCCTCTTCACGGCCAACGGCACCGAAACCACGGACCCGGAGGCCTTTCAGAACGACCCCTCCCTGCAGCCGCCGCCGGGACCCGGGTCCTCCTCGTCCGGGCCCGGGGGTCCGGCCGGTGCCGCCGGCACTGGTGCGGGTCCTAGCGGAAGTGGCGTGAACCTCAGCAGCGGGGGTAGCAGCGCGGCGGCTTTAGCGGCAGTGAGCGGGCCGGCGAGGCTGAGGGCGGCGGCGGCAGCGGCGGCAGCAGCGGCGGGAGGCAGCACCCCGGGAGGCAGCAGTGGCAGCCTGGCGTCCGGCGTGTCTGCTGGCCAGCTTAACGTGGGCGGCAGCGCGCATGGGGCGTCCGGCGGTGCCCTGGATGGTGGGCATGGTGGAGGAGGAGGTTGAGGCGCGAGCGGGGGATGCCAGAGACTGGAGGCGTGGGCAGGCTTGAGCGGTGGCGTGGCCGTATTTTGCCATGGTGGGACGAAGGCGGAGGCGCAGGGTGATGGAGGGAGGGCGATAGGGAGAGAGGGCGGAGAACGGCAGCTGCTCGTTGACAGTTGTAAAGGACACGCGTGAAATTAGCGCGTGAGTCGTGTTTCCCATCGGCCTTGTTGTAGTGGTTTGGGAGGTGGTGAATGGACAGAGGGTACATGGGAGGGCCGTCTGGACAGCAAGTAGTGCGTGCGTTGAGGTTTTTCTTGTTGCAGCCTGTGGAATTAGAGAAGGCGCGGCAGGGCGCCCCTTGCATATGCTGGACAGCTTGTACCCCAGAGTGTCAGCTCGACTTGCTTGTGCGTGTAGCTTGCCGTGTGCGGTCGAGAATTTGAGGTGAAGGGCATTTTACGCGTGAGGCCTTGCCTTTCTAAGTGCGTGCTAAAGAGCAGTGCCGTTTTCTGTGGAGCTGCCTCCGCCCGCGAATGAAGGGATGTGGGAGAGGGACCGTCGGTGCTGTATGCAGGGACCTGCCACCTATTTTGCTCTCCTTTGTGCGCTGCGCTGGCGCCATGTACCATACCCAAGCTGTCGATGTGATTGGCGCATTCCTGTTGTGCGATTTGGCAGGTGGGAAGGGCCAGGTGTCTTGCCGCAGGGGGGGGGCCCTTTCTCGTGGTGTCTGCGTGCACTGGTGGAGGCGCTGCTGCATCATCTGGTCTGTCCCTGTGACGCCGAATGTGTGCGGTTGGCGGTTGGGGAGCACGCGCGCGGGGGGCGCCAACGGCAGATGCGCTGGCCGGCAAGGATTGGGGCACAGGGCCGCATGTAGTTTTTCCTGTGCGCGCAATGTTAGAATTTTCGCATGTGTTTGTTTGCGGCAGTTTCTTGTTCCGTGGTTGCGGTCGCGTTGGTGCGGCCGTGGGTTATATCATCAGCTGGTTTGATGCTTTTGCGGGGCTGGCGGGCTTGTCTGGCGCTTTGGTATAAGCTGAGGGCCGCTGCAACGGAGAGCATTCCAGCTAACCGTGCACGACTCAAGGAAGCTATGCGATGTGCGGCAGTTGGCTCGTACGGATGTGCAGGGAGATGGGGGGATTTTGCTTCACGAGAGGAGTGTATGCTGTTGTATAGTTATTTGGCGGTGATGTGGGTCAAGCATTCTGTACCCGGGTTGAATGTAGGCGGGGCGGCCCAGCAGTCCTGGGTTGCCCCACGGAAGCAGACGACGTTGTTGTGTTTGGAAAGTGTTTCGGCAGTACATCCTGTGTGAAGTAATGTCCCATGTGCGTTAGTCGCTGAGTCCTCATCGGTGGTTGTTGGTTTGCACGGTTCCACCCGCATTTCCTGCGCTGCCCATTGCTGCGGGCTGCAGCGGGGACGTGTGGCTATTTCATTCTGCTGGCGTGTTGTGGATTGCGGCGGCGGATCGATGGTAGAACGGAGAAGTCAGTCCATGGCGCGCACTTGCTCCCTGCTTCCGGGGCCTCACGCGAGGTGTTCTGGGCTGTGGGCACCGTGCACAACTGTACGCGCGGTTTGCAGACTATGGCATACATCAGCAGAGTCAGGGCATCGTGTTGATTTGGGAGCATCTAATTTGTGGTCTGGCAACAGCCCCAAGAAGGAGCGTGTATGCGTGTGCGTGTCTCTCTGCGAGACAAGGGTAGAGGCGGTGGTGGGAGAGGTTCTGCGGGGCGATGTGTGGGGGAGTCGTACGAGCTCACGTGGCGAGAAAGCTGTCCTCTATTGTTTTTGGATGAACTGTATGCGGCTGGGGCGCCATCTCCAACCGCGCGGTGTGCCCTGGGCGGTCGGGCGGACGTGTTGGCGCTAACCCGGCCCGAACCCCGATGCCCGTGTGCGCACGCTGCACTTTTGACTGTCTATGTGGCCGCCCGGCAGGGTGCTCTTGCGTGCGCGCTGCCGGTGTGGCAATGTTGGAGTGTACGAGGTCTGTCCAATAATCGAGGCGTGCGCTGGCCTCACGGGGCTGTTTTGGGAACGTTGTTGGTAGCCTCAGACGGGCCAGACGCGCAGCCCCTTGCGTGCGGTAGGTGGTGCATACTCACTCCTTTCTGTGACGTCCCATCCTGTTGCAGGGCCGTCTAGCGACCAACTGTGATGGGCCCCTGGCCGTCCCTTAGCCTTTTGAGTGCGTCGCGGACGATTCGCCGTGCTTTGTCTGTCATGTCTGTTACCGCTGAGACCCTTTTGTTGTTGGTTGGTTCGCGAGTACCTACAAATTCTTTCCTAGAGTGGGCAGTCCGAGAGAAGATCGACCTTTGATGCAATTCAGAGTGCACTGTTGGCTGGTCGCGTTGGCTGGTCGTTGTCTCTTGTAACGTGTTTGTACATACGGGGCCGTGCGAGGCCTTAGTCTGTCGCAGGTCCGACCCAGTCCCGCGTGCGCGTGCAGCAGTGTGCGTGCACACGGTGGACTATTGCGCGGTGCGTCAGCTGAACGTACGTACCGTAACACGTGGCCAGCGATCCTCGTAAATTGTCACGCCACTTCCTGGGGCTTCCCTGCAGCTGGCCACCGCACGCTTGAGCTAGGAATGGCGTCAACATCAGCTCCACAGCAACCATACACGGGGTAGTATTACGCAGACATGGTCTTGACACCCAGGGAGTCAGGTGGTGCGGACGACACGGGAATAGCGCGGTGCCCTGCTCGCAAACATGCCAGTGGTGCCGGTACGGTATGCAGCGCAAGCGGCAAATGTCAGATGAAGCAGGATGAAGATCGAAACGCCGCTCCCCACCTAAGTGGCTAAGCTATTGCTTACTTGTCAGGCCTGCTCCCCTACCATCCCAGTAGGCAGGACAGACCTAAACGACGCTTGTACTCTACTTCTGACGAAGACACTAAAACGGTGGCGTGGGGACGACAGCACAGTCCTCGGTACGTGATAGCACCGGCAGCAGCATCTAGGCTGGTCAGTTCAAGCCAGGCTGCTGGGGGACAATGTGCAGCCTTTGCCCTTCCAGCCTTCCAAGGAGGGTCCATTCTAGGTCAGTCAACAATCATACCATCCCGTAGCCTGGCGGCGACCTGACACGTGCACTGCTACTGGTGTGGAGCCGGCACGTGACGGATGCTCCACTACCGATACCGGCCACTCTAAGCTATCCGGTCTACGCTCTTCCTGCAACACGGCCCGCCCTTGCCTGACGAACCGCAAACAGTCGGAGTAGGCAAGGCGAAGCGGATGTCTGAAGGGTAAAGTGGTGCAACTGCAGCAAGGGCATGTGGCTTTGATACTGGGGCATTACCTTGGCTGAGAAGCTTGCTGTCCCCGGCGCCCGAGACACGTTGACACGCATATGGTACAGGGTTCAGCCTGGTTCAGCCGGCAGACACGCTGTGAGCTGATATTTGTTCGGCACCATGCAAGGAAGGGCCCCCTTCGCCCCACTGTACGACAGCACTGCAACCCCCCTCCGGCGGAACGAATGCACATTGGCAACCTGCCTGCTAATTTTGAGTAGTGCATAGTGTTTGGCTAGGGTCACGGTAGGCCCCACTAGAACGTGCCTTGACTATCGGAGCCGCAGAATGCTTCGCCAAGGCGCGCGCGTGGTGCTACAGGCGGAGCGCGCAGGTACAACGCGTATACTGATAGATTTGCCAAAAGTCAGTTCTGGTGCAAGCACCGAAAGCTCGCCCCTGACGCACATCACACCATCACTTTCGTGTCAACCGGAACCCGCAGGCCTCCAGCAGACCTGCACAGCCGCTCAGGCTGCTTTCGTTCGTGAATTTGGTGCTCCGGCTGGGCATCATGATTCGCCCACGACCCCGCTCAGTCCCATCATGCCTTCGGTAGTCGCGCTGCCCCGTCAGGTCATTGGCACTGCGCTGAACCTGACCGGGAAGGCTGCCGCAGCTGCTGCTACTTCCGGAACCGTGAAGGATCTGGTCAGCTCGTTTGCAGACAAGGTAACAAGCACGAGCACGCTCGCCCCCAGTTAGCTGTGCCTGTTTGTGATCACAGGATGGATCGCTTACTTTCTAATAGCTGATACTTATGCGTATTGAACAACTCTTCAGGTTATTGTGAGCGAGACTATCGTGAAGGTCGACGATGTCGACGTCCCCTTCTGGGCGTACTGGCTCAGCTTCGGGGGCTACAGCAGCCCGGCTGGGTTCAAGAAGTTCGCGGATGCCGCGAAGACAAAGGTGGCGGGGATGACCCCGGAGCAGGTCACCGACCTGGTGTCGGCCTTCCACAAGTGAGCAGCAGCCTTCCGGGGGCAGCAGGCAGGGTAACTGGCCACAGCAATAGGCCGGTCCCCGGGGTGGGACCTGAGACTCTCCTGTCGTTGGCGCGCTGCTGTGCACTGTGCGCAGCTACGCACAGGGGAACAGCCTGGGAGGGGCCAGGAGCCGAGCGGGCGGAGCTGCCTGGGGGGATGACGGGGGTATTCGGGGAGGTCGAGGCAGCCGCCTTCCTTGTGCTACATCGCCTAGGACGTTCCGATCCACGTGCCCACAGCAGACCGCTCGCCGACCACTGAGCAATACACAATGCTCCGACGTGCACCGACCATGAGCATGCACAAAAGCACTGGGGGGTCTCCTCGAACGTTCCAGCACCATGCTGACGTGTCGGCAAGTCATACCTACAAAATCGTTTACATGTCTCATTACTTGGCACCCATCTGATGTCCATCCTCGCACGCTACCGACCACGATCAAGGAGCCGACGTATACCCAGTGGCACTTGCCCAAACGCCCTCGGCCTGATGCCTTGCTGTCTACCCCCTCGTCAACACTCGTTCCCTGTCTGCACGTTTCCGCATTCCCTGACGCCTGACCCCTTTCCCTCGCGCCTCACGTGTCTCATGCCTTTCAACCTCCTGTGAGGGCCAACTACGGTACTTCGTCACGGATGTATACCTGGCGCCCATCCTCCCCATGCGCCCCATGCTTCCTCCTTGCCAGGGCTCGCCCTCCACGTGCGGGCATCAGCGTCCCCTTTCTGTCGTGCTCTGTTTTCGTGTGCTTCGCCCATCCCCCACCCCCCTTAACCCTTACTCCATTCCCTCGCACTCCACGTGCACCCGACCGCCCGTCCAGGGTGATCTGCCCCTCACGCTTCACGCGGTGCGGCATGCCCCTTGCTCACACACACTCTTGCTTCTCGCTCCCCTCACACTGACCTTCGCTCCGCTGACGCCCACCCTCCCTCCCAGGGTCAACTACTACGACAAGGACCTGTTCACGGGGGTGGCCGCCAACGTGAGCGCCAACTTCACCAAGTACGAGACGGAGCAGCTGCTCAAGCTGCTGTCCGCCTTCCACACCTTCAACCACTACGACCAGGCCGCCTTCGACGACATCGCCGACTCCATCACCTACTGCAACCACTACCTGGCGCCCATCAAGGCGTGCCCCACGCAGCTGGCCACCGCCTTCACGGCCTACGCCAAGCACGACCACGTGCGCGGGGACCTGTTCGTGTCCCTGGCCAGGTGCGGAGGGCATGGTCGTGGCCAAGGGCCAGAACTGTGGGCGGGCTGCTGCATGGGAGGGTGTGCGTAAAGTGGTGTAAGGCGTCGTGGGCGCGCATTGGAGGAAAAGGCCGTTTGAGGATGAGGACCAACCTGCTTGGTTCTCGAACGGACGAACCTAGCAGCGTGGAACGGACGAACCTAGCAGCGCGGACTATCTGTAGCATCGGAGGCCGCTGGCGGCTCTCTGGCGGGCCACGGCGGAGCTGCTGGCGCATGGGTCCACAGGACTTCCAGAGCCTGCAAAATGCAGTGGTCGCAGACTCCGGCGTTTACATTTGGGGCTTGCTGCAGTTCCCAGGATCTGTCCCACCAGCAGCAAACAGTTAGAGCTTTCAAAGAGGGGCCAGTGAAGGCATGCCTTCCTCCCGGGACGCCGCTGCGTGAGCGTGCTTTGCCCATTGACTCCTGTTCGCTGGCGTAGCTTCCCAGCCCTCATGCGTTCCACAGCAGCAGCTCCACGCGCTGTTACACCAGCAATGTGCACACGTGTCGTCCTACAGCGTGGTTGTGCGAACAAGACGACAACCTGCCGTTCCCTGGGTTGCGTTTGCGTTCCACAGGGGCTTCAGCGAGGCCTCGCTGGCCAAGCTGGGCGCGGAGGAGCGCAAGGCCACGGTGCTGGCGGCGCTGCGTGCCTTCCACGCCTTCCAGTTCTGGCCCGAGGCCACGGGTGGGTCACAGCAGAGAAGCGGCATGCATGTAACGTGCGGATGCTGGGGGGCATACCGGTAACCACCCCAGTGAGGAAGTGGAGAGGCATAAGCACCCCAGTGCGGAGATAGGGAGACATAACCGCCCCAGGTGGTCGAGCCCGGCGCAACGCGGTGTCCTTGTGCGGCTTGTGCCAGGAAGTTGGGGCAGGCCTTTCGGCGTCACAGCAGCACCAGATGCATGGAACTTGATGCAGCGCTTATGCCGAGCAGTGTTGCACCTGTCAACGGGACACCTCCAGCCCGGGCTCCCGGTAGCGCATGGACGACCAACGGCGCCATGCTACAGCCTCCCGCAGCATGCTGCCAACTACACCTGCTGCACATGTCAGGACCTTGGGCGTGGACTCACGCTGCTGCGCTCTCAACCCATCTCGCAGACGCGCTGCTGCACGCGGCTAAGGGCCTGGACCTGGGTGGCGAGGAGGCCAAGGAGGTGGAGAAGTACCAGGCGCTGGCGGAGGACGCGGCGGGCGGCGAGCTGCGCGTGTTCAAGGAGGGAGACGACGTGGACGCCGTGCACTGGTGGGTGCGGGGGTGGTGGGAGGTAAAGCAGGAAAGGTAATCGGTGGGACGGGGGCGAGTCGTTGTGGTGAAGGGGCGGGAGGAGGTTACCGCAGAGCGGCAAAGTAGTGGAAAATGGAAACCAGTGGGTGGGGGTTGGGGGGAGGTGCGGGGAGTTGGGTGGGCGCTGTGCGCTCGCCGGTGCAGGGGTGGCGCGGGTGGGCGTTGTGCGTTGGGGGGAACAGGTCCCGGAGAGGGCACGGACGGGCGGCTCCGATGGGTGCGGGGGTGTGCGGGGGTGTGGGCGATGGGCAAAGTAAGCGCTCTCGGAAGATCCTTCTGCACCGGCGTGGCAGGTTGCGGACCACGCACGCGTCGGGCTAGCGATCTCACTACGCGGCACCCGTCTGTGTCGTTGCTCAACCAGCCTGACACACATTCCTCTCGACCCACACCCCGCTGCTTGATCCCCCAGGTACGGCCACCACACCCCCACGCCCAGCTCGTACAACCTGTACGTGTTCCGTGACAGCCTGGTGCCCAAGCAGTACTCCCCCGCCGGCATGCGCCCCCTGAAGTGAGCGCGTGGGGCAGCAGCAGCAGCCGCAGCGGCAGGGAGAAGAGGGAGTGGGTACTGGGGGATGCACCTTAGCCGGGGTCCGGATGTCTTGACAGCGTGGCGATTGACTTGGGGCAGGAGCCCTGGGGCTTGCGGCTGGGCGGGTGCTGGCGGGGGCAGCGAGGAGAGAGGGTGGTGGCTTCGTCGGCGGGGCCCGGCGTGTTTTGGGTGCTGGCGTGTGGTGCACCGCCTGAATCGTGCCTGGAATGGCAACGCAAGTAGGGTGCAAGCCGCGCCGGTATCCGCCTGTGGGGTCGGCTCAAGTTTATCGTGTTGGTTTTGGTGGAAGCTTGGCAACATGAAATAGCGGGCTTGTCTGTGTCAGTTCAAGGGAACAACGTCGGAACGTATCACGGTGGCGGTGTGCAGTGCGGGCGCGGCGGCGGATTGATGTGTCTTTGGTGTGGGCACGGTGCTTTGTGGTATCATGTCATTACTCTGGCACCTACATGCACACTGTAAGTGAGTGCACTGGGCAACTGTTCAATTGCCGTCCAGTGGGTTAACCAAACCCCTGGTACTCATCAAGGGAGCTCCTCAGGCAGCCAGGTGTGCTCTATTGAGCTGCAGCGTCGCCCAAGCTTTCCTTTGGTGGAAGCAGCAGCCATACTGCAGAGTCGCTGACGTGCAGCATCAATCGCACGCTTCAACCCGAGAGGACTGCGCCCTGCTGACATGCCGACCGAGGTCAGACACCTGACGCAGTACGCCAAGGACACACACTCATACGATGCACCATGTATTTTCACATAGGATTTGTAGGAACGCGTTTTCGAGTATGGCCCTTCCTCCCGATGCAATTGCCGTACCGAAAATTAGGCGGCAAACTCTGACTTTGCGGATTTTCCGAGCGCTCAGCGGGACATTGACCAGATTACTTAGGATACATTGTAACTTGATCTTGTTATAGTTTCTGCGCGCGGTAGACATTGACTTCTGTTAAACCAACTTTGCCCGCCAAGACCTCTCGGCAGCATGGTGCGTCTTGCGTCGACGACTTTGCAGGAACCGTCCGCACAAACCACTTCTTGCAGCACTGGATTGACTAGCTTCAATGTTGCAGGACGGCGAGGCTAACCCGCTTGACCAATATGAGCCGGTGGAGGAGGAGATGGTGGAGGAGGAAGAGGGCGAGGACCTTATGGAGAACATGGAGAGGTAATTGAGAACAGTATACTCGCTTAGACGCAATAGCCAACCGTGCTGCTGGAACGGTTTGCCCAAACCCGTCATGCTGTATATTGCGCGCTGCGGCCTTCCAACGCAGGGACTACCAGCCTCAGCCGCACCTTGATCATTACGACGCGGAAGGCCTCGATGACGAGGAGGTGGAGGAAGGGGTCGACGACCCGCACGCGGCGAGGTTGGCCGCTGAGCAGGAGCTGGACCGCCGCGACAGGGAGGAGAACCGTAACCTGCGTCCCCGCAGAACCCTACCTGACTTTATGAACGAAGATGACGGTAGGGGGGAATCACAGGTGCTTGCTGCGGGACGCTTCGCAGCGCAGCTGCGGCGGAGGGGTGTGGCCGGGTGGCAGCTGCTGAAAGGCCACAGCTTGCGTTTGGGGTGGTCCACCAATACCAGCAGTCGCTTGCACGCCGTAAGTACCATACGCCTACCACCGCCACTGGCATCACTGTGCATGGGGCCTTCTGAGCCTAACGCAACGCCAAACATGGACGTTGGCTGTGGTACCAGCGCGCAGGCCTGCATTTGCACGCTGCTGACACAACACCAAAACCCCATGCATCCCCTGCAGGCGACGACGCCGACCGGCGAGAGGAGTTCAACCGCCGTCGGCGGCGGCGCCAGTCCCTGGACATTGCCCCCTCGGAGACGCACGTGAGCAGCAAGGGGTTGCTTGCAGGCAGGGCGGGCTAACTCATGCAAACTTCACAAGCGGCGGTATAGAATTGCCTCCAGTGGCGGGGTCTATAAGGTGGCCAGGGGACATACCGAGCTACCTTCTAGACAAATGCCTTTCTGGCGTAGTACTGCTGTGCAGGGGCAGTGTCAGGGTGGCCGTAACGAGCAATCTACGCTGCAGCACATACACACTCCCCGCATACGGCCACCCATGTTTGTTGCGCTGACACGCTGTGCTCGTGTTGTGGTCGCAGGAGGCCGCCCCGCTGGACCTGGACATTGAGGAGGTGAAGGGCCGCCTGACGGAGTGGATTGCGCAGGAGCAGGTGGCGGCGGAGATCAAGCGCCGCTTCCGCCACTTCCTGCGCAACTTCCCCAACAACAACCCGCAGCAGGCAGGGCAGCCGGAGGGCGCGCGGCAGCAGGAGGTGTACATGTACCGCATTCACGCCATGTGCAAGGGTGGGTGGTGCTGGGTGCAAGCGTAGGTGGTGCGGGGGTGGGTGGTGCAAGGCTGGGTGGGGCGGGGTGCGGGGTGCATGGTGGTGCAGGGTGGGTGGGGCGGGGTGCAAGGTGGTGCAGGGTGGGTGATGCGGGTCGCAGGGTGGTGCAAGGCTGGGTGGTGCAAGGCTGGGTGGGGCGGGATGCAGGGTGGTGCAAGGTGGGCGGTACGAGACTGGGGGGTGCAGGATGGGTGGAGCAAGTGGGTTGGTGCGTAGTGCTGTGTGCATGGCTGTGTGGGGGACAGTGGTGCACTTACTGGGGACAGCGTTGGCGTCGTATACGGCGTGTTGTGTTGCCCTGGCATACTTGGGTAGCGAGCGAGTATCGGAATCCAAAGCGAGTGGGCTGAACGGGGACACGTGTTATACGCAGTCTGGGGCTTTGGTTGTGCGGTGGTGCGGGATGCAGTAGCGCCAGGCCATGCGTGCGTTGACGGGGAGGGGGCATGGGGAGGGGGCATGGGACCGAGGGCAATGGTGGACTGTGATCTTTGATCCACGCCAGTGACACGTGGGCTGCTGGGCTCGGGGATCCTCAGGCCCTTAAGCACAGCGTGCGGGCAGTACAAGACGTGAATATTATGATGGTGGTGATGGCGGTGGCGGTGGGGAAAGCGCAGCGGCAGTAGCGTTTCGCAGTTGGAGGCCAGGCAACAGGGGGATAGGCGGCGTCGCCGCTGCAACTGCGTAAGCAATGGGGCGTACCCGAGCGCTGCTTGCTGGGTACTACCCCACCCGCCACCTGCACCCAGCCCCCAACATCCCTGCACCTGCGGATACCGTAGCGTTGGGGGCGCACCATGTCGCTAAGACACGCCGACATCAGCATACATCCTACTTTCCGCGCCACCACCTGTACCCACCCCACCCCACAGACAACAAGCGCTCCCTGGAGCTGGACTACTCCCACTGGGCGGAGTTCCAGCCCACGCTGTCCATCTGGGTGGCGGACGCACCGCGGCAGATGCTCGAGTACATGGACGAGGCGGCCACAGAGGTGCGTTGACACAGGAACAGAAGGAAAGAGTCAGAAACAAATGTACTCATGGGCGCAAGATGGGGTGCTGGTCAGCTGGCATTCGCTTTGCGCCCACTATTGCGACAGTGCCTGGACCAGGAGGCCATATAGGGCCGGGTACTGGACGGGGATAAAAGGCCCATGGGTTGTGCAAGAAAAGAGGCGGCACTGGCCTGGTAGGGCGTGTGGTTGGGGACTAGGAGCGGGTGTGGAGTGCGGAACCACGACGCGGCAAAGGCAGCATGATGATGGGGACGTTCGGCGGATGAGCAGTAACGGAAGGTATGCAGTGTGCTGGCGCAAGGGGATGGTGGACAGCGGGTGGGGTGTGGGGGCTGGTGGGGTATGGGGACAGATGCAGAATGGGTGGAGGAAACGCCAAGAGGAGAAGGGGCGGGCCGGTTTACGCGGAAACGGTGAGAGCCCCGGTGTCTGGGTCTGAACGGGGTACGCACATGCAGAAAGGCCTCTTCGCAAACCCAGCGGGAAGGGTAGGGGGCTCTTAGGCTCCCTTGAAGGCGACTGCTGTGCTGCCGGTGCAGCTCGCGCAGCTGCATGTGTGAGGCTCATCCTGGCACCCTGTGGTACAGTCCCGTCCTGGTCCCATCTGCCCACTGCCTGACACCGCCTCCGTACGATTGAACGCACCGGTAACCGCAGGTGGTGGAGAAGGTGTTCAGCGAGCAGTACTTTGAGATGTTCCGCGCGTACGGCGAGGAGTACCGTGTGCACGTGCGGCTGACGGGGCTGCCCATCAGCGACAGCCTGCGCGACCTGCGGTGAGGCGGGGAGGGGCAGAGGGATTGTGGGGCAGGAGCAGGCGGGGAGGGGCAGAGGGGATTGTGGGGCAGGAGCAGGCGGGGGCGTTGCGAGTTGTGTGGACGTGGGGACGGCGCGTGTAGGGGGTGGATGGGGGTAACCGCAAAGCGGCAAAGTAACGATATCGGCAACGGTCAGCCTGCAAAAGACGAGGTGGATGGGGGCGGGAGGTGTGGGGAAGGAGGGAGGGTTGGCGGGCACGAACATCGGGGAGCAGGCTGTGGGAGGGGCGCACTGTGCATGAGGGCAAAGGGTGGTGTCGTAGGGGCGGGTGCATGGTGGCCCGGGTATCGCAGGTGAAGTCCATGCCTGTACGCCTCGCATTGCCACCACGCGCCCCCTGCATGCTGATCGCAACCCCTGGCGCTCCCGTGGTCGCGCCTTCCCATACTCCACACACCTTCCACACCCCAACCACAGCATCTACCATCGAACTGCCTGGCGTTGTGACGCGTGCGTCACTGTCACCCTTGCAAAAAGCCGTGATGATAACGCCTTTGCCCGCCAAATCCTGCACCCCCGACCGCAGCAACTACCACCTCAACTGCCTGGTGCGCGTGAGCGGCGTGGTGACGCGGCGCACTGGCGTGTTCCCGCAGCTGCGCCTCATCAAGTACGACTGCGCCAAGTGCGGCTACGTGCTGGGCCCCTTCGCCATGCACACCGAGACGGAGGTCAAGCCCAACGCCTGCCCCTCCTGCTCCAGCAAGGGACCCTTCATGGTGCGTGCCCAAGGTTGCGCCGATGGCTTCGGTGCGCCTTCCGTCCATCTTGCTATGGCTGCGGCAGCTGGGGAACCAGCAGACTGGGTTCTAAGCAGCATGCACTTGGTTGGGCCTTGGCAAGAAAATCAGCAGCGCATGATGGTGGCTTCGTGTACATATGTCCTTGTGCGCCTTCCGCAGGTCAACAGCTCCGAGACCGTGTACCGCGACTTCCAGAAGATCACGCTGCAGGAGAGCCCCGGCTCCGTGCCCGCCGGCCGCCTGCCGCGCTCCAAGGAGGTCATCCTCACGTACGACCTCATCGACGTGGCGAGGCCGGGGGAGGAGATCGACGTGACGGGTGGGTGTAGTAGTGTGGTGAGGTGTGGTGAAGTGCGGTGTGGTGCGGGCTTTGGCGGCATGTGCGTGTGAGGCTGGGAGAGGAAATTGCCGTGACGTGTGGGTGCTAGGGCGGTTAGGAGCCGAGCCAGGGGCCTGCTGTTTGGGTGGAGGCAGGTAGCTGCGGGCCTTCGCAAGCATGTGCTGTCCTGGCCCGTGTCCCCTGCCGCATCATTGTCCGCTTACAGATTTGTCGTTAAACCCCTGGCTGGCTCCGCAGGCATCTACGTGTACGGCTATGACGCGTCGCTCAACGTGAAGAATAGCTTCCCCGTCTTCTCCACGCACATCGAGGCCAACTTCGTGTCCAAGCGCGAGGACGTGTACTCGCTGCACGCGCTGACGGACGATGACAAGGCACACGTGCTGGAGCTGGCGCGTGACCCGCGCATCGGTGGGTGCAAGCAGGGGGGCCGTGAGGGGATCCCATGTGCGGTCAGGTCGGGGTTGCTTGGGCAAGGCGCACGTGCTGGAGCTGGTCAGGAACCCACGCACCGGTGGGTGGCGGGGTTCAGGGGGTCACAGGGCAAGTAGTGCATGGGTTGCGGGGTACAACCCATGCGCGGGAAGCCGAGAGAGGGCACCGCGGGTAAGTGCGGGTCGGGGTTGCACAGGCAGGGGCGCCGCTGCCACGGGCTGATGCGAAACTCGCGCGGGAGGTGGGTGGGTGGTGGGGCATCAAACGTGTGGGTGACGTGTCCCTCGCAACCTTTGGCCGTGGCATATGCACTGCACTCCACACACCACGCGAAGGAGCGCCAAGCTGACACGGCGCCTCCTAGCACACACAACCCCCAGGTCGCAGCGCGGGCGCCTGCGATCTCCACAGCTGATCTGCACCCCGACACCTGCTTGCCGCACCCTGTCAACCTGCTTGCATGTTTTCTTGCTTGCTTGTTACTGCTTAAGGCTTATTCGCCTACTCCCGCACCGCATCAACAACACAACCCCCAGGCGAGCGCATCATCAAGTCCATGGCTCCCTCCATCTACGGCCACTCGTACATCAAGACGGCGCTGGCGCTGGCGCTGCTGGGCGGCGTGGAGAAGAGCCCCTCCCCCGCGCACCGCCTGCGTGGCGACATCAACGTGCTGCTGCTGGGCGACCCCGGTGTGGCCAAGTCGCAATTCCTCAAATACGTGGAGCAGACCGCGCCGCGGGCCGTCTACACCACGGGTAGGCGCTGGGCCGGGGGCGGGTTGCGGCTTGTGGGCGGTAGGGTCATGGTGTTGGGAAGGAGGAAGGGGGCGTGGTGGTGGTGGTGGTGGTGGTGGTGGTGGTGGTGGTGGTGGTGGGAGGCGTGCCCTGCGTCCTATTGTTTGGCTGCTGCGTGTGCTGGTGAAGGCGCGAAGGTCAAGTGGTCCGCAGTTGCACTCCTGCCTTTCCTGCGGCCCCTGCGACTGATGCTGGCACGGTTTCGGTACTGCAACAGGCAAGGGCGCCAGCGCGGTGGGTCTGACTGCCAGCGTGCAGCGCGACCCCATCACCAAGGAGTGGACGCTGGAGGGCGGCGCGCTGGTGCTGGCGGACAAGGGCGTGTGCCTCATCGACGAGTTCGACAAGATGAACGACCAGGTGGGGAACGCTGGCTGGGTGCTGAAAGGCAGGACGCTGCTGGTGCAGTCCGGAAAACTGCTCTCAAATACTTGCAGCAAACACCACTACGTTGTCAGACTTAACGTATTGTGGCAGCAGTCAGGCCCCCCGCACGCTCTCGCACCTTCTGTCTTACAGCTCGCTTCGCCGACATGGTTTTCCGCTTTCCATACACCTCCCCTTCGCTCTCGCCCCGTACACCGCGAGCCCACCCATTTATCCTGTATGCCATTGCATACGACCTTCACTGTGCCATTGTGCTCAGGGGAAGTTTCCAGCATTGCGTCTTGAGTCGCTAGGGGTGGCAGTAGCCGCCACGGCAGGTGGCGAGTAGCTGCCACGGGAAGGGGACCTGCAGGCAGGAAAGTGGTCTTGTTCGCGGGATGGGAGGCGAGCCTGGGTTCCACCTAGGTTTCCGCTACTCCGCAGCGCTACATGCGGAAACCGTCAGGTCCCTCCACGCAAGCCACCATCCTCCTCTTGTCTCCCTATTGCCTAATCGCCCTCCTTCCCCAGGACCGCGTGTCCATCCACGAGGCCATGGAGCAGCAGTCCATCTCCATTTCCAAGGCGGGCATCGTGACGCAGCTGCAGGCTCGCTGCGCCGTCATCGCCGCCGCCAACCCCGTCGGCGGGCGGTACGACCCCAGCCGCACGCTGGCGGAGAACGTGGAGCTCTCGGACCCCATCCTGTCGCGGTAGGGACGCGTGCGCACGTGCCTTCAAACCATATGTCCGCACAGTTTTGTTGTCGGTATCTGCAACCTGAAGGGGTGGGCAGCCGGCAAAGGACGCGAGTCGTCTTGTGCGTTCGCGGGCTTCCACCGCTACCACGTGCGGCTCTGCCACGTGCTGGAGTCGGCAGGCGGCAGCCACGGAGCCACTTGCCCTCCCAGTGTCCCCCGCGAGCACTCTCGTTCGTCGCGCTTTGCTTGACACCACCCCAACTTCTGCCACCTCTCTCCGCCTTCCCGCAGTTTCGACGTGCTGGCCGTGGTGCGCGACGTGGTTGACCCGGTCAACGACGAGAAGCTGGCGGCCTTCGTGGTGGGCAACCACATCGCCAGCCACCCCGCCGTGCAGGAGCGCAAGCGGGCGGCCATGGAGGAGGGGCGGCCGCTGCCGCAGGAGGAGCAGACCTCCAAGTGGGTGCAAGCGGTTGCAAGTTCTGCAACAGCGTACACGTGGTGCCTTTGCCAGAGGAGTTCGTGTTAGTACGGCGGTACCCCTTGCTCCCCGCACACACCCCTCACGCCCTGGCAGTCCTCTGGCATCCCGAACACGGTGCTCGTTGTTTCACAGTACTGGAGACCACTGCTCAACACTGCCTCCCATCCTCTGCTGCCCCGCAGCCCGGTTTACCCCGGCGTGCTGCCTCGGGACCACAGCCACTACTGCTAAAACGCAGCCCATCCGCACACATTACCCATGCCCTAACATCCTTCCCTTCCATTCCTCGTGCTCCCCCGCAGCCCGGTGGACCCCGACGTGCTGCCCCAAGACCTGCTGCGCAAGTACATCACGTACGCCAAGCAGCACTGCCGGCCGGTGCTGCAGCAGGCGGACTACGACCGCATCCTGCGGCTCTACGCCGCGCTGCGCCAGGTGGGCAGAGGGGGAAGCAGCATGGTTTGAAACCGATGCTGAAACATGGAATCAGGGGGTCTGCCTGTAAGCGTTGTGCATCTGGGTGACTCCTCTACGCCACGCTGCGCCCGGTGGGCAGGCAGAGGGGGGAACCCCACAGCGGCAAAGCAGCTGAGTCGGATAAGCGGTGGGCAGGCAGAGGGGGGAACCGCACAGCGGCAAAGCAGCTGAGGCGGATAAGCGGTGGGCAGGCAGAGGGGGGAACCGCACAGCGGCAAAGCAGCTGAGTCGGATAAGCGGTGGGCAGGCAGAGGGGGGAACCGCACAGCGGCAAAGCAGCTGAGGCGGATAAGCGGTGGGCAGGCAGAGGGGGGAACCGCACAGCGGCAAAGCAGCTGAGTCGGATAAGCGGTGGGCAGGCAGAGGGGGGAACCGCACAGCGGCAAAGCAGCTGAGTCGGATAAGCGGTGGGCAGGGTGGGAGGAGCATGATGCAGAGGTGGTCGTGGTGTGCAGGCTGCTGGGGTTCTGGGGTACGCGTATTAAGGGGTCTGTCATCGACTGGATGGGAACTGCTACGCCCACACGTGTTTCTCCCTTAGCCTACCGTCCGTGTACCCCCTTCCCCGCCGGCTGCGCTGACGCACGGCCTGCACCACTACAATACCACGACACAGCAAAATGGCCATACACATTGTCTGCTCATTCCCGTTTCTTCCCTGTCCCCCTCCCGTCACGCCCGCAGGAGGCTGCCATCACGCACGGCATGCCCGTGGCGGTGCGCCACCTGGAGTCCGTGGTGCGCATGAGCGAGGCCTCAGCGCGCATGCACCTGCGGGACTACGTGGCGGACCAGGACATCAACACGGCCATCAAGTAGGTGCACTGTCACATTTGCTGTGCTCATACTGCCACCTCCTCTGCCCCCTCCCACCACCACCACCGCCGCAGGGTGTTGGTGCAGTCAGCCACCCTTGCCAATGCCCACCAACCCTCTATGAGCCCCCCAAGCCCTCTCAGTCTCATCCCCACCCACCCCTTCCTCCCACCACCGCTACCTTCCCCTTCAGGATGATGGTGCAGTCGTTCATCGGCAGCCAGAAGTTCACGGTGCAGCAGACGCTGGAGCGCAAGTTCGCGCGCTACCTGACGCTGCCTCAGGACTACCACGCGCTGCTCATCAGCCTGCTGCGCCAGGCGCTGCGGGGGGCGCAGCGGGAGGCGGCGCTGGCGGGGCGCAACCCTGTGGGCGGGGCCGGCAGCGGGGCGGACGCGCAGATCAAGATCAACGCGAGGTGAGGGTGGGGATGGGGGCTTTAGAAGGGGATAGGTGGTAGGGGTGGGTCGTGCAGGTGGAGTGGAAGCTGGGAGGCATAGTGGGTGGCTCGGAAGGGGAATGGTGCTTGTGGGATAGGAGGAGTATGGTGGGTAGGGTGGGGCGTTGGGTCGGTGGCACTGAGAAGGGGCGGGCGAGGGATATTACAGTTCTTGCAAGCGGCTGGGCTGCGACATAGATGCGATGGATGTGTCACAGCGTGACCTGTGGGAGTAGCTTCATGTTATAAAGTTGTTTACTTGGGCTGCTTGGCAGCGGGAGCCCCTCTTGACCCCTTCCATTGGTGTGCGCCGTCGTGCAGGGTGCTGGAGGAGAAGGCCCGCGAGCACGAGATCCCCGACCTGACCAGCCTGTACGGCAGCGACATGTTCCGCCAGTGCGGCTTCGCGTACGACCGGACAGCCAACGTCATCACCTACACCAGCGTGTAGGCCGTGTGGGCTGTGTGCGACAACGGCAGCATTGTGGTGTTGGCCTGGTCAGGCGATGGCGGGGAAAAGCGCGGGGTGTTCAGGGAGGGGAAGGGGACAATGCGGGGGCTTGGGATCCGGGCGAGGTGCAACTGGCGTTGTGACCGTATTGAATGAGGTGGCGATTTAGCCGTGGGTTGTGGCACGGGCAGGAGCAGGAGGGTGAGGGTGAGGGGAGGCGCGGAGCAGGGGGATTCGTGAACTGGAGGCGGTAAGCGAGGGGAGGACAATGGAGGGTAGGTGAGGGTCGCGGGAGGTACCGCCGCTGGCGCACGAGGCTATGGTATTTGTGGGGCAAAGGCTGTGTCCAGGCTTGTGCTTCAGCGCTCGAGTATAGGGCCCCTGTTGGTTCACCAACACGTACTGAAGGAGCTGGCAGCAAGCGCAGTGGCGCTGACGAGCGCGCTCATATTACATGACCCAGATATGACTCGTGCGAGTTGCCGGATCAGGTCTTGTTGGTTGTTGCATCGGACTATCATGGATGAGGCGGCGTGTTTTGCAAGCATGCGGTGCAAGCGGTGGGAGGTGCAGGTGGACATGGGATGTCCCACGCGCAGCTATAACTCTAGCAAAGGGTGTCATGAGTGAGGGATCTGACACGCAGACCATTGTTTGCGGCTAGCAAAGACCCGTTTGTTTGCATGGCGCACACGCAACAGCTGTCTGCTGCATGCTGTGGCCCCAGTCGTGTTGCGTTGCGGTCCAGGGACCATGGGTCGGTCCGGTGTGTTCCTGAGTGACTAGCCTGCAATCAGGCCAAACCTGCGAGGCACTCTTCGCCAGTTGTTGACGACCAGGGGACGACTGTTGACGACTGTTGCGGTGCGCGTCACCAATATGAGTACGCATAAGTGCTGGTACTGGTACAGCGCCCCTCTGGACAATCAGGATAATGGTGCCTAGCGCCTTGGCTCCCTCATCCATGGTAAACAGGTGACGCGGTACTGAACTACAGGAGGAGTGCAAAGCGGTATGCAGCCTGCGGCAGTAAGTTGACTGCAGTGGCAGAGGCGGTTCTCGCAGCAGCGGTCAAGCCAGCTAGCCAGGTCAAGAAGCACAGGCAGGATACGTTGTCGTAAGTGATCAAGTCTCCGACAATGCCAAGCTGGCGGAGGCAGGCCGCTCGCGCGTCACGCATTCTCTGCAGGCCCCGCTGCCGACCCACGGGGCACCAGGGGGCACGACAGGTTCAGGTATGCCGCCGAGACTCGGCAGCGTGCATCAGCGGCTAGTTTGTTACCATGAGCTCTATGGAGAGGCAGATCTCACTGCTGCTGCGCAAACGTCATGTTGCCGCTGAGTCGGCATGGTCCGATGGGACCTGTGAGCGGCGCAGCACGCAGACGCCTCAGCAACAGCTTTAACCTATTCGTATAGACAATCTTTAGACGCGATGCAATAAAGAAGCAGAACAAGAGGATGACTTTGGAGTACGAACCTTACTTCAGGGTACAATAAGCAAAATTATACGACCCACCAAGGGGTCGAACCTTGGACCTTGACCTTAGGAAGGACACGCTCTATCCACTGAGCTAGTGGGCCTTTTTTTCCTCAGCTTGTCATGCAGGAGCGTAAACTACATTATACCATTTTCAAGCGAGACAATACGTGCGCGAAATCGCGAGCCCGCTGCAGCCGTCGTCTGAGCGGTTGCACCTGTATCGCTGCGGCAGCGCACAGCCCTCGGTGAGCCGCGAACGCAGTTGGGTGTAACTATGAGTAGCGTTAGCTACAGAGGCGTTGGTGGGCGGGCAAACGCCGAGCCGCTGCTGAGCAACGCCGCAGACGGATTTCCAACCGCCGGTGCGAGACACGGTCATTTACAAGGTCGAAACGCAGGGGAGGAAACCTGCTACCGTTCTTGCGCTGCTTGATAGCTTGGCTTTATCAGCGTGACAGCGCAGGCAGGGTTTCACGCTGTAGCAGTGCAGTACGCAGATGACACGAGGGCGTGGTGCTAGCGCTCGTAAGCGGCCCAGCAGCAGCACTCCCAGCCTCCTTGCTGTGCATGGATACGCACTCGCCCGTGCCTCAAGGCAGCACCTCAACCGCAGCAAGGTGGAGCTGTTACCGCTCGGAGGTCCAGCCAGCGTTCCGGTCTTCCACAATATTACGAATTTCCCGGCCGTACAGGCCGGTTCTTAGGATTTTGGGGGTCAAAATTGTATGCGAGATTAGGATTTCTATGCAGCTTGCACCTGAAATTGTAGGCGGTACTCAGACAATTTTTTCAAGGCAGCCGTAAGAGTTGTAGGCAAGTTCAGGGCGCTCATCACCAAAGGCACACCCCAGGGAGTTCCCCTGGGCGTATCGGTACAGACGTACAGTGTGCGTGCGTGTGAGCGCATGCATACAGCGCGCTTGGCTGTCATGGTCCCGTGCGCGTGTACCCCAAGTGTACTCCACAGCCACGCTGCTGCTTTGCCATGCGGGTGCTTGGGGGTATGGGGCAGGGGGGCTTGCCCCCCAGAAAATATTCACGGACTTGCAATTTTTACGGCCAAAATTGTAAGCAGTACTTCGACAATTTGCGGCAGGGAGGGTCCAAAATTGTAAGCGTTTAGGATTCTGTTCCAGATAAGACCGGAACACTGGGTCCAGCTTCCTCCCAAACCCCCCTCCCAGCGTGCGGTCGTCCCCCCACAGCAGCAGCAGCACGGCAGGGCAGCGCAGCGCGGCGCGGCCATGCCGGCCACAATCAGCATTTCGGTCTTCATCGGTTGGGTCGAACCAGGCGCTTTTTCGGCCAGTTTTCTCTCTTTTGGAATGTTGTGCAGCAGCTATTCGAGCCTGCAGTGGAGGCCTGCTTCGCTGCTGCCCCCAGTTCTCTTCCCCCTGTTCTGTGGTGTTTGGTTTCAGGTCCTCTCCTTCTCTAGGTGTTCCCTTTTTGCAGTCCGGGGTGCGCTGGGTTTGGACGTTGGTGGTGTTGGTGCTTGCCTGTGCTGGTCGGGCTTTGAGGTCCCGCTGGCCTGTCCTCTCCCGCCTCTTTCCCTGTAAACCTTTCCACAGAAAAAAAAGACACCCAAGGTACTGGAGACAGGGCTATGCCCCACGCTGGAAGACCTACCGCGCGTGCCCCTGCCCTTCAGCTGACAATTGCGCATGTTCTACCGGTACAGAAGTTCTACGTATATTTACATACTGTGCCGTACAGAGTCGCAGCCAACTAGCATGTATGCCATGCTCCTGGGGCCTGCTTCTGGTGTTCGGGGCTGCAGCAGCAGGCGCCCCCATGTACGGTATGGTGCAGCTGCCGCTACGGCCGATCACGGCAATGGGCGACCGGATCCTGCGGCAAATGTGCAGGTGCTGCTTCTTGCTGCCATAGGACAGCATATAAAGCGGCTCGACGCGTACCCGGTCGTCTACAACCCCTGGCACTCAACCAGGTTTGGGTACGGCTCCCCTGCCAGCAGGGCACACCACACCTTCCCCTGCCCAGACCCCGTCCATCCCCCTCCATCCCCTGCTCTCTCTCCCCTTCCTTCACTGCTTCTGCTACTTCAGCCCATGCTGCAATAGCTGCTCCCACGACACTTGCCGCTGTCGTCGTTGGTGCTGCTGCTGCTGCTGCTGCCGCCTGGGTGTGTACGAGAGGAGGGTTGCCCCATGCATAGCGGGGCTGTGCAGCACCACGGTCCTGTGGCGAGGGGTTTCTCCTGGTAAACTAAAATAAATGTAGAATGCCGTCAATTTGAGCTGAATCAATAGCTAAACCTGGTCCGATATGCCGTCTGTCTACTCGCGGCAGGTGGCCTTGCGCCGCCAGCAGTTCTGGCCCCTGGCACGTGGGACGCACGTGGGCACGGAGGACGTTGAATCCGGGATGGCACCTACCGCCGGAGGACCAACTGTTCCGCGGGCGGCCGCGGTGGTGCTGCTGTACAGGTGGGTACAAGACATAGAGAGCAGGCCTGCGCGCCCACATGGCATGTCGAACCTGTTCGAACCTGGACGTGTTCCCGCAAGGCTACGGCCTCAAAGCCGCCAACCCGCCAGCAGGCGCTTTGCCGCTTTGCAGGCCTTCGGTACCCTTGAGCGAGGCTAGTTTGCTACTGGATGCTGCAACGACACCCTACATGAGCGAAAGCTCGTCCTCAAGGCTTCTCAACACCCCGCTCTGGCTGGGTTCCTCCGCCAGGCAGGTCGGCAAGGTCAAATACGTACTCTGTACAGGGAGCATTGTCCCATTGCGTGGGAAAGACCTGTGCAGCCTGCTGTCGGCACACGGGGCCACCACGACCCAAACTGACAGGTGCTGCAACACCCTGCACCGGCACGCCGTCCTCAGCGCCCACGGTAGTATCTGCTGCCGGCGGGAGCTTGAGCGCAACGTGACCCCAAACCGCCAGGAACGCCCTGGTGAACCTCCCCCTTAGGGGACCCTTCTTCCCTTCCTGGGCTGGCCTGTCAGGCAACCCGCCTGACTCCACCCCCCTACGGTGGATATGGGCCACCTGGGCGCGTCCCGGGTGCAACACACACCCCCTTGCTCCTTAACCCACGCGGAGGTGCTTCGCCTCCCGCAATAGTAGTAATCACTGCGTACTGTTGTGGCCTAGCTGCCGGCGATGAGTGCGTCTGCCTGTTGTTCTAGGGAATCCAACTCACCGGCTGAGGGCGCACCGTTGTGTCTCATGTGCCAGGTGAACATCTGGAGCTCAAAGGCGGCCATCGTCGCTGCAGTCCTGCCCGGCCGAACGCCGAGCGAAAACCCCATGGCCAGCACCCTTCTCATGCACCCATACATCTGGGGTGGGGGCGGGACCAGGCTGTGGTAGGGTGAACTTGAGGCCCGCACGTCGTGGCCTGTACCTTTTGGAGCTTGTCGCTCCTTTCCGTACAGCGAGAGGGGTGGGAAACCCCGTGTCCCTAATGGCCGGGACCAGCTCTGTGTTTCGAGCGGGATGGGGCTGGGCTCTGGAAGGGGACCAAAACTGTAAAACCATAGATACACCATACATCTGCTGCATGAACGGCTGACAGTCGACCTGCGGCTGGCGGCCAACACTGTAGACGGCAGGTTCAGGGGGGTGGCCTGCGGCACCACGCGCCGCTGATGCTGGCTGGCATGGCCGCGCTGCGCTGCCCTGCCGTGCTGCTGCTGCTGTGGGGGGACGACCGTCCACTGGAAGGGGGTTTGGGAGGAAGCTGGACCTCCGAGCGGTAACAGCTCCACCTTGCTGTGGTTGAGGTGCTGCCTTGAGGCACGGGCGAGTGCGTATCCATGCACCGCAAGGAGGCTGGGAGAGCCGCTTACGATCACCCACTCGTGTCATCTGCATACTGCACTGCTACAGCGTGAACCCCTGCCTGCGCTGTCACGCTGATAAAGCCAAGCTATCAAGACTCGCAAGAACGGTAGCAGGTTTCCTCCCCTTCGTTTTGACCTTAAATGACCGTGTCTCGCACCGGCGGTTGGAAATCCGTCTGCGGCGTTGCTCAGCAGCGGCTCGGCGTTTGCCCACCCACCAACGCCTCTGTAGCTAACGCTACTCATAGTTACACCCAACTGCGTTCGCGGCTCACCGAGGGCTGTGCGCTGCCGCGGCGATACAGGTGCAACCGCTCAGACGACGGCTACAGCGGGCTCGCGATTTCGCGCACGTATTGTCTCGCTTGAAAATGGTATAATGTAGTTTACGCTCCTGCATGACAAGCTGAGGAAAAAAAAGGCCCACTAGCTCAGTGGATAGAGCGTGTCCTTCCTAAGGTCAAGGTCCAAGGTGCTGCCGGCGTCCAGGCGCAAGTCAATCGCCTGGCTGCCGAGAGTAGGTCGGTTCACGTGCACCCAGGCTCAGAATTACAGGGAACGCTACCAGTCGGGTGTCGTACCCACGTAGGGGCCCCTGTGATCGTACCCCACCCACCATCCCGTGAGACGGGATGTGGACAAGACCGCCCTACCAAGGACCCAAAGCAACACCAACGGCTGTGGGACTACGCCAAAAACTCCAAGCAGTCCGTCAACGCGCCGTCATGCACACCATCCAGCAGTGACTCAAGAGAGTTTGGGTCAACTGCCAGTCGCTACGGCCAACCTCCGCCGAAGCAGCCACCCCATTCGCCACGTCCAATCATGCTTTCGTTATACCGTATGAATGCTTCTTTCCTCCTGGTCACGAGCAATATCCACGCCGCATTCCCACCGTCCCTTGTTGAAACCCTTAAGCACCTGAGGACATCCTACAACTGTCACTGACCGCAGTTCGCACACTCCCAAGCAAGGCCTGGCTTACTTACCGGTATCCATGTCAGCCGCAGTACAGCCCGGCATCACTAGTGCCAAGGGCCCCAGGCTTACCTTCAACACCTCCTGCACACAAGGGCTCCACCATGATAGCCCACCATCCCGCAGTCGTCGCACGCACGCTCAAGCTGCATCACCTCTCCTACACTCGTTAGCGAGGCCAGATCATCCAGTGGCAGCCAACCCAAATGACCATCCGCTATGCCCGGCTGTGCTCGTGACCACCACCTGCCTCGCACCACAGCTCAGCTTTGTGTACGAAGTCCTAATTGCAGCGTTCACTACAAATCTTCCCGTGGACTCCTAATGATGCAGCTCTGATAACCTGCCCAATACAGCCCCCGCGGGCCAACCACTGCTCCGGTTATTGCTTGCTGCGGCCTCACCCTTCTATTCCCGCCTCCCCACAGCTCACAAACCCGCCGAGTGTTGGCTGCAGCGACCCGTCCCATGGGCCGCTCACTCCACCGAATGCTATTTGCAGCGGCCGTTCCAAGGATACAATAGTCCTCCGAGTGCTGCTTACAGCGGCCCGTCCTGTGGGCCAGCCGGTGCTCCACCTGTTGCTTGCACCGACAGCCCGTCCGTCCCACGGGTCGATCAGTCCTCCGAGTGCTGCTTGCATCGGCCCGGCCCGAAGTGCGCCCCCGGCTTGTTCCGCAGCCAGGTGCGGCACAGGTAGCAGAAGTGGCAGTTGCATGCCCAGCAGCGCACGTTGTTGTTGTTGCCCTGCTTGACGTTCTCCTGACCGCACACCACGCAGCGGCACAGCCGCACCTGCAGCGCCTGCAGCGCGCCCTGCGTGTGTGTGGAGCGTTACGGCATTGCAAGTGATAATGTAGACAATGCTGTTGGCGTTTGGTGAGCCAAGTAACTCGATTGAACACCGCGCCAAGTGCGCCGGTCAGGACCACGTCCAGTTCTTGGGGCAACACACGTGACGCTGCATAAACATACTGCCTCTGCGCGCCCGCTGTGCCAGCAGGCTGTGAACCGTATAAGCTACAGCGCAGTGTACGGTTCATTTGCCGCCGCGTCGCACCTCTCCTCGCCCGCCCCTTCGCACGTAGTTGGCCAGCACCGCTCCCTCCGCCAGACCCGGCCGCGCGCGGGGAGCCCAGCCTGCGGAACAAAGGATGTCGCACCGTAAGATGTAAGATCGCATCGCATCACACGCAGGGACGCAGCATGCAGCATACAGCACGGCAGGGCAGGGCGCAGAATCAGGGCTACTTGCTGTTTGGGAAGCCACAGGCGAGAGGCGTTGTGCGACTGGTGCATGGTCGTCAGCCAACGATTCGGCGACACGGCAACACAGGGGCATGCAAGGCACAGCCCCTAGTCACCGCACGCATGCGTATGGCTGCCTGAACCTCCTCGACGTGCAAGGAGTGATCATTATTGACCAGATTATAAATGCAAGGCGCAACTGCAACGCCACGAGGGACCGTTTGGCCTGCCACCTTAGTTTCGGTTAGTTTCGTTGGGTACTGGTACTCCAACTGCCAGCTATCCGCAACGACCCCAACAGCTCCCTTGTCGTTAGCTTCCTGGCGCTCAAGCCCAATGCCCCCAACGACCCACCGTTGTACATGGCGTTCCAACGGTCGACCTCCTCCTGGGAGAAGAGCACGCACTTGCCCTCGCCCTGCAGGCGCATAGGGGGTTTGGCGGTATAACAACGCAGGGGCCGGAATGTCGCATGGAAAACAGGGTAAGGAGACGGTTGTAGTCACAGATTGATTCCGCTGTGGGTTAGCGAGGTGAGGAGAGGTCGCAGACGGTGGGTTTGGGCTTGGGGTTCGGGTATGGACAGGGTGTGGGGAGCTGAGGACCAGTGGCAACGGCACCAGCAGCAGGCTGTGTATTGCGTGGTCTCTCTAAGACACAGCAGGAACAGCAACGAAAATGCTTAATGACTCACGAAGTGGTCGTATCCGCTGATGACTGCGTTGCATGCCCAGCAGAAGAACGCCCCGCAGTAGCCGCAGGTCATCTTGTTACAGCCCTCGACCTTCTCCACGCCCATGCCACACGTGGGGCACTGCTTGCTGGTGGTCTGCGCACGACAAGGGTAATTTGGTGGGAAAGAAAATATTTAACGATTGATTGCTTGCTTGATTAATTGATTGATTGATAAGGGAAAATTCACTGCTTGCTGGTGGTCTACGCACGACAAGGGTAATTTGGTGGGAAAGTAAAGGGTTAATGCTGGATGGATAAGGAGAAGTTTACTGGTTACTTAATTGCCGGGGGACATGCGGACGGAGCCGCAACTCAAGTGCGGGCCCCTGCGTCCCAAGCACCGTGCGTGTAGACAGCCTGCTCCGCAACGACGAGTCCTGGTGCGCAGAGGCTGCAAGGCAAAACCGAGGCCAAAGTGATACTAACGAGTGGCAGGACAGGCACGCAGGCGACGCCGGATGCGTTATGCCGCATGGCAGCAGGCTACCTGGTGCTGCCATCTGGCAACGTCAACGCCTGCCGTTGCATGCGCCCCCTGGTCCCTCCTGCACCCACCCAGACCCACCGACAGCAGAGCCAGACTCTTGAGCTCGTTCACTTTGTCCAGGTGCTGCGGCAAAGGACCGGGCATACGAAGGCACAATCTCGTGTACAAATACAACACGGGTACATACATAACAGGTGCTGCGGGGGGAAGAAGGACCGGACACCAGTTGGCATGACTTCATGTCCGCCAACTCCCCGCACGCTGCCGCGCACAGCTAGCGGCCTCCGGCTAGCTCCAGGGTGCGTAACGCGCACTTTCTTCATTGCAATGGTGGACACGTCCGTCACGAGCTCGAGCTCGGCGTACTAGTCCCATGAGCGTCGGGTAACCGCCTTCGGTGCCCGCTCTTGGGACTAGTACGCGCAGCTCATGACGGACGTCGCCTCCATCGCAATGAAGAAGCTGCGCGTCACACACTCCGGCCAGTAGCCTTGCGCAGCAGCGTGCTGGAGTTGGCGGGCGCCGGCCACTGGGGGTGATACCCTGACGGCCTCACGATGCCCGACCCCAAAAGCAGGCACGTCCGGTTACGGTACGTCTCATTGCTCATCAGCCAGGAGGGGGCCCACGCCCGAGGACGCCAACAAGCTCCACGGCATTAGCAAGCTGCTGAGCACACACACCCTATCGAGGCATCATGCAGGCGCTGCGGCA
The DNA here is from genome assembly GCA_036984285.1 of Chlamydomonas sp. KOR1. NCBI lineage: Eukaryota > Viridiplantae > Chlorophyta > Chlorophyceae > Chlamydomonadales > Chlamydomonadaceae > Chlamydomonas > Chlamydomonas sp. KOR1. The sequence continues at coordinate 412,553 of BQMZ01000181.1, read as the reverse complement.
GCTGTACCCCCAACGCACGGTTTCCTCGCGTTTACGCTCGCCCCCAACGCACCTTCCTGGCCCGCTCCGTGGCGCTGCGCCCTCCCTCCCCTCCCTCCTCGCCCCTGTTGCGGCGAGCCTCCAGCAGGGCCAGCCGAGCCTCAGCGTCCAGACAAGGCCTGCAGCAGGGTGAGATGCAGACACGCGGCCCTCGTCTTCCTGTAATGTGCAGCAATTTTGCAATGCCTTTTCAAGGAAAGGGCCTCCAGCAGCGCCTCAGCGCCCAGCCAGGCACGGCCTACAATGCGGGATGCAGACGGGACGCCCCTCGCAATTTCACGGTGCTACACGGCCAATGTGTATTGTTGGTAGGTGCGATTGATGCGAATGGGATGGCAGATGGGCTGTACCGTGGCCTGGCAGGCGCGCTGGTGGCCGCGCTAATACACACAGCAGGTGTGTGTATTAGCTGTACACGGCCACTATCGGTGCAACAGAGTCCTGCCGTTGAGGATGGCACAATGGTGCCAAGGCCAGGACCCCAGGACTAGCAGGGCAGCTGTCCGTGCGCGGCCGAGTGCGGCTGCTTTAGCGTGCGTAAATGCCGTATGTGAGGTGTTGCAGGACATCGCCGTGCCACATGCGGGCAAACCCATGCGGCACGTCATTGCGTCTGGTGCTCAGGATGCCACACTCGCTGTTTGCGCTACGCTTTGTTGCTAATGCAGCTGCGCCGCTACTCACGTTCCGGGGTGCCACGACTCCTCGCACAGGGCACAGAAGGAGAAGAAGCAGTTGGGGCACAGCGTGCAGTGGTCTGCGGGGAGCAGGGAGCGTGGCTTAAGTGTCCGTTGTGTGCTGAGCATGGCGAGAGGACGCGACAGTTAAGCCCTACATGCCCATCTGTAACATTGACCCCTCCATTTGACCCTTTTCCTCCCTTTCCCGTCCTCCCCAGCCGCGTGTACATTCAAGATGACCGGCGCTTGTGTACACGTAACCCCAAAAGCCAAAAGGGCAAGGATTTCGCCACTCCGACAACCCGCCCTTGCCCTCCAGGCACGGCTGCTGAAATAAGGCTGACAAACCGCCCCCAGGCTAGGCAGTTGCAACACAGGTGTACGACACACTATGGCTCTGGTGGCCTTGCCCACCGCGTCTGCAACCCACCCTTGTCCTCCAGGTACGGCTCCCGTCACGGGGGCGGCACAGAGTTGTACAAGACAACACCGCATACATCAACATACCTTGTGCGAATACTGAAAAGCGTCTACGGTGTACAAATAGCGTTCTTACATACACCCACCCTTGTCCTCCAGGCACGGTTCCCTGCACCGCGGGCAGTACACCAGGTCCTCCATGCGGTCCAACGTGCGCTGCAGCGTCAGCGTCTCCCAGCGCTCGTACTCGGCCTGCGTACCGCGTACGGTGCGTCAGCGGTTGACAGCCAATCAGGTAGGTACGTCATCACGGCAAGCGGCCCGCTCAACAAACGCCTCCCAGCGCTCGTTTCTAACCTGCGTACGGCAGCATTTGCCTCTTGGAGGGTGTACCGTAATCAGTCACGGACAAAGGCAATGCAAGTGTAACAGCCTGCAGGATTATGTAGTTGAAAGCTGGAACGCACCGGCGTGAGCAGCTGCTGCAGCGCCAGCGGCGGCAGCTGCTTCCTGCATGAGGGTGCTGGGCAACGCAGGTTGTCCACCGCCCCGTTGCCCAGCTGCGTGCGCAGGTGTGTTCCCAGGCAGGGGGAGCAGAAGACGTCGCCGCACTCGGGCAGCCGCACGCAGCGCGCGCCCAGGAAGTCGTCGAAGCAGATGGGGCACCTGCGGACGCCATTGGCGTGCGTACGGTTGACGGTTGGTGGTTGGTCGTCGTGCACAGGTCGTACAGAGAGATGTAAATTGTCTTGCAAGGCCGCGCTGTGCTTGCACAGCGGGTACGGTTGCCGGTTGGCGTTTAATCATCGTGCTGTGAACGTATGGGGGCGTAGGTTGCTTGTCTTGCCAAGCCGCGCGGTGCCCTCATGCGGCTAGAAGCGTGCCGCCAGGACGCGTGAGCGGACACGCAGCCTCCTCCCTGCCCTATCTGAAGCTGCTCACCCCCTTTGCCCACCCGTGTTCCCCGCCCTCCTCCCACACCTCCTACCCACCTGACGTTGGAGTCATTAAATACCTGCTGCTCCCGTCGCGCTGAGTACCGCAGCAGCGCAACCGCCACCTGCTCCGGTCCACACCCTGCCCCGCCCGTCCCCATACCAACCCCAGCCCCGACCCCTCCCGCGGCTGCCGCCCCTGCCCCCGCCCCTGGCCCAGAGGACGGCACCACCAGGTGTGTATTAACGCCCAGGTGCTCCAGGGCGCTGCTCTTGAGCCAGTCAAGCCACGTGAAGGTGATGGGCGCCCCGGGGCCCTGATCCTCCCAGCACCTGGCCAGGGCGGCCGCTAGGGAGGCAGCATGAGCCTTGGACAGCCACAGAGCCTGGAGGGTCAGGGCGGCAGGCAAGGGAGGCAAGGGAGGCGGACAAGGATTTGGTAGGTGAGGCTTGTTGCAGGGGAAAGGGGAGGTTGGGCAATGGTCGACAGGTTTGCACGTGGGCACGGGACAGCCACAGGGCCTTTGGGAAAGGGGGGCGAGCCGGTAAACCGGCAAAACCTTGATTTTGCAGGGAACAGCATGCTGCATTAGTCTAAAGATTAGACCTTCCACAGCCCCTAACCCCCAGCACGCCCGAACCCACCTGCAGCTCCACCGCAGGGGGCTCCTCCGAGGGGTAGCGTGGCCCCAGGGTTAGCGTCACCCGCAGAGGACTAAGGTTCGACAGCGGCGGCCCAAACGGCGTCAGCTGCGAGCCGCCGCCGCCGGCGCCGCTGCCGCTGCTGCTGCCTTCGCTGCCGTAGCCGCCGCCGCTGCCATCGCCGCCACCGTCACCGCCACCGCTGCAGCTGCCTTCGCCACACCCGCCTCCACCAACGGCAGCCGCCTTGCCCGCGTCCCCATCCACACATGGCTTGGGGGAGGTGTCCGTTTCGGCATTTCCCGCCGGCGGCCCCTCTGCTGCCCCCGCCCCTGGCCCTGCTCCTGCCCCTGCCTGCTGCCTCCCCGCTGCTGGAGGCACGTCAGGCCGCAAATGAGCCTCCGCCGGGCCTGCCCCAAGCGCGCCCCCACCTGCTCCGCGTTGCTGCTGCTGTGGGATAACATGCAAGTGCTGGTCCCCGCCTGCTGCTACATCCTCCGCACGCGTCGTGTTACAGCCCGACGGTGCAACACCGTTCGCCTGCGCCACCCGGTACCCCCGGTCCTCACTTCGGCTGCTGCCGCGGCCGCGGCCGCTGCGGCCCCTCCGCCCCGCCCCACGGCCGACGCCGTCAGCCACACGTAACCCCACCAGCTCATCAGCAGCAGCTGCTGCTGCTACTTCCGCACTATCCACAACCACCCCCCAGGCCTTCTGCCCCCGGCCCCGGCCCCTGCTCCCCCTGCCCCGCCCCATACCCCTCCCGCCTCCGCCTTCACCTCCCTGCCCACCTGCCGCCTCAGCAGCCCCGCTACTATGCGGCCCAACACCGGGCCAGGCTCCGTCCCACTGCCCCCCAGGGTCCACAATGCTTGCACGACCGCCCCCGCGCCCGCCGCGGCCCCTGCCACGCCCAGCAGCCTCGCCCTTACCGCGTCCCATGCCACGTGCCCGCCCACCGTAGCTCGTCCCACCGACCCATGGGTCAACATGGGTGCAGCCGTGACCGTTCCCCTGCGGCTCGCTGCCTTCCATGCCTTGCATGTCAAACCCACTCCCGTCCTCCGCCTCTTGCTGCTGCTGCTGTTGCTGTTGCTGTTCCTGTTGTTGCAGCGGCTGTGGTGCCTTCGACTTGGGGGCCGGCGGCGGCGGTTCCAGCCTCTCCAGCATCAGTTGCAGGCCCCCCTTGGGCATGTCCACGTGTATTAGCGCTTCGGCAACAAACGGCTGCAGCGACCCCTCGCCCGCCCCCGGGTCCAGTACGGCGGCGGGCGGCCCTGCGGCCATGAGCTGGTCTAGGTCAAGGGGCTCCCCTGCACCGCATGTGGGAGTGTCGTACTGTACGGCGTCGGAGGTGGAGGCGCCGGCGGCGGCTGGCGTCTGGTCCGAGGGCGCCGATAACACCCTGCGGGAGGAAACGGGGCCAGCATGGGTGTTGAGGAAGGTTTGGAGAGTGGTAAGAGGCGTGGGATGCAAACAGTGCACAGACACAGACCCCCCGGGGTGGTACCGTACCTCTACGACACCTATACGCTACCTCTGAGAAAGTTTCCAGTGCCGGACAACGGCAAGTGCCGCCTATGACCCCCGCTGTACTTTGGTCCCCCAGCTCTACAATGCACCACACGTTTACGGTAGCAGCGTGTCCACCTGAAGGTGTTCCCCCCGTTGGAGAGTTTGGAAGGTGGCAAGTGATATCAAAAGCAAATACCTATATCATATACAATTATAGGTCTAAATAAGGTAGCAGCGTTCCCACCTGAAGTCGTCCTCCCCGTATATGGATTGTAACGCCACCAGCTCGTCCAGCTGCTGCTGCCACGTGTCGCTGTCCATGATGGCGGCTGCCCGACAGACGGTCACGTGTCCACCGACCACCACCGCCACACGCCGGTGTGTGTATATGTACTGCGATAGAGGCTGTGTTATCTACTGGTACGCTTGGTCAGCTGCAGGTCAGGCCTGCCAAGGCGTGGCGCGTACCTGGCGTTGCCCTGCCCTGCCCGGAGCTCCCGCTGGCAACCGCTGCTAGGCCAAGGAGTCCACACTCCTACCGGCGGGCAGCTGCTGCACTGTACTGATGTATTAGCAGTCGATCGTAGGCCCAATCAGCAATGGGAGTCCGGGCTTTGGGCCTTGTCCGGTTCTCCCTGCTGGTATTGGTGCCGTGTGTCCCCCCACGATATGGTAACCTGCTGGCGCGCTGCGGGTGCCGCCGGTGGTTCTCCCACCAGGCCCTGACCCCGGGGCCTACTCTGTTAGCAGCGCCCAGCCAGTGTAGCCTAAAACCAGGACTGCGATGGCAACTCCAATGCTGTGGGCCAGGAGGAGCACGTACTCCTTTGGCGGGAAGAGTTGTAGCAGGGGCTGGCCCGCTTCCACAAACGGCTGTGGGAGTATGCAAAGCAGTTGGGTCTGTCAGGTCTGGTGTTGAAACGGATAAAGGTGAAGTGCCAAGGATAAGGAGGCGCAGGGTGCGCAAGGCTCGGTAGCCAAGAGACCCTGGGGCGGCAGCGGTGCGAAACGTGGTGCACAGCGTTCTGCCACCAACGTCAGGGCGTCCGGTTATGAGGCACGCCAATCGAGGTGAGGTATGCTCGAGACAGGAATAGCGCTATCGCTACTGCAGTAATGACTTACAAGGACTAAGAGCCAAGCAGTGGCGTAGGCAAAAGCAGCGGTCCCCAGGACAAGAACCACGCGGCCGAGGACGGAGTCGTGTATCATGTGAAGCGCATTCCTGTGTTATATAACTATGCTCAAGCGCCTTAATTGCGTAGTGCTAGTAGAACGGGATCACTCGTGTAAGAGAAGAGGCTGACCGCGCGGCTAGGCCCGGAACACCCTGCGCGAAAGTGGGTTGCGATTGTATGGAACGAGCACAGCGACGTCCTCTATGAGCATGCAGCGTACTTACAAACATACTATCGCACCAGATGTATCCTGGTGCTATTTAGGGTAAGGCGCTTTGCCGACCCGCTGGTCACACGTGCCACGGATCGGAGCCCATGCGCTTTGGCTGCCACGGGATTACCTCAAACAAAGCGCACCGTGACATACTAACAGCACCCCGGTACATACTTCTGGAGCAGCGGCGGTGCCTTTGCCACAGCACCGTATGGCGCATTACCACGTGCACGGCTGCTGCACGACTGACCGCGCAACGTGTGAGCAAGTTGTGACAGCAGGTGACAGTGTGACGAGGACGCTTCTGGTGATGTTGACACGTGTCAGTACCAGCGTGTGTACCTGCCGGCTAATCAGGTTCATGCTATCATGCGGTTGCGTGTTTGCAATCGGCCTTGGGAGGTGTATAGGAACACTGCACGTGCACGCAGTGAGCGTGTGTGCAAAAGGTGTAATGCTGGAAAGCCTGAGGATGAATATCATGTGGTCTTTGAGTGCGCTGCTTATAACGACCTTCGGTCTAGCAGGGGGCTCTGCTTTGAGCAGGATTTCAAGTCATGGTGGGACACTTCCTGTCCTGTTAAGGTTGGACGTTTTCTTGTTGCTGTACAACAGCAACGCAACGCTACATGATTGATTCCTGATAGGTGTGGTCGGGACCAGTAAGGATCGTGTGGCCACACCACCTGGAATGTAACACAAAATGCCAAAATGACAGTGATATGCGGGGGTTCAGAACTGGCTGCTACATCTACTGCATCATCTATAAAGTTACATCGATTCAGCACGGATGCACAGGCACCTGGTCGACGTCCAGCCAGACTGAACGTACCACTTCTTGACCAGAGGTCCATCCACCAGACGGCCACACACGCGCAAATCGTCCCTACCAACTATTCCAAAGCCAGGCTCTGGCCCCAGAACCTTGTCTTGGAATATAACTTCCATGGCTCCATCCCCGCGACGCATCCTTTTACCCACGGCGCCATCGCCACATGCTGGTTTCGTACACCCTCGTGCTGTACAAGCATAGGCAAAGCGCGCCTTCTCTCCGCACCACCACACTAGTACCGTACTTCCCCAGAGCTTTTCCGGGTATTGCCACAAAGCGGATGGTCTGGCGTCCACCACCAACCCGCCGTCCTGGTGAAAAAATACCCTTAACAAGTACCACCCCTGCTCGTATCCCCGCCCACTCCCCTGGCCCACCCCTGTCCTGTTGGTGTTGCGTAACGACAACGCACCAATGGGGCTTTTAATATATCCCCGTTCCCCTTCTTGACGCTTCTTGCCGTGTCCCATTGATTACAGGACAACCAACACTGTACACCAGTAGTAAATCAGTAGTAGCGTGGTGCAGAGCTGGGCCGCTCCTGTGTGGCCATCAGGCTGTCGCAGTTGGTTGTGTCGGGCCTCGGGTCGGTCAAACCGTACATGAAGTACAGCAGCACCGCGTTGACCTGCCGAACATGCGGCACGGGGACCAGTCATTTGTGCAACAGAAGATGGCGTGGATGGTGCTGAATCAGGTGGCGTGGGCCAACATGAACAGGGGCTGCCACCCTGCACAACTCAGTCCCTGCATCGCATCCTACCGCACATGCGTGGTCGTGCAACAGAGGCCAAGACAGCAGGGTACATGCACGCTTCAGAACACAGCAAAAACGCTCATGAGGCGTACCGTACACTGCAACCCCTTGTTTGTCCTGCGACACCAACACCACCAGGCGGTACCAGGCAGCGCTGCGGCCTTCCTTTTGCGGCGGCGTGGTGAATGCTTTAAGCACACCCGCCCATGGCCGCTGCAGCCAGAGGCCCTGCCAATACATGCACGTAACCCCGGCCCGGAGCTGCTGTCCCGCCACCCACTGTGCTCTCCTAGCTTTACTCCAACCTATCCACAAGTATATCCTAACCTGGTCCGGGTTATGCTGGCGTGCTCCCGGGCCGCTCTCGCCCCACCTGCCAAATAGCAATGCAGTACTGAGACTGTGTATCACCATATGCACCAGTCTAATGCCAGTGTGTACCAGTATGTCCAGAAAGGTGTCGCCCCACGCTCACCTTGTTGTTGGTGGCGGGGTGCCCCACCGCCTCCTCCGCAAGCAGACGCAGCGCCTCGAGGAACTGCACGAACGTCAGCGACAGCACCGGAGCGCGGTGGCCTGCGGGCAGCAGTGGCAGCAGCAGCAGCAAGGGGAGCAGAAGCTGGAGGGACAAAGCAGCATGGTGGCAATGCTGTTATTGTGTTTGCCGCACTGCGCACTGGTGACAGCACCTACCCAAGGCCCGCAAATAGCAACAACAGCAGCAACAGCAGCAGTCTTGCGAAGGCAAGTACATTACGGGGCCGCACCGAGGGGCGTCAGACCGCTGATGCACTGGTTCAAGGACTAACTGCTGTAACACAAACAGCCTGCCTTGCTTTCTTACACCAGCATCCGCTCGGTGCCGGAGTTGGCACCGCTACTTGCATCACCGCACACGTCGCACAGCACCGCACGTAACATACACCACACACCGCCTTCACCCCTAACGGTGAGCGGCATACTGCCTTGTTGTCGCTTTCTGCGGGTTCTGCTAGGCACACTTAGACGCATTTCGAGCCGCCGGCCTCGCCGGGCTGGTCAGCCCTCAGCTTTTTACCATTGGGACATGCAAGGTGAGTACTACTCAGGTGAGCGGGTGGGCGTACTCGCACGAGCTTTGTCCTACTGTGCCGCTGGAGTCGACGGTCGGCATGTCTACCCCGCTACTTGCATCACCGCACACGTCGCACAGCACCGCCCCAATCACGGAACACACACCACACACTGCCGTGGCCACCGCTTCACCTGTTTCTCGTCCCCTACTCTATTCCGTACACACCTTACAGTGCACACCGCAGCGCCCTGTGGCATGCCCACACCTCCTCACACCCCCAACTCCACCACAACAACGACAGCACTGAGGGGCGGGCGTGTCCAAGCGGGACCGGCACTCCGCTTACCCCTTCTCTTGCTCTCCGTCCCCCTGGCGCTCCGCAGCCCCGCCCGGGGGCTTCCCGGCGCCGCGCCTCCGGTGGAGGCCTTGGGCGAGGCCAGGGGAGACCCCGGGCCGCCATCCTCCCCTGCGACCGCGGGCTCCCTCAGCGGCAGCCATGCTGTTGCCAGGTGCATAGCCCCCAGCTGGCAGGTGGGTAGGGAGTGGCGCAGGCTCTCCAGGCTCTTACCCACGGCGCCGTACCTGGGGGCAGGGCAAGGGTGCGCAGGGTAGTTGGGGAGGCTGGGAAGTGGAGAATGCATGCATGCGCGCAAACGCGGAATGCAAATCAGGGCGTCCAAGAGGAAAGCATTCTGCAGCGTGTGGCACCACCTCCTGGGCCAAGTGGAAGGCCAGGGGGACAGCCAAGGGGAAGGACAAGCTGGGGCTGAGGCAGAGGGTGAGGGAGAAGAGGTACGACTGCGCACGGACCTGCGCAGGTTCGGGCGGCAGCGAGCAAGCTCGAGCTTCTAACTCTCCCCCATCTCCCTCCTCCCTAGCACTCTGCGCCCGCCACTGCCCTACCGAGCTCGCCTGCCTGCACACGACGCCGGCTTTCCTACTTCTACTTTGCGTCCTATTACTCTTTTCTCCCCTTTCCCCCACCTCCCAACTGTCACAGCTCGCCTGCCTGCACACGACGCCGGCTGGCCCCACGGGCTCCCCCTTCCTCACTCGCAAGCAGCACTAACCCCCATTCCCACTACTACTTCGCGTCCTAGTACTCTGTTCTCCCCTCCCCCCGCCTCCCAACCGTCACGGCTTGCCTTCCCGCACGCGACGCCGACTTGCCCTGCGGCCACCCCCTCCCTTGCTCCCGATCAGCACTTCCCCCTGTCTCCCCAACCCTGCTTGCCTTCCCGCGGGGACGCGGCTTGCTCCGCGGGCACCCCCTTCCTGACTCCCCATAAGCACATCTCCCCGATTCCCCCGCCTCCCTAACCCTGCTTGCCTTCCCGCAGGCGACGCCGGCTTGCCCCTCGGCAGCTGCAGCTGCAGCTCCCTCTCCGCCTCCCGGCCTGTGACCGGCAGGTCGTGAACCCCCGTGCTGTCGTCCGACAGGTACACGCCTGCAGCAGCAGCAGCAGCAGCAGCAGCAGCGGCAGCAGCAGCAGCGGCAGCAGCAGCAGCGTACGGCGTAACTGGCATACGCACGATAAACTGACGCAGTGGTATCAATTCGCTTAGGGCTTCCGGCCCTCAGTTGGGAGCTGTACAGCACCTTTTGCCCCCGCTGCACAGTCTGCGCTGCCCATTCCCATTCCCGCCCTCCCACCCGCTATGCTGCCGGCATACACGAACACGTGCTCCACACGATGTGGAGTGAGGTGGCCGCTGAGGATGGCGTCCTGCACGGCGCGGTTGTCACCGCACAGCCGCATCCAGGCGTTGCTGAAAAGAGGAAATCAAACGGGTACATGAGGGAAAGATAAAGGGGAGCAGGAAAGGGAAGAGCAGCGAGTTGAGGAATCCGTGGTGTAGGTGCAGATTGAAAGGCAGGCAGGAGTGCCCCCGCCCGTGGGGCTGCGCACACCCTGCGCGCAGGGTTACATCTTGCATGCTGTCTGTTGCAGCGCCTCCACCCTCCAGACGTACAGCATGAGCTCCATGTAACGTTGATGCAATATTCGTTTATGGTCACTTAAACTGGTACGGGGCTCATGCGACGTGTATTCACTCACAGTTCCATGGTGGACAGCGACCGGACAGGCCGGATCGGCTATGAAAGCAGTGCCCCGCTAGGCAAGCGCACATGCTTCGCGCAAGGCTGCATGCGCACCACTGCCACCCCCTTGCGTGCCGCTCTCGGCTCCTCCCTGGATGCGCACAAGCTATCTAACACTGATGTCATGTTGTTCTTTAACGCGTCTGGACTGGTGCACCTGGCGAGAGCTGTGTATTGACTCACAGCTCCATGGTGGACAGCGACCGGAAGCAGCAGGAGCAGGCGCCCCAGTACCACGACCAGGGGCTCTCCAGCGGGGGCAACAGCATCAGCAGCAGGCTGGTGTTGCAGCTGGTGTTGGTGTTGGTGCTGCTGCTGCTGCTGGTTTGCCGTTGCCCATGGGGCGGGAGTGTCCCGGGGCATGTCGGGCGGGGGCATGGGGCACTGCAGAGGCAAGGGAGGCAGGTGAAGGGCACGGCAAGTATGCAGGTGGTACCGCACAACAACTGGATGCGTTCTGGTAGGTGGCATGGGCGTGTGGTCTCCAGCCCGCAGGACTATCGGTGCCCAGAGTGCCCGACGCACGCCGTGGCACGGCACCATGCAGTACGATTAATAATGAGGGGTGGGGGTGTTGTCTAATGGTCACGGACAAGTCCCGACGGCCGCGCAACTGCGCAGGTCCGCCTAGGGCAGGCGTGCCGGCGTGACAATTCCCGTCACTATACCAGCGTCCACGGCTAGTACATGATCACCATACGATTGGCATGCTGTGGGCTCGCAGCGGCTAGGCAGGACGGGGCCGGTTGAAGGGAGCTGAGCGAACAAGCGTACCAACAACTATAACCCCCAGAAAGTGCTACGCGCATTATAGCCCCGGGTGCACGGTGTGTTATCGACTCGATCCAGTACCTTGTTCCATTTGGCGCAGTAGCGGTGGAACACCGCCCTCAGGCCGCGGGTGGTCAACGGGCCTCCGTCGGCGGTTTGGAAGGCGTCTAGAGGTAGACGCCAGCCCATCTGGCCGCGCAGCACGGAGCGAGCCTGTGTGTTCGGTTAGTCACACAGACAGGTGCATTTGGTGAAGAGGTGTATTGTTGATGCCCGCATGGCGGCGGGGGCGGACGGACGCCGGGGGTGGCCCAGGTGGCATAACAGTGTGTGCAACGTTGAGACAGCTTCAGGCGAAAAACTGCAATGCCTACTTGCCTGCTGTGTATACCAATGCAGTTGCGGGGTCACAGTAGCATCTCAAAAGGCATTACTAGTAATAGATTTGAAGCAAGTAGCAAGTCTAGCGACTCGTTACTAGTAACTAGCAATGCCTACTTGCCTGCTGTGTATGCTCCGACCACCGAGTGTACTCAGCCGTCGACACCTGCGGCACAACAGGTATCAACGCAACGCTATATAATACTAAATCTTTATAGGTGTGGTCGGGACCAGTAAGGATTGTGTGGCCACACCACCTGGGGTGTAACCAAAAACAACGGGTACCAGGCACAGGTGCAGTGTGCGCACTGCTGGTCAACGCTCGCCCGACACGCTATGCCTGGCCGCCTGCCATGAGCCACACACAGTAATGCACACCCCGTTGGCCATTGGTGCGCTGATGTAAGCACTTGAGCCTGCCTAAATAGGGAAACCCGACGAAGTGCTGAATCGTCAAAGCACCCCACCAAAAGCTCACTGTCCTTCCCGGAGTACAAATTGTATCCGGCTTGCATTTCAGCTTGATCATGCCTTATCCTCTGTGTATTATATTCTCTCAAGGACTCAGTTATCCCACCATGAAGAGGTTGTCCAGTAGCTCGTTGTCCTCCCCAGGGGGAGGGGGTGGGGGCAGCCGCGACGGCGGTGGCGTGCCGTCAGCGCTCATCAGCTGCAGCAGCACGTGCGCCACGCCGTGCCGCTGCACACGTGTCCGTTGGCACGTGGAAGTTAGTTGGCACCTATGTGTGCAGGATTATGTCCGCCGGCCGGGCCTGGAAGCATCGGACCGTGTGGGAACGTGTGCCGTACATTTGTCGTACATGGCTCATCTCACACATCCCAGCAAGTCGCGCCGTAAGGACACGAGCTCCTAAACTTCCAGGCCCCAGGGGCACCAAGCGCCATGGCTTTTGCCCACCTACCTTTGCCGCAACGTGCACCAACGACCGGATGAAGAGCGCCAGGGGCAGGTGGTTCGTGTCCTCCACCTGGGGTGGGGGGTGACCGCAACGCAGGAGTGACAAAGAGTGAAGCTTATAATTGGAGCCGGGAAGCCTGTTGTGCCTGAGGCGTCGGCGCTGGTATTGCATGGCCTACAGAGAGTGCTATTACGTGCAGTCAAAGGAACTAAGCTGGAAACGTCTGGATGTCATCCTTGCTTGTCACTTCATGTGAGGAAGAACCCTGCCACCCGCCTGCCGCCACATGGGGTCCGCCCGCACGCCCTTCCACCCACCTGCGCCTCAGCGCAACTGCCCTAGCCATTTTGACATTTTATGTTACATTCCAGGTGGTGTGGCCGCACGATCCTTTCTGGTCCCGACCATACTTGTAAGCCACCCACCTGCCCCGACACGCGGTCCGCCCGCACGCCCTGCTGCGCCAGCTTCACCGCCGCCGCCACTAGCCCCTCGTCCTGCGCGCCGCCGCCCACCACCTGCGACACAGCACGTACATTTCTTGTACACAGGAAACGGTGCTTTTAGGAAGGCGGTGAAGACTTGCCGCGTGATGTTCATTTGTTCAACGGTCAATTGTCAAGGGGTTTTGCTCGGATGGCAGCCGTGGTTGATAGTAAGCAGCGTTAAGCACTAGGAGCGGACTGGGGTTAAACAACGCCCTAATATTCGCTCCCCTTGCTTGCGCTTGCCCATTCGACATCCATGCTCGACGCGCTATGCTAAACCCACAACCCCCGCCCACCACCTACGTTGCCCTTCGCAGGTCCAGCACCTGTCAGTTGGCGGCCAACAGCAGCTCGCCTCGCAGACCCCATTCACCTCTGCCTACCTGCTAATACCGAACCCTTTTGCCTGGCATTAACGTCCCAGCACTTTGTGCTTGTGCACTTCTAACCCACCTTGGCCGCCCTGAGCAGGTCCAGCAGCTGTCGGCTGGTGGCGCCGGGGGCCTGGCGCCGCGCGCTGTCGTCACCCCACGCATGGCCAGGCCCCCGCCCCTGTCCCGGCCCCTGCCCCTGGCGCCCCTCCTGCAGGGAGCACACTGCCACGAAGCGGTTGAAGACCGTACGCAGCCGGTGGTTGCCTGGGGCACATGGGGTGGGGGATTTACTAAATCAACCAATGCATGTCGATACGCTGCACGTGTCGCGGTGGGGCGGGGCACCGGCAGCGCGCCATGAAGTAGGCAAGGGGTGAGGGACAGTGATAAGTAGGCGTACCGGAGTACCTACAAGAGAACAGGGTCGGTGCTTGCAGGCAGAGAATGAGGGTGAGGCGGCGGGGGACACACGCGGCGGAGCGGCATTGTGTCCTGACCAGGCGTGGACGGGGCGCCCGACCTGCAGCGGGTGCAACGACTACGTGCATGCGCGTCGGCGTCCCGGCATTGCTGACATGAGCAACCAGCGCAGCAGCTGTAGGGCATTTAGATTGCACCATGCAAGCTAAACGCTGTTGTTGCAGCTGTGTGGTACGTGAAGGGCCAGCGATGTGCGTAAGGACACGCAACGGCTTGCGGGAGGCAGCTGCTGCACGACCTGTGCCACGGCTGTGCATGGCGCCCCTGCTCACCCACCATTGTACAGGCCTTACACGGTTCCCTCGCCTTTTACGCGAGGGGCTTACCATAGTACAAGCACTGCCCGGCGTCCCTCCATGTGAGGGGCGGAAGAGCCGCCAGCTCAGATGCAAACCACAGGACAAACTCCTGCGTGGCGTGCCGTATTATAAAACAGCTTAAGCTCAGAATAGCGAGGACGTGACCCTTATAGAGTGCAGCTAGCCGCAGCAAGCAAGGTTGCGGCCGGTCCAGTGTCCCACCTCGTCCCGCACTTGCACCACTGTACCCAGCCCCTTGCACAAAAACGCACGATGGCCTCTCCGCTCTCCCTGACCCTGTCCGCCGTCAACCTCAAACCACAATCCCCGAAATCCTCCCAATCCCGCATCACAACTCTTTGGCCTTTTATCGCTCTTTACAACGGTACAGCCTCGCTGAAAAGTCTACCCTTTTGCCTGGGTGCACCTGGAATGTAACACAAAATGCCAAAAAAATACTAGCACCATGCCAGTCATGCCACCCCTCACCCCTCAAGCGCAACCTGTGGGGCTACGCGTTCACCCCACAACCCACACCGCCACGGTGCACAGGCCACGCCTCTGATCACCCCAGCACCCACCTCGAGCGAAAGCGCCCCGTCTCTGTCACTGTCCGCCCGCAGCAGCACCTGCCGTACATAGGCGTCCACGTGGTCGGGGGGCACGCCCTCCTGCGCACACGTGCCGCAATGTCACGCCAGGAACGGGGGCACACACGCGCCTCACCCTGAACACACAGCGTGTACGGTATACTTTTCGCGGAGGGGGCTTGATGTACGAGAATCTGGGGCCGCGGCTGAATGCCGTGCTAGTTGGCATAGACAGATGGATTTACCGTTTCTGCAGTGCCGGCGCCCTGTCGTACGGTTTTTATACTGCTACGCCGCTCCGCAGAGCCGGCTCACAGCAGGGAGGCCATGTAAGGGTCCTCAAGGCAAGGGAGCGGCCCCCAAAATAAGGGCACGCCCCCTTGGCACACACCCCTCACCAGGGCAAAGAGCCACCCGAGAGACGGCACAGGCGAGGCCACACGCACAACCCAGCACGCCGCATCCAGGGCTCAGGCCTGGACGGAGTGTGTGGACTACTTGTTTGGGTTGCTGCACCCACCACTGCTTCCATGTCCCGCAGCAACCGCCGTAGGCCCGTGCCGTACATCAGCCACATGGAGCCGGAGCGGGTGGCATACTGCGTTTAACGTTAGTTCGGCGGATGCATGACGGGTCGGGGGGTTCATGGGTTCAGGTTGCAGGGGAGGGCTATGCCGATGCGGCAAGTGCTCAGCAAGGTTTGGCTTGACACGCCCTCCAGTACAGCTCTGGTAGACCCGACGAGGACGCATAAAGCACTGCAACACACATCCAGGCCTTCATACCGTCTGGTAGGCCCCTCATTAGGGACGCCTGGACTCACCCGCATAAACAGCTCACAGACCACCTCCGGCTTGGACATCCTGCAGACACCTGCCTACTTCGCTTCATCTACGGCTAAGCATCCCACCCATAGCCAGACCCCTTCGCGACACCGAGGTAGCAAACGTTCAATAACCTTTCAGCAAGCGGTCGGACGGCGCTACCGTTTGACAGCACTTAAATGCCAAGAACTGACAGCCACTGGGGCTTGCAACGCGGTTGAGCTGTCTACGGGGTTAGTTCTAAGCTATGGGCACGATTTTGTCTTAGGCACGCAGGACTGGCAAGGCAGCGAACAAGGTCGTGCGGCAGGGGCCATACCGACCCAATAACCAACCCGATGTCATGACTAATTGGTCCTGTGTCACTAAACAGTGTTATTGCATTGTGTGCTTACATAATGGCGTTCATGCTCAAATGCCGCAAACTCTGGCCTTTAGGAGCGTCGAAGGGCCCGCGGAACGCAGCTCTGACACTTGCTGCAGCACACTAGTAAGCAATACCTTGTAAATCACTTACATATCAATAAGCTACAGCTTAATATTTCAACCAGTCAATGTGGGGCCGAGTCCCACCTGCAGGGCGCCTCGCCGCTGCACGGCGAGGGGCTAGGATGAGCTGCTGTAGCCAGTAAGAGTTACATTATAACGTGTCAAAGTCATTGGACTGGAGGAAACACGCGTGGAGCAGTGTTGCGGGCACCATGCTAGGCTTCCTTACCCGCTCCATGGCCCACCGGGACTCTCAGCCCACCATACCAGCCGAGGAGAGCGAGGGGGGACAGGAGGAGGAAGATGGAGTGCAGATACCAGGCATGCCGCCAGCACCCAAATCGATTACCCTCAGTGACCCCTACCCGGAGGGGAAACTGTCTGGTCGCAACCCTGTCGCAAACGCGGCGCCCTCAAAGACCCCTCCAGACAGCGCGGACGTTGGGGGACCTCTGGAACACGATGGCTCCACCACCATCATATTCGTGAAAGCTGGAAGTGAACACCGGGCGCTATTGTACCTCATGCAGAAGGTGGGGGTGCCTCACTATTTTCAACCCCGCACCCTGCGGGACGTTGCTGGACACGATGGTTGGGGCCAACGCGACCGCACAGTGCCCAGGCTCTCCCCGCTACCGCTCCGTATGTGTCCATCTTGTGGTTTCTGGGCAGCTTGCATAGAATTTTGCTTGCCTGCTTGATGCCTGCATGTGGTGGGCTGAGGTAGCCGAGCAGGACCAGCACAACTACCATGGTTGAGCACCGCCCGCCCTTCGTTCCCAAGCTCGCACTACCTCCGCACCCCTGCCCCTGACACTGCCCATGATACTGCCTCCGCACCCCTGCACCTGCCCCTATCCCTGACACTGCCCATGGCGCCTCAACGCCACGGCAGGTGAATCGTACGTTCGGGTTGGACGACGTGCCCCCGGAAGTGCCCCCGGAGGTGGCCTGCTTCCACTACCACATCCTCAAAGCGCCGAAGGGTGCGTGGGCCGGCGCTGGGTAGGGTGTGGACGTGGGCGTGGGTGTTAGACTGCGAGGATGTACCGGCGCCGGAGTTAGGGCCACCATTTAAAATCTGTTTGAGCAATGAGGCATTGTAGCTTGGAGCACCAGCTTCACCTGCTTTTGCTGCTTGCACGACGCTGTCAACATGCTGCCGCTGCAGTGCCTCCGCTGCTGGCACTGCGAGTGCCTACGCTGCGCCTGCTGCTGCTGCACGCCGTGCTGTCGTTGCTGGCACTGCGGCATTCGTGTTGTCTGCAGAGTTCCCTAACTCCTCCCGACCCCCAGACCCCCCTGTGGACGGTGACGCGGCCACCGATTTCACCTCCTCCACCGTTTGGCAGCTGGAGGGGTTGGTGGTGCGGCGGGTCAAGGTGCTGGCGCGCGACCCGCTGCTGGCAGGGCACGTGGACAGCACCACCGTCCAGCGCAGGTGGGGTAGAACGGGGGGTCGGGGCGCGGAAACGGCTGTTTATCTCGCTCCGCAATGGCTAGCTGAGGGTGCCTAAGTCGTTTAGTGGTCCGGGGGGTACTGGGGCCGTGAGGGGTGCAAGGGGCCACGGGTGCTGGAGGGATTCACCAGCATTACGGTGAAGCGCAGGTGGGAGTTACGGGTCGGTGCGTTGGTCCCCATTGCTCTTTCCATACAACTCCTCCCAATTATAACTGAATATAACTCCTCCCAGTTTACGCCCATGGTGATGTTCGCATTGCTGGCGCGCAGGGGCGTGGCTCAGCGGCTGGCGGAGGAGTACCGCGCGGGTCTGGGCAAGGGGTCAGGGCCGCCCCACGGGTCGGTGGGGGCGCAGCCGGGCTCACCCAGCCGAGCTACGCCTGCCGGCACCAGCCGCCCAGAATGGGCGGGTATCCCCAGCCGCAGGGCGGCGCAGGACGACCGGGCGGAGAAGCGGAGGTGCGTGCGCAGCGGTGCAATGCGGTTGGGTAACACCACTTCTGTGAACCGCGGCGCGCCGCCCTGCCGTCTTTAGGATAAGCGCACAGGCGTGGCCACTTGCCTAGTCGTCAGCATTTACCATGTCCTGCCCTGCCCGAGATGTCTTGTTCCTTTCTCCTCCTGCAGGGTGCCCCAGCGGCGGCGGCCCGGCCCCCAGGAGCTGGTCCCCGTTGCCATGCTGTCCGCACCGCGCTACCTGGCCACTGTAGCCTCCGTGGTGCGCACCTTCAACCGCTCGGGCCTCATCGTGACACCCTACCTGTACGCCACGGTGGTGGGGGCGTCTGCCGTGTGCACCATCCAGGTGAGGTGGAGGGGCAGGGGTGTGCACCATCCAGGTGGGGTGGAGGGGCAGGGGTGTGCACCATCCAGGTGGTGGGGGCGTCCACCTTGTGCCCATCCATATGGGGTGTGTGTGTTAGTCTGTGTGCTGCTGTGGGGGTGGGTGAGAGTGGGCGTGACCCAGTGTGCCACTGTGGGCAAGAGCCGGGGGTCCAGGGCCGGACCAAGACACAGCGACGGCCTCCTAGGCCGTAGGCACGAGCTGGAAGGGTTGAAGCTTGAAAGCACGGAACAAGGCCTGTGTGTCAATGTGGATTAGGGTGCTGGAGTAGGATGCTGTACGCCACCGTGGTGGGGTGGGCGTCCGCCGTGCGCATCATCCAGGTGGGGGGAGGGGTCGGGGTGTGGGAATGGGCGGGGGTGAGAGTGGGCGTGATCCAGTGTGGGTCAGATCCGGCGGTCCATGACCGGACCGAGACACAGCACACCCAGGTGCGGGTGCTGCGAGCTAGGTGTGGGCGTGAGTGTGAATGTCGGTCTGGGGGTGCTGTGCTGTGTATTAACAGATGTGGGAGTGAATGCTGTCTTCACAGCCGTGTTGTGCGTGGGGGCATGCAAAGGGCGACGTGGGCATCTGTGCTGAGAGGTGCCGGCGTACCGCCCGTAGCGTACCATAAGCAAGGTGGCCTGGGAGATGGACAGGGAGGCCAGCGTGCTGTTGCGCGAAAGGGCAAGGGGCATGCACGCCTGCTGTTGACAGTGTGCGGGGTGCGATCCTTGCAGTGCTGGCTGGGGAGCTTGTGGGTGCCTCACCCCCGTGCGCGGGGGTTTCAGTCTACGCTTCACTACCCAGCATGCCCAACTGCCCAACTTCACTACCCAGCATGCCCAACTGCCCAACTGCCCAGCTTCACTACCCAGCATGCCCATCTGCAGCAATGATGGATGCAGCTTTCACTTAGGAACCACAAACGTTGCTGAAATCTACGGATTGCTCACTATGCCTAACCCTGTTACCCACAAATGCTGTGCGTTGCTCTCCTGCAGGGCTGGTGGAAGTCGCACCGGGTGCGTGGCATGGGCGGCAACTTTGCAGAGCAGCTGCGCTCCAATCGCGCCGCCAGGACGATTCAGCGCGCCTGGCGAGCTTGTAAGTACGGGCGTGCGAGAACACCCGCATGCATGCATGCATCCCACGCATGGCAGTGTCCTCCCCCGCCCCAAGAGCTTTCCTTGACCCAGCGGCCGAATGACCTGGGGACCTTCCATGGGTCCCCAGCTCAAAGAGCAACCTTCCTCAACTGCTTTTGCGATTGCACGATTTTTTCCATCTCTTTCCCCCTTCTCCTGCGCTGTTGTAGAGCGGTTGAACGGTGCAGCGTACGTATGAATGTTGGTGTGCCTCCTCTCATCTCCTCCCCTTACTGTTTTCCGCAGTCATCCTGCGCAACCGGCTGTGCATGCTGTCGGCGATGCGCCGCACGGTGACCACCATTGGGGCCCTGCTGCTGGGGGCCAACGTGGCGCTCACGGCCCTGGACTGCGCGCTGCTGCGAGACGCCATCGGTAAGGGGATCCTTAATACACAGCTTGTGGTGTACAAGTACCGTAATGGCACGTGGTGCTTCAGACACCGGACGGTGCCTTCTGCGTCATGGGTGCTGATGCGACTCAGTGTGGCACCAGCAGCACTGGATTGTGCGCTGCTGGATATTACTGTGGGTGGGGGATCTGGTGCACATGCGAACGTGTGCGTCACTGCGTGACAACGTAGCCCACACTCACAAGCTGCAGCTGCCATCGGGCGTGCTAACTTGGCACCCCTGCCCCCTACTCCCAAGGCCGTGCTGCGCTGGCCCGCCGGCCCACGGCTGTGTTCCCGGAGCAGCGGCTGCGTTTCGGCCTGGACCGCGCGGGCTGCCTGCTGCTGGTGGAGCCCGAGAGGGTCCTGCCGCGGCCGCGGAGCGAGGGTGGGTGGCCCAGGGCGAGGGCGGGTTGGGGTAAGCAGGGGCCGGAGAGGGCCCTGCCGCGGCCGCGGAGCGAGGGTGGGTGGTCCAGGGCGAGGGCGGGGGCCCAGGGGCGTGGGGCTGGAGGCGCCGTGGCCGCATGTGCTGGGAGAGTTGAGGCGCGGAGGAGCGGGGGGTGGAGGGAGTGGCAAGGCGGACGGGCTGGTGCCGTGCGTCACGCTGGCGGCCGGGCTGCGCGCATGGATGGGACAGGGCAGCGGCGGAGGGGCAGTTTCAGAGGGGTAGTCGGAACGACGCATTTGCATAGAGCAGCCGTTCTCGCTGCTCGCCTCACCCTCGCACTCCACGCCCCGAGAAAGCCTGCCAACTATGTCAAGCACCCAACATCCACCCCTCACCCCCATGGTGCACTGTACTTGACGTACCCGTTGCGCTCCAACACACAGGCAACTGGCACGGGGGGCTGCCGCAGCCCCCCGCGCCCCGCTCGCTGCCGCTGTGGTGCGGCCTGCAGCTGCCGCTGGCTGGAGAGCGCGCGGCGGCGCAGCTGCACGGCTGCAGGGAGGTCCTGGGCGCGCGGGACGCGGCAGCGCTCATCACCTCTCACACCGTGTGGAAGGTGCGCACAAGCTGCTGTTTCTGCTGAACGTGCTTCTGCCGTACAGGCTTCTGCCGTGTGCGCTCCAGCCTTACAGGCATTCGCCGTTGTAGTTGCGATTTGAAGGGGCCAGGGCGTGGGCAGGGCTCACTGCGGGCGGTGTGCCATGCTGCCGGGGTGCTGCCGCAACCCCAATAACCTTGGTGCGCCCAACCTGCCGCCCCTATTGTACGGCAGGGCTGCCTGCCTGCTTCTTGCCTGCTTCCTGCAACCTGCCGCCCCTATTGTACGGCAGGGCTGCCTGCCTGCTTCCTGCCTGCTTCCTGCAACCTGCAGCCCCTACCGTACGGCAGGGCTGCCTGCCTGCTTTCGGCAGCCCCCTGCCATGTTCCAGTCTTCCATCCAGCACTCGTTCACTCTACACTCGCAGGAGGGTGGCCACTGGCCAGACGCAACACGATACCATGTCAAAGCGACTCGCACTTCGCCACAGCTCCACGCTCTACGCTACTCTAGGCTTCTGACACTGTACCGTGGGTTCTCCTGCTTCCAACCCAACCATCAGGACCACGCTGGACGGGAGATATCCCGCGCATCCCTCCCAGACACCGCCTCCGCCGACCCTACCGCCCTTGCCGCCACTCTCCTTGGCGGCGGCAACGCCGACAATGTCATACTCGCGATCATTAACTTCTCAACCGTACACGAGGCGGCGGCGCGCGCCGCCCTGCTGCTGGCGTACACGTGGGACGTACGGCGGCGGCGCGGGTGCACGCTGGTACCGCTGCACGCCACCGCGCAGGCACGGGGCATGGCGTTACAGGCCGCCGGCGATGCGGCGGTGGCGGCGTACGGCACCAAACCGCCAACTGCCGGATCAATGACTGCGGCAGATAGTAGCATTTTCGGCGGCGGCGGCGGCGGTTCGCGGGGCTTGAGCCCGGCAATGACGCCAGCAGCGGGGTCTCCCCCGGTTAGCCCCTCGCCATTTGCATGGAGGCACGCGACGCGGGGGGACAGGCAGCAGCAGCAAGGCGGCTCACGTGGCAGCACGCCCCTCGGCACGGCGCCGGGGAGCCCCGCCCGGGGTGCGCCCCACAGCCCGAAGCCACAGCAGCAACAGCAACAGCAGCAGCTGTCGCCGGAACGCTCCCGGCGCACGACCCAGGCCGAGGGTAGCAGCCGCACGGGGACGCCGCAGCCGCACAGCCCCAGGGGGCAGCAGGCGCACAGCCCCGGCCCCGGCCCGCACGGCTCGCCCAGCCCTACTGGACAGCGGAGCTCGGGGCCGGCCTCTCCAGGGTCATCGCCA
The DNA here is from genome assembly GCA_036984285.1 of Chlamydomonas sp. KOR1. Lineage (NCBI taxonomy): Eukaryota > Viridiplantae > Chlorophyta > Chlorophyceae > Chlamydomonadales > Chlamydomonadaceae > Chlamydomonas > Chlamydomonas sp. KOR1. The sequence continues at coordinate 390,445 of BQMZ01000181.1, read as the reverse complement.
CAGCGCTCGCCACTGCGCTCGCCCCAGGGCCGCGGTGCCCCGGCGCCTGCGGCTGCGGTACCGCACCCCGTGCCGCTCATGCGACCAGGTAAAACGGTGCGACACACTGCGGCCTGCAAAGCCGTGAACAAATTGACGCGTTGGGTAGTAGATGCTGCTGTAAGGTGTAGCACGAGGTGTGATCATAGCGCTCCCAGTGCTGCATCGTTGACATGGCAGCTGTGTTCTTTACCAAATGAAAAAACATGAAACTTATGGGCCCTCCTGGACATCATAAACATCATTCACCTGATGGCGGCCCCTCCCGGATCCTTGTCTTCATGGACAGGCACCGTCCCAACCATTCCGTCCAAGTTCTTCGACCTAGGGAGCCCCGCCCAGCTCGCACAGGCGCCGGGCCACCCCACCCACCAGCACCCGCACGGGGTGCAGGGGATGTCCCCCCGCCCTAGCACCGTTCCCGCGAACACAGCGGCGGCTGGCGCCCTCCTGGGCGAGATCTCATTCACAGCCCTGCCACAGGTGGGTGGTCCTCCCTCAGATGGTTGATGCACAGAAGAGAGCTTGACGTCTACAACGTTGCGACTAGGGGTCTCGGAGCCTCCTAGACACGAAGGCGCATCCTAGCTCGCGCCGGTCACGCTCAGGCCACCAGAGGCACAGCCTCTGCGTTTGCAACACCCGCCCACGGAGCCGCCACTACCCCCTCCCCCTTGCACACAGGGCGGCCTTGTTTTCCCTCCGTCCCCAACGCGAAGCCCCGGAGGCCTGTATGAGAGGCCCTCCGATCCGCCCCCCGACATCCCCGCCTCATCCCTGGCACGTGCCCTGACCCCCGGGTCACCTCCTCGAGGCAACACCCCTGCATCCCCAACCCGCGCTGGGCCCCCCTCCCCCACCGCCACCCCGCCTATTCCCGGCAGCCCCGGATCCGGACAGCACCGCAGCGCGTCACCATCACGCCTGGCCGGGGGGAACTTTGCAGCCTTCGACGTGGGTCAGTTATCCCCCGGGGTGCTGTCTAGAGGCAGCTCCCCATCCCGTGTCGTGCACCCACAATGGGGGGCACCCTCTCCACAAAGCGCATCCACTGCCCCACGAAGCGACAGCCGGTCAGCCTCCCCCATGGCAGCCGGCAACACAGGAGACACAGCGTCCTCAAGCCACGACCCAGCAGCAGCGCACCTGCAACCCGGCCAGGTGCTGCAGTCCACTGTGTCGTTTCCGGCCGGCAGCGAGCCGCCATCCCGGTCTTCGCCTTTCGCTCCCTCGCCAGAAGGCGTCCCTCGCCCCGCGTCCTCCGGGGCGGGGTCCGTGTGGCTCCAGCAGCTGCTGCAGCAGCAGCAGCAGCAGCTGGAGGAGCAGCTGCCGCTCAGCGCAGTGCCCCCGCACGTGGCAGCGGAGGACGGTGTGGGTTACGGAGCAGGTGTTGGTGGTGTGGGTTACGACTCGGGGAGGTCGTCGGTGGTGTCGGTGGAGGGGGCGGCGCCGGATGCTGCTGCAGCGACGGAGCAGCTGGGTGTGGCACTGTTGCCCCACCTGGGGTCAGCCCACGATGCACAAGGCCTCCTCCTCCCACCCCAGGTGAGGCTCCTGCATCGCGTGTCGTAGTTGGGTGGTGCAGGCTGCGGTCAGCTGTCACCAGGCGCCAGGCCCCGGTCTTACCTGTACACCACTCCCGAAAGGGGGATGTCCCCTGTCTCCTGTACCCACCGTCATAATGCAATGCAGGCTGTGTATCGTCTCTTGGAAGCAAGAAGGCAGCACCAGGCAACAGTGCTTGTTGGCTGGTTCCGTTGTCAGCGGCACAAACTGCTGCCCACCATGTGTGCCCTCACACGGCAGCAGCTGTCATGCTGCCTGTCCACTTGCTGCTGCCGAGTACCGACCTCATCGCGTGCAGCTCCCAGTATCGGCGCGTCCCGGGCCACCTGACCTATTGCCCTCAACTCCACACGTCCCCCGCAGTACGGCCAGCCGGGCGAGCCGCAGTACCCGCAAGGCTACGCAGACGGCCAGCAACAAGGCGACCAGCAGTTGTTACACGACCCCGGGTTCGAACCCGGGTGCGACCAAGAGCCCATCGCCCCGCCGCCCGACCCCCTGGCGGGCCTGTCGGTCCTGCAGCGCGAGCAGGCGCTGGGGCTGTACCGCAACATGGTGCTGCTGCCGCTGCCGCAGCAGGGGCTGAGCGGGGGCAGCAGGGGCGGCGACGCGGGGAGGCGAGGGAGGGGCGTTGGGTCCGACAGGGACCAGGGGTCGCTGTATGAGGTGAGTCTGGGAAGGGAAGAACAAGGGAGGTCCTCGGTCTTTGGCTGCCGCGTGCGTGTAATACACTGCACAAGGATGCGGTGGGTGTCAACGTGTCAGCGCTTGTTCTTTGGTTGGCTGGTCCCCAGGCCCCATTGCCGCGGACACCTCCCCGCAACCCCTCGTTGCGTTACCCGCTTGGTAGCCGCGTAGGTTTTAGGCCCCGTTGCCGTCAACAACTGTCAGCACCGCCGTTGGCTGGCTGGCTGACCCAGCACCGTGAACACCTGCCCGCAACCGCTTGCTTTTCGTGCCCGTTTGCTTGCGATCCCGGCCTCCGCCCTCAGTCCCTGCGGCCCGGGCCCACCGACGGCACGCCCGAGCTGGTGGTGTCCCAGGTGCCCGTGGAGCTAATACACGTGCCCACGCTGCTGGCCTCCACCACCGCGGAGGTGGCTGCCCAGCGGCGTGACGACCGGCACGTGGCCGACGCGTCGCACCGCATAGAGCGGGTGATGGCAACGGAGCGGAAGTACGACAGGCACAGGGAGCTGATGGGCACGCTCATGCTCACGCAGGTTTGTATGCCTATAAGAGTTACGTGGGTTTGTAGGCAGGTTGGTGGTTGTCGGTTGTGGTCCCATTCCAGTGTCCGCGGGGTCGGTGGGCGCATTGGGTACACGCGAACGGCTGCATGGCAGGGGGGCCTGATGGGTACGCTCATGTCGACGCAGGTTGGTATGCTTGTTACGGGGACGGTAACAGGTATTAGGTGGGGCAGAGACTTCCATGGCTGTGTGGCTGCACGCTTAGGGCGCGGATGGGCACGCACATGCTCGCGCAGGTGGGCAAGTGTGACCGTGGGTGGGTTGGGGTACAGGCTGGGGCTGGGGTTGAGGCCGTCTGGCTGAGCCGCCGATATCTTACCGCACTCCTGCCCATCCGTTTCCGTGATGTCTCTCATTTTAACCCTGCAAAACACAAAGCCTCGACGTGGTGATGCCTCACATGTTCACCGTGCGCTTCACTCATGGTCTTTCCCTCCTGCACTTGCCCTCGCAGGTGATTGGCCGGCAGACCGCCGTGGGCCACGTGCACGCCCCCGGCTACGTGCCGCTGCCAACCAGCCTCATGGCCGAGATCGTGGGGGAGATGCGCCGCGTGTACTGCGGGGAGGCGGCGGAGATGGTGGCGGGCAAGCGCGAGCAGCACAGGTGCGTGGTGTGCTAGTGGTGGGGTAGCAGTGCAGGATGTGTGGGCGGCTGTGTGCAAGTTAGGAGAAGCCGGCCACGGTTGTGGCGGGCGTGTGAGAGCGCAGGTGGGTTTGCAAGTGGTGGGCTAGCGTTGGAGGTGGTGTGCAGCAGCTTGGTGGGGGTGTTTTGAGTTACCAGTTTGTGGGGAAGGGTGCAGGTGGCCCTGGGCTCCTGGAGTGCAGGAACGGGCTTGGAGCGATGTCAGGAGCGCAGGCACATGTCAACATGACCGTACGTATCCTCGCAGATTGAGAGGGTATTTAGCGGTTTGCTGCATCGCTGGGCACCGCCTAGCATGGTACGTGTCCTCCTGTGCACGTGGCATTGGTACGGTATGCACGTGCCTCGCGTCTTAGCCCCCCTCTGCCCCCACCACTCACACCCCCGGTCACCAACCCACGGCCCCTCAGGCGGATTATGGAGGACATCGAGGGCGAGAAGAAGGCGGTCGCGGCCTACGTGGCAGCCACCTCCGGGATGCAGGTGGGTCTGGCTGCGTGCTGCGTGCATCAGCGGGGGAAGAGGGAGAGGAGGGTGGAGGGGGAGCAACTCCGCCCACAGGGGAAGGCCGTGTTGCTGGGCCATGTTGGCCTGGGCTGGCAACCTCAGGCATGCAGGTAGGGCTAGCTGCGTGCCACGTGCACTGCAGGGGTGGTCCAGGGAAGCAACGCCGCCCACGAGGGACGCACGTGTTACTGGGTCGGTGCGGTCGGGCATGCAAATTGGCCTGGCTGCTTCTTGCATGGAATCCCGTCGGCCTGGGCGCCTCCCTCGGACACGCAAGTGGGGTTATCCTGCCTTAAAGGCCTCAAGATTATCCTCCTCACCCTCTCCAACCCTCCTTCGCTTCCCTGCCTCAATCCTGCCCAACACCTTACCCCTCTCAGCGGCACAATTTTGAAATAAGCCACAGCCACTATGGTTACGTGCTGGCTACATTCAAGCCCCTGTCCTCCAATCGGCCCTGCATGCATCATTAAACAAGCACCTCCCTCCCCCTTCAGCCCACGCCACCCTTGCCCCTTGCCCTCACCTCCCACTACCATCAATACCAATACCACATTGCCGTCGTGTTACTAGCACTTTGTTCCCCTTCCCCCTCAGGCCGCTGTGGTGGATAGCGTGCTTCAGAGGCAGGAGGAGGACCGCTCCCGCGCCGGACGTGCCCGAGTGACACGTGCCAACATGCGCGCCATGCGCCGCCAGCGGGCAGCGCAGGACAGGGCCTTCGCCATGGCGCTGGGACGGCAGGTGGGGAAAGGGAAGGCTGGGATATGCCATTCAGGCAGCAGGGGAGCGGGAGGGCGGGAGCTAAGGGAAAGAAGGGTTCTGAAGAACGGAAATCGCATCTTCTTTACAAGGGCTGAGACTGGGCGCTTGCCGTGGCCGGGTACCCGTGAAGCGTTTGGAACCAAGTGGTTGGGCTAACGGATCTCGCAGAGCCATCAGGACTGCATAAGCAGCACACGTTTCTGACTGATCAGGATCAGAGGCGCGGCACATAAGGGCCGTTGCGAGGCGTCGGCGGTTGAATCAGTTGGGCAGCAACACGGTGACGGGCACACAAAGATGCAGTGCAACGCAATATTTTCACTGAGCGCTATGTCTTGTTGCCTTGGCGCGCTTGTGCTCGCTCGCAGGTTGCGGGTCTGGGCAAGCAGATTGTGCGCAGCCGAAGGCCCACTGCTTTCAAGATGCTCCAAGGGCCTCGGAGACATTGTGTTGACCGGCGACAAGGCTGGTCCTGATCGTATCACTCCACCCTTGGTGCGCTTCCCGGCAGGTTGCGGGTCTGGGCAAGCAGATTGTGCGGAGCGAGCTGCGGGCTCGCGACGTGGCGCTGCAGGCGGAGGCTGCGGAGGCGGCGGCGTGCAAGAAGGACATGGAGCGGCTGGCGCAGGTGGGCTAACAACATAAGTGTTTGCACACATTCGCTGCTCTTGATGTGGATGATAAGTGCACACTGCACACCAGCTCATACGCTGCCGCCTGCTTAAGAAGGACATGGAGCGGCTGGCGCAGGTGGGCTAACAGATGAATGTTCCTACACATTCCCTACTCTTGATACCGGTATGGATGTTAAATGTACACTGCCCAGCTCATACGCTGCCGCCTGTTTAAAAAGGGCATGGAGCGGCTGGCGCAGATGGGGGCAGGGCGGGACGGAGCCGATGGCACTATCGTGTGGGTGTGCAACCGTTCGTACCGTACAGCAGTCGAGTAAGGAACACCGAAAACCCACAAGGGAACGAGCAGGAATGAGGTCGCAAGCTACCTCCCTGCCATCTGTGACGGCTTCTGTGACCTTGTGCCGTCCATACCCTTGTTACTCAACAGCCTTGTACCGGGAACCTGAAACCCAAGTCGCCCTTCACTTCCCTGCCTTAACGCCCACAGCACCCAAAGCCCCGCCCCCAAGAGCCCCCAGCTCCCGCCATCGCACAACATACGATCGTGCCATTACGATCAACAGACAACCCCATTCCCCACCTCCTTGGTCCCTGGCCCCCACCCCCAGGACAAGCTCAACAGACAACCCCATTCCCCACCTCCTTGGTCCCTGGCCCCCACCCCCAGGACAAGCTCAACAGACAACCCCATTCCCCACCTCCTTGGTCCCTGGCCCCCACCCCCAGGACAAGCTCAACAGACAACCCCATTCCCCACCTCCCTGGTCCCTGGCCCCCCCCCCAGGACAAGCTCAACAGACAACCCCATTCCCCACCTCCTTGGTCCTTGGCCCCCACCCCCAGGACAAGCTCAACAGACAACCCCATTCCCCACCTCCTTGGTCCCTGGCCCCCACCCCCAGGACAAGCTCAACAGACAACCCCATTCCCCACCTCCTTGGTCCTTGGCCCCCACCCCCAGGACAAGCTCAACAGACAACCCCATTCCCCACCTCCTTGGTCCCTGGCCCCCACCCCCAGGACAAGCTCAACAGACAACCCCATTCCCCACCTCCTTGGTCCTTGGCCCCCACCCCCAGGACAAGCTCAACAGACAACCCCATTCCCCACCTCCTTGGTCCTTGGCCCCCACCCCAGGACAAGCTCAACAGACAACCCCATTCCCCACCTCCTTGGTCCCTTGCCCCCACCCCCAGGACAAGCTCAACAGACAACCCCATTCCCCACCTCCTTGGTCCCTTGCCCCCACCCCCAGGACAAGCTCAACAGACAACCCCATTCCCCACCTCCTTGGTCCCTGGCCCCCACCCCCAGGACCACATCAAGCTGCCTCGCAAGGACCTGAGGGAACTCACCACCGCTTCCAAACTCTACGCCCTAACACTTACTGCGTAGCTTGCTCCCCGCCCCTTCTCGTTCCTCAGGACCACAGGACGCTGGCCCGTACGATTGTGCCGAACAGACAAGCCCATTCCCCGCCCTCCTTGGTCCCTGGCCCCCGCCCCCAGGACCACAACACGGCGGCCCGCCAGGACCTGCGGGAGCTCAACCGCTGTTTCCAGCCCATACCACTTCCTGCGTAGCTTCCTCCCCTCGTTCCCTAGGACCACATCACCGTGGCTCGCAAGGAGCTGAAGGCCTCACCGCCGCTTCCAACCCTTACGGCCTACCGCTTCCTGCGTAGCTTCCTCTCCGCCCCTCTCACTCCCGTGCCCGTTCCCCTTCCCGTTCCCCAGGACCACATCACGGTGGCCCGCCAGGACCTGAAGGAGCTCAACCGCTGGAAGGCTGCCAGCGTGCGGTCAGAGGGCTGGACAGAGGAGGTGGGCGGGCGCGTGCTTGGGTGGGGTCGGAGCTAACATTATTATTATTGTTACAGAGGAACATTGTTACTATAATCATAGAGGAGGTGGGCCAGCGTGTGCTTGGGTGGAGTCGGGAATGCACCTGGAGGCGCAAAGGGAGGGGGGATGCCCATGCGGTGCGTACAGGCGAGACCTACGCTGGAGCCCGCACCCAACCGCTCGTATCGCGCCATCCCTGCCGGGAGCTCGCTCCCCCTCCCCCAGGTTACAGAACATCTTGCCCTGCTTGACATGCCCTATAGCAGGGTGCATCCCAAAGCCATGCCGCTAACTGTTTTTCCTGCCCTGCCTTGCGCCCAGGTCGCCGAGTACTATGCCCTGCTGGACATGTCCACCGCGGACGAGGTGGCGCTGCGCCGCGACGAGAACTACGCCCGCATGCGACGCACCGGCCCTGCTGGGGGCGTGTGGGGCGCCGCCAGGCCAAAAGAGGACCTCCGTGCGCCGCTGCCCCTGTCATCGGTGGTCTCCGCCGCCGCCGCCGCCGCCGCGGCACACCGCACCCCCGTCTCAGCTACCTCCGCCGCCTCCCGGCAGGGTCCGTACGGCCCGTACCCGCCGTACTCCGCGGGTAGCAGCGGCATGGGGGGTAGGACGGTGGCGGACGTGCTGCCTGGGTCGTGGCAGCGTGTGGCTGGGGTGGGGGAGGAGGAGGACGAGGACGCGGGTGTAAGGCGCAGCCAGTCGGTTGGGTCGTACATGCCTGGGATGTCACGTGGGAGTATGACCAGCGCGTGGGGGGTGTTTGAGGGGGACAATGGGTCCATGGCGGGGAGTAGTGGCTTACCGTCGAGGCAGACGCCTAGGAGGTGGCAGCAGCCAGAGCCGGAGCCGCTGCCGCAGGGGTACGTGCCTGGGAGTGCGGCGGGGAGCAGCAGGTCGGCGAGCATGGCGGGACCGTGGGTGGAGGGAGGGGGCGTGCAGGGGACGGGGGAGCAGCAGCAGCAGCTAGGGGGGCAGGGTGGGGTGGGGAGGGAGAGGGAGAAGGGGAGGCGGCATGGGTCGTTTGGGGGCATGGAGGTCGGGCCGGATGGGGTGCTGGTGGATTATCTGCCGGAGGCGTATGCGGTACGGCCGTACGGCAGCAGGCAGGGCGGGGGGCAGGGGCCGCCCAGGCCGGTGGGCATGGTGGTGTCGAGGTATTAACGGGGTGGGGTGGGGTGTGGGTGTAGGGGTGTGTGAAGGGCAAGGGGGCATGGGCGTCTTGTGTGATTTGCAGGTGGTGTGGACACACGATCCATACTGGTACCGACCACATCCGCTGTGAAGTAAAGTCCTGTGGCAGTGCGCCGTTGATGCGGGTGCGTGCATGCGCGAGTGGTTGGGCATGGGAGAGCAGTAGGAGTGGGGCCACCCATGATGTATGTATGGATTTACAGTTTTGGCCCCCTTCCAGGGCGCAGCCTCGTCCCAAAACGGGGCAGGGCTGGCTCCGGCAATCAGGGACACGGGGTTTCCCACCCCTCTCGCTGTACGGTTAGGAGCCAAACAGCTCCCACCCATGAGGGGCCTAGCCTCATGGCCAGCCCATGGCGCATGGACGTGCGTCGACTGGCATGGACGGCGGGAGGGTCAGGATGGTGAACTGCATTAGATAAAGAGTGAATGACAGTTTCTTGGAGCAGACATGCGTGCCGAAGCATGTTCATGGAGGAAACTGGAGGAACGTGCATTCAAGTGCTGGATTCTTGGGGGCCGCTTCGACACGTGCTGCCACGGGTGCGTGCCCGCTACTCTCTTGAACGCCAACGTGGTCAACTTGTCTCACGGCTGTGATTTGTTTGCATTGTGTGTACGTGATGCTTCATCCCCTTTCGGCCATCTGGCGACTCGGTTGGCGACGGCACGTGGGGATGGAACGGTTGTTGGGGCACGGATGGCAGCTGGACAGCTGCGCACTCAATTGATCAGTACTTTTAAGGCATATAATTGTTTTGGCTGTTAGGTTCTCCTCCGCTGAATGCAGCGACGTTTAGGTCTGACGCAACACCCCAGGAAATCACTCGCGCTGACGGTTTCCTGCGACAGACCTTACTCTTCTCTAACATATTGCTGTTAACCAAAGAATAGAAAAGATGAGCGCCTGGAAAATGGTCGTGAACTGGCTTCTGCCCCCTCCCGTAGTCCTGACCATCTTGCTCATAATACCCTTACCGCGGTAAGTGTTATTAAGTCTTCGGGTTTCATTGTTAGCATCGCGGCGCGTTGCTATGGGACTGCGTCAGGGAAATGCACGAAAAGGTTCCGGTTGCGTGTCCACCTTCCCAGGGCCCACTAACGCAGCCAGGCAGCATGCAGCATTCGCCAATTATGTTTCGCGGATAGCTTGCGCATCTAAACACAGCTACGGGCGTAGGAATTCAGCGGTCCTCTCCTGTCGCAATTGGGAGGTTCACCTGCCTTGGACTTGTCCTTCCTGCCATGGACAAACCGCTTCTGTAGACATGAACCATTTTCCTCATCGGCTTCAGCCTTACACCCGCTCTCCACCTTGCGACCGAGCTCCAGACCAGCAGCATGATCACGCGCGCAAACCTTCGGCGGCACAATCGCACCCAAGGGTCACGTCGCCACACATTCCTGCAACTCCCGGTCTTTCAGCACCCATTTCCACACGAGTGCATACCACACGGCCCTAACAATCTGGACTCCAACAGCAGAGCCTATTACACAACTCCCATACGTGACTGACACATTTGTAACGGCATGTGACTGACCCAAGGGTCGCTTTTGCACCAATTCAACACCCCCATCGCAGCCTTAACCCACGGCCCCCCGCCCCTTGGTCCCCAGGGTCGTCAAGAAGGGCTGCCTCATCTTCGTGCGGAACTTCCTGCAGCTGCGCCTTGGTAAGCTGCCCAACAGTGGTCTCCAGGATTATTATGATTTTGGCGGCCATTGAGGCTGCCTGTCAGGATTGTTGGGGCAGAATTCTGAGCGCCTGGGCAAGCTACCCGTGCGACGTAAGGCTGCAACACGTGCGCGTGCAGTCCCGTCGCACCCGGGTCGCCCCTTGCACACCGCTGACTTCCATGCTGATTTTGCCTCGCCAATAGCCATCGGCTTTCTGCTTGTGCTGCTTTGTTGCTTTTCGTGCATCCCCGCACGCATCATGTCCTGCTACCGGTACACTGCTAACCCACGCCGCGAGCGGAGAGGAGGCGAGCAGGTCTGGGCGCATTGCTGCATGACGCATTAGCAACTCTGGTACAACACTGCGCACATTGCCATGAAATGCGATGCCTCTTACCCTACCCCCGCTGATCCCGTGAATGTTACTGTCCACCTCCATTCCCATGGCCTTTCGTCAACAGTGGCGGGTGTGCAGCTGGTGCACGTGGCGCTCATCATCGCGGGGGCGGCATTCTTAGGTGGGTTCCACACTTGTACGTTGCATGATACCTCAATCTGCAGGGCCCTTGCGTTGCACGTGTTATAGGGCCCGTGCGCTGCACGTTTCTAAAGGCACTGCGCTGCCGTGTGACCGCCAGGACAGCGAAGGTGGTGATGGCGCGAGCTGCGTGTGTGTGAACATGGGAACGCAGTTGCACCCGCAACAGGGGTTTGCAGAGCCTCCGGAACAGCAGCGACACACAGCGGCGACCCCGGCCCGTCGATCAGCGATGCCTTTGGTACCACCACAGTGCTGCATACGGTGCACCAAGACTTCTTTGCTTCGGCCTATCTTCGGACCAGCATTTGCTTTACCAATGCATTAGCGCAGCGCCCTTTAATGAGCATGCATGAACCCTTTCCCACACCTTCCAGACAGCCTCCACAGTGACCGTGAATGTGTTCTGAATCTGCGGCTGCCGTTGCCATTGTGCCCTGACCTGGCGTCCCTTGTCCCATGCAGCGACGAGCATCAACACCTACAAGGTCACCCAGCTGCACCTGCCCGAGACGCTGACGCCCAACCAGAAGACCGCGGTCCTGGCCAAGCGGTGGCGAGAGGTGGGTGGTACATGCGCTTGTGGGAATGGGATGGAACTTCCATGATAGGTAGACGCATAGGAAAGTGTCACTCACTGCCATGTCCCGGGAGGTGGGTGGGGACGGGTGGGTCGTCCTGTGGTGCGCTGCGTTTGCTCGCGGCTGATACCTGCCAGAAGTGCTAGTAAATTGATACCAGCCTGATGGACGTGTGTCGTGCTCCACCACATCACCATACGCGGGCCTGGGACTGAGCCACTCAATTGCATGTAGGTGTTGTCTGGGAAACTGTGAGCGATGATCAATGGAGGGGTGGCAAATACCTAAGCCACAATCAAGGACAGCGCCTGCGAGTGTATACACGTACAGGCGTTCCCTCATGGCCCTATCAAGTTACCGCACTTCATGCACACGCGTGTGACTGATGCCCTGTACCCTTGTCTGTGCATCTGTCCGTGCAGGAGCGGAACTTCTGGATTGCTGCCCTCACCTTCTCGCTGTGGAGGTGAGGCGGTGCACGGGGCGGAGGTGCTCCAGCTTTTGCACTTGCTGCAATCTGCTCATGTATGTAGCACGCACACTGGACTGACGGTGCAGCGTGGCTGTCGGCCTGAGTTCGAGGCCAGATACCGGTATGACGGCCGACTGCGCATGCAAAATCGCACAATGATGTTCTACCTTCTCCTAGGCGTCGGCCGTTACGCGCCCCTCGCAACGTCGCCCCTCGTTCTTTCGTACCGTACCATACCGTACGGCGTGCCACTGCTTCAACGAGTACTGATGCTAAACATTTCGCACACGTGCTTTCAGCCTCCTGTACCGCTTCTACTCTCTGATGGTGGAGCACACAGCCCTTCAAGACCGGGTGCGCGAGCTGGAGGCAGCCCTGGGCCGGGCGCCGGTTGGCGGCGCCGGAGGAGCATCAGCAGCAGCAGCAACAGCAGCGGATCAGAAGAAGGGGCCAGCTGGCGGCGGCAAGGGCTTCTTGTCTGCTGGGAAGGGTACGGCGGCTCCGGAGCCGTCCGCTCCCCCCGCTCCCCCAGAGATGCTTGGGAAGCTGGGGGTGGAGGCTGCGCCTGAGCCCAAGAAGCACAAGTGAGGTGGTGGTTGGTGTTGTGAGTTGGTTACCGGTTGTGGCTGTTGCGCAGGAGATGCACTCGGGCGGGGTTGCTGCCGGGCGTGGTGGTGGGTTGGTCGCATGGTCAGGGGCGTGGCGCCGTTGCACAAGCCTGCGCTCTGCACTGATGATGGCCGCACACCAGGTATCGTTGGTGCTTTTGCTGCGACCAGGCGTGTCACGAGGCCTTTGAAAGACTGGGACATGTTGCGAAGGGCTGGCAGCGAGGCGGCGGTGCCCGCGGCGGTGTCCCTTTCCGCAGGTGCCACACCAAACGTTGATTAATGCACGTTGGCTGGGTTGGTTCGTTGGTCCGGGGCTTGGCGCTTTTGCACATGCCTGCGCTCGGCACCTGGCGGAAAGGGACACCAGGTGTCGTGGTGCACTGGTGCTTCGCTTCGGCCAAACGTGTTGCAGGGCCTTTGCAAATCTGACATGTCTTGCGGAACCTGTAATTGGGCAAAGTTTGTACCATATACGCGTTTGTCCCTATGCTAGGCAGTACACGCGCCAAACTGGCCAAGGTGCTTACATTGCTCCGGCCATGGTCGGGTCTTTAGTACCATCAGACCGTAAGCCACACCCGCCTCACTAGCTACCTGCATCCATGAAAGACCAGCGGGCACTCATCCAACCCGTATAATGCGAATTCCCCTGTCTGCTCCCTCTCGTTGCGCGGCTAGGCAGCTAGGTGTTGTGCGCTTGTGCCTTCACTGCGTGATGAGTGCAGGACGTGTGCATGGCAATTGGCACCACACGACACAGTCAGCACAGTGACTGACCCGAAGCGCCAACAGGGAGACCCCAACAAGAGCAAGTCCAGGGAGCCTACGGGCCCGCGGAAGGGCGGAATGCACAAAGTGCAGACGCTTAGACCGAGCACACCATCTACAAGCAAGGAACAAGAAACGCTACCCCTCTTTCAGAGGAACCACGTGAGGAGAGCCTGCAAGCTCGAACCACGAAGACTACCTTGAACAGCATCAAGCACGACCCGCGTGCACGTACTGCGCTACGCGTTCTGGGCTTCCTCCTGGTGCCCACCACGCAGACCGCGCGTACCGGCAACCCTACGAGCAGGGGAGCTTCCTTTATCTTGCGTCGTTGTAGGCATACCATGCCGCCCAATACGAATTCCATTACTGTGACACTGTACCGTCCTAGCCCTGCCTACATCCCAGCCCGCACCTCCCCACGCACGCACCCGGGGGTAACCGTACGCCCATCTGCAGCATAAGCGGTCTTCATGGCGCCCCTAGCTCCGCCACCACGGCCACCGCCACCAAAGCACCCTCCGCCGCTGCCGCCCAGCAAGCGAGCTGTGCCCTCCTGCGACCCGCCCCGCTGCCCCGCGCCACCCTTGTCCATGACAAAGCTCCATGACAAAGCTCCAGAATCGCGATTATCCTCGCCCCTAACCTGCTATCCAGCCAGGACAGGTGCCCGCCGGGCATTCATCAAGCACCAACCCCAGCCCAAGCCGGCGGGCTTGATTGTACGAGCAGCCCTGGGGTGACTGCCTACTGCTTCTGCAAGCAACCACTGTTGCTGCTATCGCACCCAAAAAGTGCCGACAAAACACCGCCAAGGGCAAGCAGCACAGGACCCCGCCTCCGCACCTGTGCCGCATCCCATCAGCCCTCCCATTACGCACAGCAGCAGCCTCTCCTGCCCCCTGCCCTACGCACCACTGCTGCCTCCCGTGCCCGCCACATGCCCGCCACCTTTCACGCTGCTGCCGCCCCCCGTGACTCTGTGACTCCCACCTGTTCACCCCCGCCCTGTTGCTGCCGACGTACTCCTCTGGGCCCCACCCTCCACACCACTGCCGCCTTCCGTGTACCCATTCTTAGCAACGCTACCGCCACCTATACCCCCGCCGCTGTTGGCCACAGCCCCGCCTCTGCCGCCGTCTGCCAAGACCACCAAACCCCATCTTGCCGACGGCACGCCGCCTGCTGCCTGCCAAGGTGGCAGCACCATCAGCAACTCCCACAGCGTCCACACCAAGCACCAATGCGCTGCTCAGCTGTAGTAGTCGTCATCTACTGGTGTGAGGGGGCGCTGGTCGCCGATGCGGTAGGCGGTCAGGGGCACCAGCGCCACAGGCCCCGGCGCACCAGACTGCAGTCCAGCGCCCTGTGCTAGTAGCAGCACGTCCACACCGGCCAGCTGCACCTCAAGGTCCTCTAGCAGATCCTTGCGGGAAGCCAGGGCCCCGCCATCAATAACACCGCATATGTACGCTTGGGCATCCAGGCTGGGCCGCTCCAAGGGCTCCTGGCTCCATAGGGCCGAGAGCAGGTTCCGTGTCCGATGGCGTGAGCAGTGGTGCGCCAGCTCCAGGACTGCCACAGCAGTCGCCAGGTGCTGCCGTGCCTGGCTGACCTTTGCGGCAGAGGGCAGAGAGGCATCACGGTGGGCGAGGGGCAACACACAGGGAGCATAATGGTGCTGCGCGTGCCTCACATGCAGGAGGGCGCAATGGCCAGGCAAGTTGGACGCACGGCGGATGACGGCGTCTCACTGCCTGTTTGATAAGCATGGGCCCACCCTAATAACACTGCCGCTAAACAGGCACCGATATGTACAAGCGTTGGATCATTGACGTTCAGTCATGCACAGACAATCAACTGGCACCCACTAGCAGCCCGCACCACGCACCTGCCACATTGGCCCTCACGGCTCCCACGGTCAGCCGCGGTTTGCCCTTCAGCACAGGTTCGAGCTGCACCAGGTCAAGGTCCAAGTCAACGCGCAACCGCCCAACGGTCAGCAGGAACAGCAGCAGCAGAGAGGGGCTTGTGCGACGACGGGAGCCACTGCTGCTGCTGCTGCTGCTGCTGCCGCTGCCACCACCACCCCTGCTGCTGATGGATTCCAGAAGGCTAAAGGCAGCGCCCCAGTGCAAAGAGTCTTCGACACCTAGCAGTCCAGCCGCCTGGAGTGTGTCCCTGGCCTGCTGCACCAGCAGTTGCACATGGGCCACGTGTGGGTGTTGATCCTCTGCGGCCTGCTGTAGCTGCACCTGCGTGACACAAAAGGATGGAGCAGAGCCAAGCGCTCTCCCTCTGTAAAGAGTGGACCCGCGCACGTGCGCAGCCACCGAGACGAGTTCCGATGCCCGCTAGGAAACTCCCCCCACCACGTATGGTATTACAAACGGGGGCAGAGGCAGAGAGCACCGGTACCGAGGTCCAGATGTATGGCTGCGTCGCAGAAAGGACAGTACTATCGTGGGTGGCACCCAGCACGTCACCAGGGTAAGTGTATGTGGGGCGCACTGCAGCTTAAGTGCCAGTCTCCCTTGGCCTCGCCCAACAGTGGCTGAGGTCGGTCAAGCAGTGAGGAAGCATGCGCACAAAGCAGCCATTGCGGAAGATATACCGGTAGTGGCCTGGCATGGCGCACGGGGCGTCCGGAGACCCGGGCAGCTGTGGCAATCCGCTACATGTTGGGAGGAGCCCGTCACTACGTTCCGGTACCACCCCTGCGCACGCACCTTCAGCTCGTCTACTGCTGTAGCGTCAGCACCAGGTAGCACTGACGCAGCGAGCTCCCTCTTTACGGCCAGCAGCAGGCGGCGACCTGCTCAGACGCCGCTCTGCTGCAGAGAAAGGCCTCAAGGACGGCTGCCGCAGTTCCCTTGCCCACCAGCTTGTCCATGTCGGCATCCGTCACCAAGAGCACCTTGTCACAGCCCCGCAGCTTGTTGGGAAGCTTCGAGTACGAAACATGCTGCATCGCTTCCGCTGTCGCACCAAACGCGCACTTCAAGCCCTCCAGCTCGTCATCCACGTCCTTGAGCTTGGCCAGGATTTGGCGTATAAGTGCATTTGTTTCGTCATTGGCCTTCGCGTGAGCTACGATGCGTAGGAGCCTGGCTGGGGTTCTGCAAGCGTGCCTGCTGAGGCGGTGATGTTGCAGCAACGCGGCGCGAATGCACGGCCCCCAAGCGTGCGGGCCAAGGGTCCATATACGTATTGATAGCTCTGGACTGCGCACTATGCGTTGCAAGGCGGGACATCGTCTCGTATCTCCTCGCTGGGCTCGCTCAAGCGTTTGGCAAGGTATGCAAGCTGCTTTTACCACTTAGAGCGTAAATATCCCTGCTATGATACAAGTTTAATGAAGGATTTTTGCCAGGCCAGTTGTCCTTGTAGTGCAGAAAGCGATCCAACCGCTGCCACCTGCACCAGGGGGACTCCCCTGCTTGATACGCCGTACGCGTCACGAGCTATGACCCCGCCTTCTGGGCCCAAATCGTGCAACGAGCCCTAACACGTTTGGTGAGTAGCTGACACTTGTGCATGGTACGCAGTAGAGGTCTTGCAAGCGTCGACCGAACTACAGTTGGGCTGGCAGCGTGGTAGGGCCTCACTTGCATATACGCGTGTACGACACACGCTGTACGGCAGGGGTGGTAAAAGCCCATCTGCCCTTCGACAATTGAAGCCGTGTGACGACGTGGAGGGTATTTCAATGGCATGCTGGATTTATTTTTGGGCTGGCCTGCAGCGTATTGTGGCAGTCAGGGGCAGGTGGCAGTCTTCAGCAGACTAGAACTTGGCCTTTCCTGGGACCGTTGGCCTGTGCGCCCTGGATGTGCCATCCGTTGTCGGAGGGGCTGTTTGAAGGTGGTTGAAGCTCAACGTATTGGTAGCCACCTCCTACGACTAAGCCATGTATTCAGTGACAGTGCAACACTTATTTGTACAGATGATCGTGTACGTAGAAGCACGCCTGATGAATCGTCAGCAAGGTGCAGGGTTTCTCAACGGGACTCACCTGCGCGCTGCGGGGCTCCCCTGGTCCAGCACCACGGCACGGGTGACACCACGGGTGACACTGGCAACACGGGCCAACTCAGTGACCACAGGTGACACTGGCAACACGGGCCACTCAATGACAATGTCCCTCCCTGCTCTTCCTGTCCTGCCTGACTGGAGCAGTCCCGCCGACGCAAGCGAAGGCCTGACTGTGACATGTCATTGGGTGGCTCAGAAGGAGTGCAGCGGCTGCGCGTTACCCAAACGTGGAGAGATCGGGTGAGAAGTTGGTCGTCCACCGTACAGCCTACCTGTGAACCAGGCCAAGCGCCGGATTGGCCCTGAAGCCATTTTACTTGTAGGCTTCTGAGGCAATTTTTATCAACGCAGAGAGTCCCTGTCGCGTTCGCACTGACGCTTCCTGCCGCTACCAGCAGTGCCAAAGCAGAGACTCCGCAAAATGAGCCCGGGCCCGCGCGAAAGGCCGCTCCTGTCCGGCACGCAAACGCTAAAAGTAGTATCGTACAACATATTAGCTCCTAGGTACGCGAACTACAACAGCTACTGTCCACCGCAATTCTTAAACTGGGAGTACCGGCAGTGGCTGGTGCTGCGGGAACTGGAACACCACGACGCTGACGTTGTGGCGTTGCAGGTGCGCAGCGTACTGAAGCCCTCAACACTGGTGTCAAAGCCGGTGTCCTTAGTGGCCAGGTGTTTATGGGCACTTCCTAGCACACATCGCCACACGCGCATCCGCCCTCGTACACGATGCTGCGCGGTGTCGTGGAGAGGCCCTGCCAGCGCGCAGAGGATCCCAGCTCTCGTCACAGCTCCTGTCCAATGAGCGAATTGATCCATACAGAACACCTACAGCACAAATAAAGAAGCACACTTGCACCAGTCATCGTCGATGCATGCAGCCCCCACGTGTACTCCCCGTTTCGGGTCCGCATGGGTAGCTACTGCCCACAAACCACCTGCACGCCCGTGCAACACGCAATCATCTCACCTGCGACCCGCTGGACTTGGGCCAAGTTACAGAGACCATCACTAGCCCGCATGCACAGCCAGCAACATATGCAGGGCGCCATGCCATTCACCAAACTACGGTCGGCTTGTTGTTCGACCATGGCGTGCAACCCAACAGGAGTGCGACCAAGCGTTCTTCCAGGGCCCGCTCCAGGGGTGGATGACAGCCATGGGGATGGAAGGGGAATTCCTACCCCGGCAGGTATAAACTGAACTACTACATAAACTAGACTGGCTCAAGCATGACGGTCGCTGCAACGCTGTGCAGGTGCTGCTGTTGCCTATCGGGGGGTGGGTTAGCCGGCCGTGCGGGGTACCTGTACCGCGTCCGGGCGCAAACTGTACGGCTGCTTATGGTAGCTTACTCCTGGCGTGCCGTACTGTACGGCAGGTCGGGCCGGTGCCTGGTCCCACGGAGGGCATCGCGCTGCTGTGGCGGGCGGGCGCTCTGCAGAGAGTGGAGGTGCAGGGGGCGGAGTACCGGAGCATGGCCCCGGGGGACATTGGGCTGGAGGTGCAGGTGGCAGGTGAGGGTTGTATGGGCAACATGGCACCAGCGGCGTGTGGTATGCCTGTTAACGGCGCATGGAGGTGCTTGTGCCGTACGGGTGCAATGCGGAAGGTGTGAGAGGCCAGGACTGACCCGGTGGATCACGCTTCAGCTGGTTGTGCCTTGCTTCCATCGGTGTGCCGCTGCGAACGCGCATGTCAGTACGAGTCACCTCGATCCACCCTCAGGCAGCTCCGTGTGGGTTAACATGGCACAGCGTGGCGAGGGCGTGCTGGCGGCGGCGCTGCGGCACACAGCCAGCGGGAAGCTGCTGGTAGCTGCCGTGACGCACCTGTTCTGGGACCCCACGTACCCCGACGTCAAGGCGCTGCAGGTGGGCTACAGTAGCTGACCCATGGGTCATCTGTGCCCCAATGCATGGGCAGCTGACCCACGGGTCACGTTGTCTGGTACTGTGGGGTCTGACGCACCCCGACGTCAAGGCGCTGCAGCTGGGCTCAGGTGCCTGACCCATAAGTCGCTCATGGGGTAGCAGGTCGCCACGCTGCGTGGCAACTGCGGGTGGGCCTTGCTTTACAAGTGTGTGCATATTTGCTGCCGCAGGCGGCCCTCATGTGCGCCTTCCTGGCCCGCTTCTCGGCCAAGGTGGGCCGGCACGAGCAGCAGCAGCAGCAGCAGCAGCAGCAGCAGGGAGAGGGAAGTGGCCAAGCCACACCCGTGCCCCTGGTGCTGGGCGGTGACTTCAACAGCCTTGCGCTCAAGCTGGTGCCCGACAAGTTCGACCCGCAGGTGCGGGCCAGCAGGCATACAAAGCGATTGTGGGCTTGCCCTACTCCTTGCCAACAGATGCGCAAGTGTGGCAACAGCCCACGTAGGGTGGACCTGAACGGGGACTACCATGGCACATGTATGGAGGTGCTAGCGAGCGCGTTCGCTGGCTCCGTTCCTCCGCTTGTACACCAAATGCTCAAGAGCACTCGTGCCCCGTAGAGAATACGTGATAGGTCCGATGAACGGCTGACGGTAGCTCATTATCAGCGGGTCAGGAAGTCAGGGGATCAGGTCAGGGGCCGCTGGCGTATCTTGTGCATTGCAACACAACTCAGTACTGCTTTTGTAGCTATATTTCAAGTTTGCGCGTGTTCCTGTAAATGCCCTTCGTACCTGTCCACAACCAACCGAACTCTCGCTCCGTTCGTTGGGCAGGTACCCGAGGGTGGCCTGGTGTCGGGCGTGTACGAGCTGCTGTCACGCGGTGTGCTGCCCCCCGAGCACCAAGACCACCCGGCCAGGAGGGCACAGCAGGCGGCGGAGGGGGCGGCAGCACGGACGCAGCGGGGTGGACAGCGCGATTCAACGTTCCCGGAGGTGCCCCTGACTGCATCAGGGCTGGAGCTACAGAGCGTCAACGCAACCGCCTTTGGCAGGTGGGCCGTGAAGCTGCGCTTGATGCTGGCATGGCTGCAATTGGCTATGGACGGCGCTGTTGAGAGCGTACGATGCAGCATGGGGCAAGGACTGTTGTGCTCCTGTCATAGCGGAAGGATGACATGGTTATCATACTGGCAGCAGCTCATCGCCGTATGTGCTGGGCTACCAAGGCATCACGCGGCAGCGGCGCCGCGTGGTTGGCCCACTGTGCATTCCGGTGGGGTAGCTCCCAGCCAGCTGGCTAAACCACATGCTAAGCAACCCTACACGACGCCTGTGCCGCAGGGAGCCTCCCCTGACGACCCGCACCGCCACGTGGGCCGGCTGCATTGACTTCGTGTGGGTGACCCGTGGGTCGTTCGCAGTGGCCAGCGCCCTGGCCCTGCCGTACAGCGACGGCGGGCGCCCGCCTGTGGGCCCGGGGCCGGGAGCGGCAGCGGGCGGCGCAGCGTGGTGTGACCCGCTGAAGGACATTGAGTTCGAGGCGATCCCAGACCAGCGCTACCCGTCGGACCACTTGGCGGTTGGGGGCCAGGTGGTGCTGCTGTGAAGGGCCAGGCTCACGTCGTCCCTGCGTCACGTTCATTCTTCTCTTGTGATAATGTTTGCAGCACGCTGGTTGTGCCGACCCGTACCTTACTGGAGCACTGCGTGTTTACGTTTCCTGGGTTCAAGTGGCCTGGGTGTCGGTGCGTGATTCGCTAGGAGGGAACGTGCAGCACGGCGGTGGGTGCTGCCCCTCTCGGGCTGACAATGTTGTGCTCGAGATTGCATGCTGCAGATGCCCCAGGTGTCTGTCATCATGTGAGGCTCTTGCTGTTTGCCCATGTGAATGGGCGTGTAGCATGTACATTGATCTTTTAACCTGCCTACATGGTTGGCATGGGGGTCGGTTCGTTTCTTTGGGTGTAGACGGCGTACATGTGGATCTGGACACGCGTCTATGTGATTGGGAGCAAGGTTGAGAACTGGGCGTGTAAGGCCGCAAAGGCTTGAGCGTGCTGACGTGTCAAGTCCGTTACTGCGCACCAAGCTGATGAGCCTCATATTGTGTGGTGCATCTTTGAACAGGCCGTGCACGTTCTTCGCGCCGCGAAGTCCTCCTTTCTTGTTGGTGCCAGCTGCTGACTCCGTATGTGAAGCCGTGTGGGGTTGGTTCAGGCTGGGGTAGCGAAGCGGGGGTTAGCAAAGCGGTGAGTACTGGTGGGCATACTTCTTGGGCCGCGCATTCCTTCCTGGGGCCCATGCAGTTCACATGTTTCACGTGCTAGATGTAGTCTCCCTTATGAGCCGAATGCTGAAGACCGCTCCTGCCTACGGTACGGTATGGCGACGAGGGTGTAGCAAGCATATCGATCATACCTCACAGTCAACACGAGGTGTGTTGCCCCCGCCCGAGGCTAGTAAGTACAGGTGTATAGCCCCTGCCGTTGGGCAGGTGGCAAGTGCAGACCCACGGCAGGCCAGAAGGCCTTCTGCGGCAGGCGACATCTCCAAGGCCAATCGTACGATATCAGGCGCTACTGCCTACAACTGCATAGAAACGTAGGTCAAGAAGCTATCTACATGCCCCTTCCAGGCCAATTGGCCTCCACGAAAAACGACTCGAAGGCAGCTACCGTTCAGCCTACCCATATAAGGAGGGTGCTAAATAAGTTCAGGGCTCAGAGCAACCACTGCCCACAACCGAAGCCCACAGCACTCCTGCCAGCCCAAGCACAGCCCCTGCTCAAGCCGAAGAGCACGGCCGCGTGGACGACCCGGGCTATGAGCCCATGTTCCCCCCCTCCCCCAGGCTGAGCCACGAACCACACAACCACTAACTTTAAGGAGGGGTCCCAAATCCCAACCGCATGTACGCGTGTCCATACCCCCTTATACACCGTGTACACCCAAAAACGAACCGACCCCCATGTCAAAGATACAGACGAAGCTGTTGTAGTATACATGAGTACACATGATAGGGGTATACGTGAAAGGACGCCACAAGGGTGGCGAGCGCTGCGTTTCTGGACCCTGGGGCTGACCTTCACAAACAGGGAAGAACTCCTGTTCACAAATGTAACTGTACCATGGTGCGTGCATATCGCAGCTGGTGGCAGTGGCTGCCGCACACGTGGGACCCGCCATGAAACACAGCTGATACGAGACACTGTATGACAGACGCCTGAGCAGAAGTGAGGCCCAAAGCAACTACGATCCCGCCGAATTCGACACACATTCCCCTTCGTTTACGTAAGGACCCCGCTGCGGTTCACAGCAGGCCGTGCCTTTTCTCTATCGTCATTCAAGTTTCACAACTATTTGCGCAGCGCATACGAAGTAGCCCCACGTTACCATGTCGCGTTCAGATACACCCACCATCCGTTGTCACAACGCCTGGTGAGTTCAGTATCCGCCATCAACACTCGGTGCATTCAGCATCCGCGCATGCAAGCGCCTTCTCACCTTTGCATTGCGTGCTTACGATCCATGCCAGCAACGCTCCGTGCTCCCGCTCTCCATGCCGCCCCCAATCCGCTACGCCCCCATCATGCCGCCGCTCCGCAAAGCTTCGACTTCATGCGAACACACAAGCTCCTACCGATATCAATGCACCGTGCACGCGCCCGCTCCCCTACGCCCCCTTGCCCCTTGCAATGGCTACAGCCACGCAACAGCTAGCACACACAGATACCACACACATGCAGCACCTGTTTGCAATAGCACCGTCCACACGGCCGTCCCCCCCTACGCCCCCTTGCCCCTGCACTCCTGCTTGTGCCCGCCCTCCTTCCAATGTGCCACCTGGCACGCACGGCAGCAGTACGCCACGCGCTTGCACCCGGCACAAGCCTGCAGCACCACCCCCACCTCGCTGTCCCCCTCCAGCCTCCCACACCGTGGGTTAGCGCACAGCGGCAGCAGCGCCCCCGCCTCACACGGCGGTGGCAGCAGCTCCCCGCGCGCACCATCCTCCGATCCGCAACATCCATCTGCAGCCGGCATACCTCTCCCTGATACTTCAGCCCAGCGAGTGTCTGCATCCGCAGGGCCCTCAGCACGCCGTCCACCACCTCCGCCGTAGCCTCGTCCGTGTGCGGCCCCGTGGGATCCATCACCGAATCCACCATGGCCCACAGCGGCCCCGCAAGCCCCTTTGCAGGCTCCGGAACCACCGCAGCACGCCATTCGTCCGGCAGCGCCGAGGGCATGAGCAGGAGCACCCCGGCCGCGGTGGTGCAGGCTCCCCTCCTCGCCGCCATAGACCTGTCCGCCCGGGCCAGGACATGCAACAGCGGCTCGAGGCTCCCCGGCAGCCCCATGTCACGCACCAGCACCCGGTGCCAGCTGTCTGCGGCACGTGTGTCCCCACGCGCCATGGCCGCGATCCGGGCCCAACACATGAGCTGCATGGGCTCCAGCACGCCCAGCGCATCCTCCACCAGCGCTGCGTTCCAGGGCGCATGGGAGGGCTCGTGCGGTTGGACCACCCACTCACGCGCGTGCAGGCAGGCGGCAGTCCAGCGCACCAGCGCCAGGGACAGCAGGCGTAGCGCCTGGCGCGCGGGGGGCGGCAGAGCCTGGCGTGCGGCCCCGTGAGCAGATGGGAGGAACACCACCCCGCTGACCGGGGCGCTGCCGCTGCCGCTGCTGCTGCTGCTCCCGCCGCCATCCGCTTGGTCGGCCACAGCCTGCCCCTGCTCCTGCCCCTGTTGCTGTTGCACCCTCTTCTGCTGTCCCGGGAACGTGTCCGGCAGCAGATCGGGCAGCAGCAGCGCATCCACAACCACCGACAGCAACCACGCCATGCACTTCGAGCTCCTAACCCACAGCAGCTCCCTCCCCTCCTCCCCCTCCGCCTCGTCCTCCTCCTCCTCGTCCTCCTCCGCCTCCAGAAACGCAGCCACCGTTGCGCCCCCCATCCTGCCCAGCAGCTTGCCTGCCGTGACCACAAGCGCCGCCAGCTGCCGTTCGTCGCCGTACCCGAACACGTGGTACAGCAGGGGAGTCCTCCCCACGGCCACCAGCAGGGGCTGCACCCTTTCAGCGAGTTGGGCACCACGCTGGGCCGCCCTCATGAGTCGCTCCAGGCAGGGCACGAAGCCGGCGACCAGGGCGGCGGCGATGTTGGGCGGCGGGGAGGGCGCCAGGGGCAGGCCTGGGCCAGGGTGCAGGCACAACAATGTTGAGGAGAAGTATAATACTACAACGTAACAAGCTCTCAAGCTAAAAAGCCCTTAAACGGACATTCAAGATCCTGAACTCTTAAATGTTTACATGACTTTAACTTCGGGCTCCGGGCGGGGAGGGCGCCAGGGGCAGGCCGGGCCAGGGTGGGGAGATGGGACGGGTGCCATGATGGTACTTCGTGGACATGGCGGGTGCAAAGGCAGACACCTAGGCAAAGCGGCTGCCCTGGCCTAACACAGCATACAGGCCCGGTTGCTTTGACGGGGGCAGCAGGATTGCACATTGGTGTGCACTAATCCACGTAACCCACATCGCTGGCGCCTGCCCAGGGACTCACCGTTGGGCACCTTGTCTAGCGGGGTCATGCGCAGTGACATCTGTAGAGCCATGATGTCCAACGAGGCCTGCTTGTCGGCGTCCTCACTGCTGCTGTTGCCGTCCACCCTGTACCACTGCATGCCGTCAGGCATCCGCAGCCCCACGTCCAGCACCGCGTGTATTAACGGCACCGCCACGTCCCACCAATCCTCCAGCAGCTGCCGCCCCAGCCACCGCCCCGGCACCCAGGACCGCTCCCCGCCACCCACTCCAGCCTCGCCCTCAGCAGCCGCGCTGCTGCCCTGGCCGCCGCCGCCATCACCACCGGCATCGCCACCGCTGCTCACGCCGCCACCGTTGCCACCCCTACTGCTGCTGCCACTGTTGCCTAACCCAACCGTGGCCCCAACATGCGGCCCCGTCAGCGCTGACTGTGCCGCCATGGAGCCTGCACTGTACTCCACGGGCCCAAGGCGCATGGCGTGCAGCAGCTCCCCTGCCTCACGGAGCACGTTCATGCCCAGCCGTGGCAGCTTCTTTCGCTGCTCCTCATCGACCTCCTCGCCCGCTTCCGGCACCAGCACCAGCTGCAGCTGCCGCATGCACGCGCGCGCCACCATCAGCGGCACGTGTCTTAGCTCTCGGTGCGTCCGCATGGGCCCCGGCACCGCGACGCACACCAGGTGCAGCAGGTACAGGCTGTCCATGACGTCACAGCCGTCCGGCGTCCGGGGGAGCAAGTGCCGTACCGGCATGCCGTACAGCGGCCCGCCATCGGCGTGCCGTAGCTGCGAGAGTACGTCGGCGGCGAGTATGTACTGCACGCAGGGCCCGGATAGGATGGCATCGCGGGCGCGCAGGGCGGCGCGGCCGCCGTGTGGCTGGGGCCGGTGCAGCTGCAGCATCGCGGCCAGCTGCCCAAGGCCAGAAAAGCTCTTGGACACAGCTTGCAGCACCTTCGCGCTCCTGTCCCCTGCCAGCGCGGCCCTGCAGCAGTGCTCTAGGGCTCCGCTGTCGGCCAGGGCGGCTAGCACGGCCAGGCCCACAAGCACCTTGCGCTTTGAAGGACGGGTGGAGCGTGGGGGATCGACGGCGGGTCCACTGGTGGCGATGGTGCTGGTGGTGTTGCCGCTGCTGGTGTTCTTGCTCTCTTGGGCGCCTGCGCGGTTGTGGTTGGATGGGGCTGACCCAGATGGTAGCAGGTCCATCGCTGCGCACAGCGCCGTGTACAGAATGCCGTTCAGCAGGCTGACGCCGGCAAGCACCACTTCGGTCGTTGTGAGGCGCTCCTCGCGCAGGGCGGCGGTTGCGGAGGCCAGTAGCCGGCTGAGCGCGGGCAGTGTGTCGGTGTGAAGCAGCAGCTCCACGACGTGCCGCACGTAGGGCGATTCCTCCTGGTGCGCGTGGTTGATTTGCACGCAGACGAACAGGTCGCACAATCTGAGTATGCAGTTGCTGTACTGGGCGACGTCGCGCCTGCTTGGCTTGCGGACAGCGCTGCTGCTGCCGCTGGAGGATGTCCCATGGTCCCCGCCCAACGCGGCGTCCAGCTGCCGCAGGGCCATAGCCAGCAGCTGAACCAGAGCAGCACGAGCCTGCGGCCGTTCCCAAGCGTGACGCGCCAAGTAGTTCACCTTGGGAGGCGCAACGAGTAGCTCGCAGAACTCGACCTTGCTTAGGGTGAACAGAGAAAGGCACTGCACAGCTTGGCTGAGTTGCTCTGAAGTCAGGCTGTGCTGCTGACGGAGGTTCATATTTTGCACTAACTTGACGAGGTCATCGACATTGCCAGCGAGTCTAGCAGGGAAGTCATCGACGGCAGGGTGCAGGCCCCTCGGCCGCCGCTGCTGTGGTCGCACACGGGAGGCCATTCTTTAGCAGTAAGTTGTTTCAAAGAAAGCTTCGTTGTGCATACGCTCACATGGATAAGTTCCTCATGGTACAAGGCACCAAGGCACAAGGCATCCTGGGCCAAACGCGATGCAAAGTGAGCAGCACGTTACGTATCAGCACAATAACCAGAAATATTTAGTCTTCGAAATTGTGTTGATCGTTAGAGTACCCGACCGTGCATTGGGCCGTTTGGGCATAACGCGGTTTCGGTTTTAACGCACAGGGCAGATAATTCCCTGCCGCGTCTGACAAAGCCCTTTCTCCAGCCAAACTGCCGTCACCCCTCAAGATTCAGGCCTGCTACCTCCAAGCCAGCAGATTGCCCGACACTTGCTCAAAACGTCGTGCACAGCGCCACAGATAAAACCAATTTGTGCCACGTGCAAGGGGCCACGGTGCTGCACCACACCGCATGCGCAAGAGGTGTTCACCCAGTGTGCTGGCCTGCAGAGTCACAACCGCCTGAAGGAAAAAGTCCGTTGGTTACTGCTGCCAGTCTGCAGCCGCACACAGCGCCACTTCCCCCTCCCCCACCAAAGCTGAGCCACTGAGGCGCGGACAATCAACTTTAGCACATGTGCCGCTTAGAGCCGCCATCTGCTCCGCAACACAGCCTGTCCGCGCGCCTACAACCCCATGGCGGAGGCATAACCAAGGTAGACCTCCTCTGGGCGTCACCAAGCACTCATGGCGCCATGGGGCCGAGCGACGGCATGAGCCATGGAAGGCCCCTGGCTGCCCCCTGGAACGCGCTGCCTCTTGACGGGCCAGGCGAAGGCCCATACCAGCGCCGATCCGCCAGACGCTGCTACCGTTCAGCGCAGACAAAGGCACAACCGTGGCCCCTGCGAGGTAGCCTTGCTCCCCGAGGACAGCTGGGCCTGTGCAAGGGGCGGCCCAGGGCGGGTTGCTGTGCGGCGTGTCCGGGAGCAGATACGCGTGATGTGTGGTAGCTGTGGACCGCAGCTGAGTCCAGCTGGCATAAAGGCCCACTGCGCTGCCATGAGAAACCGAAGGCAAGCTGATGCGCTAGGCACCTACAGTTGGCACCGTTGGCGAGCCCCGCCGCATGCCTCCTGTCGCAGGAGCCTCCCTGTCGTAGGTGGCTGGTGCCCACGGAGCTCCTTACGGCCGGGGGACCACAAGGCCCTTATCATGAGGGCCCGCACCCTACGCATGGGAATTGGCACGTAGACCCTTGTGTTCGCTGGGCCCAGCTTGTCCTGGGCTGCGGCTTGCTGACCTGGCCTGAAGAAAGGTGGCGGGGACGGTTGGTGGGCATGGGTGGTGGAGGCAGTTGGTGGAGAGCGGTGGTGGAGGCAGTCGGTGGAGAGAGGTGGTGGAGGGGACTGGTGGACAGGTGAAGATCGGAGAGGGCGGGTGGAGAGGGGTGGTTAGAGAGAGGTGGAGCTGCTTGACGTGCGTAGTGTTGGTCGCTGGGAGGACAGGACAGGCTGGCCTCTTAAGGAGCGGAGAGAAGGCACTTTGACCATGGAGTCGGGGTGCACGCCACACCCCTTCCCTGGCTGCCCCTGGTGTTTAGCTGCTACCGCCTGCACTGCCCCTGCCGCCTGCACTGCCCCTGCCGCCCAGACGCTGGCTGGAGGGGGCCGGAGGCGATAGGCAACGTGCTGCAGGTGCGCCTAGTTATGTGTGCTGAGGGCCCCGTATGGCGGAATGCGCTACTGAGCGTCGTGCTTAGCGGCCTGTGGGACAGGGGTTTTGATGGGCAGGGCACACTTGCTTGCGGGAACGGGCAACGTGGGCACTCTCGACGGCCAGACGCAGTGACGGAGTCCCAGGTGTAACCTTACGCCAGGTCTATGCCAAATCGCAACGCAGCACTCAGTATTTAGCCACACGATGCACAAAGCTCACGACGTGCACCCTAGGGGCACAGACCTGCTGCTCACCCCCTGAAGGAACACTCGACACGGCCGGCGCATTCGGGCGGTTCTCCTCCGGCTTCAACCCGGGCAACAGCAGCTGATGCAGCTCTTGAGCCCATCTCTGGTCCCGCCCCTCACGCCACTTGTCCCGGTAATGCTCTGGGCGGACAAAGGCAGTGTCGATCTGTGCGGCCGGGTGTAAAAGGGCGGCTTAGGGGCGTTTGTGCTGTATGCAACACATACGAGCCAGACAGCCGTGCAGCGTGTCCAAGCTGCCCCGATACTTATGCATGACAGGGAGCGGGCAAAAGTACTTACATACATCCCTGCTGAAGCCATGATGAGCAGGCCGCCCAGCACTGCGCTCCGCCGTTCCCACTTGCCCATGCTCGCCCACGCCTCCCGTAGGCCCATGGCTGTTTGTAACAGAGTAATGCGCAGACTATTCGATCTCTTTGCTTGCAAGCGGCGGAAAAAGGCCGATATCGACGCTCCCTCGTGGATCGGTGTGGCGAGCGGCGCGGTGTGGTGATCAAGCTTTAGATATCAGCATGAAGAGGGAAGGAAGAGCCAAGTATCAATAGCATGTAATCTAATGTAGCACTGAACATCACTTTTAGTCATGGTTTCGGGGTGTTGCGGTTTAGTTCAATGCAGTTCGCTCAGCTTAGGGCTATTGCAATTGCTTCCACATCTTGCAAGCATTCTATCATATTGCTCAGGCCTTTAGCTTCTGGCTGAGAGGTGAGAGACGTTAGTCGCCAGCCTACAGAGCTTTTACGCTAGCGACGCTTGTGTGTAGTGTAAGTTATAGAAGATACGAATCACTCATTAAGTCTAGCAGCCCGGCTTGGGTGTAGAAGGCGACAAAGCTCCCCCTGAGCTCCCCAGACTTCGGGCAGAGCAGCAGCTGCAAGGAGCTTCCTTCATCTTGGTGTAAAAATGGTGGAAGAGGATGTCAACCGAAGTGAGCCGCACCACAGCTCACGTTGCTGTCCTGGGCGCTGCTGAATCGAAGTCCCTTCGAAGCGGCAGGGTTTCCGCTCACTTGTGAACCTGGCAGACACTGTCACCTTGTGTCTACACAGCGTCAGATGAAGGAAATGCAACGCAATCTTAAGGCCCATGCGTCTGCACGGTGCAGAGCAACACACCATCCGGGTGGAGCTTGCGCGGAAGGAAGCCGTATGCCGCGACCGATCCACTCAAGCACTGTCACCGTAAGTAGTCGGAGCCACCGGTGAATTGCTGTGCGCACGACGCGCAAACGAGCCCCCAGCGCGTCGAATCAGCGCTTCCTAGGCAAGCACATTGCAGCCCCCAGTGGACCGTTGATGTGCTGCACCTCCCACTACTCTCTTCCCCCTGCCGGCCTACCGCTTATCCCCCCTGCTCCCTTGCTTGACCCGCTTCCAGGTACATGGCCCAAACCAACACCTACAAGTCGCGGTGCAGCGCTCTGGACCACACACGACTGAACACAGACCCGCGGGTGCAGGACTGGGCCTCTATTGCGGGGACTCGCCGCAGCCTGCCCACCAATGTGCCGGACGGTACTACCGTCAGCGTCAACCGGTTAAAGTAAGCAGTGTTCGCCCCGATACACATGCACATTTGCACACCGTGCATCATGCAAGCAGTGGACCGCATGGCTGTGCGTTGCAGTCCGTGGCCGTGCTCGCACCTACCCGTTCGTACCCGATTGCCCACCTTACGCCAGCGCGAGGTGGAGAAAATTGTCTGTGCATGTTGCACTGCTGCACGCACGCACGGTCAGGCTGGTCAAACGGGCATGGTGTATAGTGTGCCCTTGCCGGTGAGCACACACCCCGCGCTACCAGGTGGGGCCCCAAACCCACATCCTGACTTCCTACCGTAATACACACCCTCCACTCACGCACAGTCCCCCTTACTCGCGCTGCTGCCGCCTTGTTCACCACGCTACGAACCACCAACAGGTTCAAGCGCGACACCGGGCCCGAGACCCACATCCTGACTAGGTAATAAACACCCTCCGGTCACACTAATACACACCTCAACCGCGTTGCTGCCGCCTCATCAACAGGTTCAAGCGCGACACCGACTTCATCTCCACCAACCCCTACGACGGCGGCCCCTCCTACAACGACCAGGTGTGTTGTGGATGCGGTGCGGGAAGTAGGCAAAACGTGCCTTAAAAACTCGCAAGCAAGCAAGGATATGAGCAGGTTGACAGGGTGCGGCAGGCAGGTGTCTGGGTGCAGATCGGCTATGGAGATTGCGGGTACACGCGCTGCAGCGCTGACATACTTAGCTTAATAAGAAAGCTGGCTGTGTCGGCTACAGGTGTGTGTTAACAACTGGACGGAGGAGCAGCACGACAGGAACTTCAAGACAGGCTTCCACCCCAAGCCGCTGCGCAAGGGCGGCCGCTTCTCCACCGAGTACATGCAGCGCTACTCGCCCACCAGCGAGGAGTACCGACAGCGGCTAAAGACACATACAACACAACACAGGTGCGTTGCGTCTACCTACCTGCACTCTTGTCAGACAGACCTGCAGCTGCAAAGTGCGCAGGCCATGTATTTTAGCACGGTTGTGTCAGCCGGCAGGGATGTCGTGGCTGTCGGGTCTTGCCCGTTGTGCCTTCCTTTGCGTACAGCACGCTTACCCACCACCCGCCCCTTTCCTTTTCCTTCCGCTCCTGGTCCACAGCGCTTCGAGGGTCTGAACCGCATCACCATTAATGCCGTCGCCGCCCCCGTGCGGCCCCAGCGGGCCGCCGACAACTCGGGCCAGCACGGTAGGGCCAGCCCGCCACCCGTGCGTGTGCACCACCTGTGGAAGCAGGTTCCCGGGCATGCGTGCACGTATGTGCGTTGCACGCCTGCATGACGACAGTGTCCTACCACTGCCCGACGGTTGCTCGTGACGTCATTGATCGCCGCTCATGCATCCTGCGGTGTGCTGCACGAGTGCAAGCAAGGCTCTTTGGAGGTGCTGCTGCCGCTGCCTAGGCAGAGACACAGCTCTGGCACGCTTTCTCGCACTTCGCCCGTGCTCTAAGACCAATCTCTCCTTGATGCGCGGGTAGTCTTCTCCACGTCCAGTACCGGGCCGCTCCGTCTCTAGCCCTATCCCCCGCCCCCGACTCGCGCTGTGCCGCATATTCATAGCACGCGGGGCCTTGGACACGCTGTGTTCCCGTCGCTGTTGCCAGATGCCGAAGTATCACCCAATGCTCGTTCATCACCTCGCAGTGTTCTACGCCAAGGACGGCTACGGCGTGACGTCGCACCAGGACCACACGCACGCCACGCGGCGGGGCAACTTCTGGGTAGGCACGGTGGCGCCCACGCCGTACGACAGCGTCACTCACAGCACTATGCGGCAGGAGCCCATGGAGTTCCAGCGGAGGTGCCCCATGGAGGGTGCGTGGGGCTGGTGCGAGGGCGGTGGGGAATTTAATATACTGAATGGGTTTCAAAAACCCCATGAGAAGGGCCACGGGAGGTCCCCCATGGAGGGCAATTGTGACTGGAGCGGGAGGTGGGGGAAAGAAGTTACTACCATGAAGTAAATTGAAGGGCTCCGTGGGAGGGCCCATGGCAGGTGCCCTGGAGGGGTGCGTTGGGACTTGGGGTGGGGGTATAAGTAAGGCCGGGGCTGCGCCGCCGTTGGCTGTGCCCGTTTGTGGTGCCATGTGCAGGGGCCGTGGTGCCAGTTGGGGTGGTGGTGCAAGCACATTCTTACCTCCTACCAGCTAAGTCTTCGGCTGTGCTGCCTATCCATGCACCAGGTTCGCTAGCTACCCCCAAACACCCACCCTATCGCCTGACCCCAAACACCCAGCTCATAAGGTACCGCAAATCAATTACTCCCCCATGCACCACCCCATGCTGCACCTCATGCACCACCCCATGCTGCACCCCATGCCCACTGCACTCACTCGCTATACCTCCGCCCACCAAACCGCCCTCGCTCCCCTCCTCCTGCACCCCCTGGTCCCCAGACGCGCGCTCCAAGATCCTGCTGGGCAACAAGTCGCTGATTGAGGAGAGCCCCCGCACGCTGCGCATCCGCGAGGAGCTCGTCGCAACCAACGCCTTCTCCCGCACGTGGCAGTCCACCTACATGGCGGACATGCGGGACTTCAGCAGGCGGCCAAACACCGTGGTGTGACCGGGGGCCCAAAAGGGCCCTACCGGGCCCGAGGGAGCTTGCACGCACAGGACACAATTCCGAGCGCGGCGGTGGCAGGGGTAGCAGGGGATGCGGGGGCAGCGCCGGGGGTTCAGGAGAGGAGTAGCGGTGCGCTCTGCAGTGCTAGCAGCAGCTCTGGACGGTGCGATGGAGCTGTTGTGCGGCGTGGCACGTGGCACGTGGCACGCGAGCAAGGTAGAGGCCGCGCAGCTAGAGGCGCCGCAGCCGGCGAGGTGGAGTAAACGGATGAGCGCATAGGCATCAGCGTTGACGTGACAGTGGAATGATGGTCCTGCTGAACGAGGGGAGAAACTGTGGACACGTTGATTGTGTTTGTTGGTCCCGAGCCACGACTGGGTTTCAAGCACGTGTGGGAGTGCGTCCAGTAGGGGCGGCGGCTGCAGGGCTGCTGCGGTGTTGGTGCGCATCGGTGGGCGTCAGGCCGGTTTGGTGCAGGGGTAGCAGTGTTGGGGTGCAGGTCGGGTTGGGCCAAGAGGAACGGCGGTGTTAGTGTGCTGCCATGCCTGAAGGGGCTGCTACCACCCGCGGACAGCAGGTGGGTATTGAAGCTACAGTGGCTTCGTAGCCATACGTTGGCATTTCTTGCAGTGGGATCTGTGCGAGGAATGTACAAATGGCACGCAGTTTGCGGCAACGGAGTTGCATTAGTAAGGCGTACGGCTTGTGTGGAGCAGGCACGCAGCTGGTGGTGGTGAGCATGTGGGCGTGCTACGAGGCACGTGGGCGGTGCGTTTGGACGGCTGTTGCTCTTACTTGGTGTGGCAGTACATATGGAGCGCTCACCATGGCCTGCTTTGTAGGGATGCAAGCCTTAGGGCTCCGTAGGTAGCTGGGCAGTTATCTTGACTAGGCAGGCAGGAATGAAGTACGGTAGGTACAAACAGGTATAAGCATTGCTGCGAACGAAGGGGCTTGTCATCGTCGGTATTTGGCATTTTGTGTTACATTCCAGGTGGTGTGGCCACACGATCCTTACTGGTCCCGACCACGGTCGGTCATCGTGCTCCTGAGTGCCTTCATGCTGGGCGGCATGCGCAGAGGGTATTTCCCGCGTGGCTGTCCGTTTCCTTGTTCTTGCTCCGTCCAAGCTTGTGCCCTGGGTGCGGTGCGCTAGCGTGTGCGTGTGGCCTCGCCTGTGCCGTCTTTCGGGTGGCTCTTCGCCCTTGCGAGGGGTGTGTGCCTAGGGGGCGTGCCCTTGTTTTGGGGGCCGCTCGTTTGCCTTGAGGACCCTTACAGGGCCTCCGTGCTGTGAGCCGGCTCTGCGGAGCGGCGTAGCAGTGCAACAACCGTACGACAGAGGCGGCAGCGCTGAGAGACGTGCATGCCCACTATGATTACGGTACGTTGAGGTCTGTTGAGACTTGTTGCGGGTTGATGACACGGCTGCCTTTGGTACAGCGTCTCGTTGTCGTGCACAGCTGGTGCAGGGCCGTGCCCTGCCTGAAGGTGACAAAACCTGTATGTGATGTCCGTCCCTGGACTACCTGGGGACAGCTTACGTAACAGCTTTGTTACAGTTACAGTTACAGACCCCGAGAGGGGCACGTCCGGAGAGCCAGGGGCCATAAGGACGAGTAGTGCAAAATAATAACTAGTGTGCGGGGGCGGCGGGGCTTATTCGCCACTACCCACACGCCTCACAGCTAGCCGAGCACGCCGTAACAGCTTTGGTATGCGTTGGCCATGACACAGGGTTAGACCGCTGTCGCTTGTGTGTGTGTGCGAACCATCATGAGCGTGCAGGCATCTGGCGGACCCTGGCGGACCCTGGCGGACCTGAGCGGACGGCCTTGGACGGTTGCCGGTACGTACTGTATTTCACCACAGGTTTTCGCCGGGCCCTAATGTGGCTTAGTCAGCCGTGACCTCCATGAACTACCGGTACCGTATCCGTGGCATCCTGCGACACTCACCAAACGTCCAGGAACTATGGTCTATGGAGCCAAGCCAGTCAGTAAACGGTGCCTACCGCAGCCTTCCTACGCGTTTAAATTGTGCTGCTGTTGCTGGTTGGTGCCGTACACTCCAGAACCGGTATGGTGGCATGGGGAGAGTGGCTCGGGCCAGATCGGGCTTCATCTCTTGGTGTTTGCGTGCAGCAGTACTGGCCAGGTGCTTCTGCGAGTCAAGCTGCAGCATGCTGCCGCCTCTCCCCTGCAGCCCCCAAGCCCCCACGCCACCACGTCCCGCAGCACGACGCAATGCTGCCTGCCAAGTGAATCTGGGCACCAGCGTCCACCAGTTCCCTGCCTACGTGCTCCCGCCCTTCCCTCGTGCCATACTCACCGCCGGCCGGGCCAGCCTCAGCACCGGTGGAGCCTCTGTTGCCTCTCCCCCTGGTCTGCACCGCAGCCACGTTGTTGTGTGTGTGCACGGCTGCCCTCCACGTTGCTGTGTGTGTGCACGGCTGCCCTCCACGCCAAAACAGCCATCTGCTAATGGTGGTTGCAGAAGCACCACACGGTTGTGGTAACCACACTGTTACATTTCCAACACAGCAAGACAGCGTCCAACCTGGCTCCACATTCAACACGACCAGGCCACGGGAAAGCTCGGCAGCAATCGCCTGGTCCCATCCTGCCAGATGACAACCCATCGCCTCCTGCCGCCCCTCCTGCCGCCACCTAGCGCCGTGCGCTTCCCCACACCCCTCCGACTTACCCCAGCGGTCAGCACCCTTGCACCTCACTCATCCACATCGCTCCCCTCCGGCCCCATCCCCTGCTCCCTCCTCGCCCGCAGCTCCCCCTCCGCCTCCCTCGCCACCCGCAACACCTGCTCCTCCACCCCCTCCTCCCCCGCCGCACCTGCTCCGGCACCCCCACCTCCACTCCCCACACCCCCGAACCCAGCATGCGTCACTCTCAACCCCTGCAGCGCAGCCACAGCTGCCTTCCTGGCCCTCCCCGGCCTGTGCAGCAGCATCTCCAGCTTAGCCAGTGTCGCATGGTGCAGAGCGAGCGCCGGCCAGGGGTGCGGGTACACCAGCTCGTAGGTGTGTGTTAAGACACGCGCGGAGCGGAGGGCAACCAGCCAGGCATCGTGTGTGCCGTGGTCTATCGAGGCCTTGAGCAGCTGTGAGTGGAGGCGGGTGCGGAGGAGGTGGTGGGGGCCTAGGGCCAGGGCTGGGGCTGGGGCGTTGCCGGGTGTGGGTGCAGAGGAGGAGGGTGTGGAGGACGAGGAGGAAGGTGGTGTGTCCAGCTGGTCCAGAGCCGCTCTCAGGATGGAGCAGGCCTGCAGGGGTGGGGGTCGATCAACGGGTGTTGGGGTAGGGAGGTGAGACATTGGTAGGCGCTGCACAAACGGGAGAGCGATGCCCCCTTCGTCGGAACGACGGACACACGTGGTACAGTCCGATCGCACGTGTGCAGCTCTATGTTACCGTATGCAGCATGTGAGAGGCAGTCCACTCTGACCGCATGCCTTCCGCTTCATACTTCGCACCTGCTCACTGCTTTCGGCCCCCACCACAGCCTCATTGCTTGGTATGCAAGCAATACTGCGGTAACCGCCTCATGGCTACCATCCCTTGCTTCGGGCCCCATGCTCAACCAGCAGCCGACCTGAGCCATCCCTCCACCAACCACCGGGCACCCACCTCCCCGTCTTGCTTGTCTCCGCTCGCCGCCTCCGCCTGCGCCTGGGCCCTCAGCGCTCCCACGCACCGCCGCAGCAAGCCCGCCGCCGCCGCCACCTCCCCCGCCTCCCCCACCCCAAGCCCTTGCCCCGCCCCTGCTCCCCCGCCCCCGCGCCGCAACCCCTCCGACGCTTCCCCGCCATCCCCCAGTCCCCGTTGCAAACCTGCTTCCCCAGGTGTAGCTGTCACACCACCCGTCCGCACCTCCCACGCACGAACCAGCGGCTCAACCCACGGCCCCCACGCCAGCACCTCAATGCTGCCCACCGCCCCCGCGCCTGCTGCCCCTCCCCGCCTTGCCTCCCCACGGGACCCCGCCCCACCACCACCCCGTCCGCCCCCCACACCAGGGAGCTGCAGCACCAGCTTCCGTGCCTCACCCACACCACGACCCTGCTGCCGTGTCCCTGCCCCACCTACACCAGTCCCGCTCCCGCTCCCACCACCCATCTCCGCCTGCTCCGTCTCCATCGAAACCGCGCCTCCCGCCTCAGCTTCCTCATCATCATCGTCTTCGCTGTCGTCGTCCTCCTCCTGCGGCTCAAAGGGCCGGCGCGGAACCACCCGAGCCCACAAGCCGCCCAGCTGCCCCCGCCCTTGGCCTTGCACCAGCCCAGTTGTACGGCACCCCCCAGCGGGCACCACCTCCGTCAAATGGACGTCCCATGGGTCGGTGGGCCACGGGGGCAACGCAGTCCCCTGTTCCGCCGTGCCCGTCTCGTCCGCACGCCCCTGGCTGTGCCCCTGCTGCCCCTGCCCTTGACGCTGCCCCTGCCCCCTGTACACGTGCAGGGTGGCTCCCGGCTCCAGCTCCATGGAGAACAGCGGAGGCGGCCGCGGGCGCAGCTCCTGCGGCTGGCCACTCCCGGATGCACCCACGTCGGGTGCCACCGACTCGGCCCCCTCCTCCCCCGCACCCTCTGCATCCACCACCATGCTGCTCGCTCCGCCTGCCCCTGCCCCCCCTGCCCCTTCCCCTGCGGCCGCTGCTGCACTAAACGCATCCGCTGCCGCCGCTGCTGCTTGTGTCCCCCGCACGTGTCCCGTGTTTCCGGCTGCCGCCACGTCGAACAGGTACGTGTCCGACAGCAGCTCTCTGCGCTCCTGGGCGGTGGCGCACAGCTCCACGTAGCTGATGGTCACCTCCTCGCCGGGGGCAATCGGCCGCAGGGCCCTGCGCAGCGGACAGGACAAGTGCATATGCGCATGAGATCATACAATCTACGAGAGGCTCGGCTTCTACGAATGACAATTAAACCATCGTGAAAGGCACCTAGCCCCACGCAGCAGGACTACGGTGCATTGCCATGCGGGACGGGGCGTACGTGGAGTGGGCGGTGTCGAAGCGAAGCCGTGCATCTGCCCGCATGTGGACAGACAAGCCTCGCCTTTGCCGCAGTCTAGTTTATTGTGCCTAATTTAGAGTAACAGCCTCGCCATGGCCCCGGGTCCCCACCTGAGCTGCAGGCTGCTGCCCCTGAAGCACTGCACCGCGTTGGGGCGGCAGCTGTGGTTGGCCATGGCGCCGCCGTGGGGGTACAGCCCTATACCCAGGGGACGCAGCTCCTGTGGGGCGGGTAGAGGAGGCTTATAAGTTCGTCGTGCTTGCTACAATGACCTGCCCACGCACCTGCGCCTGGTCACACAGCGTGAACGACAAAATTTGCTTGAATTTGACGAATCCGAACACGTATGCCACGCCGTACCACGCCGTACAACCGCGAGTGTTGCGACCCATGTGTGCGTGCGCACCTGGTCGCAGAGCGTGTGAGCGTTGACGGCCAGCCTGGCCAGCAACTGCGCAACAGCTTTGAAGCCAGGCCAGGGGGCCAGGAGGGGCACGGCTTCCGATGCCTTGGCAGCAGCGGCAGCGGCGGTGGCAGCAGCAGCATTGGGAGGGGCGTCGGCAGTGGCGGGTTCGGAAGACGGGCCGGGGGTCTCGTCGACATCGGCAGCCTCGTCATCGCCGGGGCATGGGGCGCCCGGCTTGCCGTACATGTACTGCCTGCAAGGGTGGCAGGGCCAAGCACGTGCCCCTATGTGAGGGCGCCGCTTGGCGCATGCCAGCCCCCCACCGTTGTCCCAGTCGGCGGGCAACAGGGCCCCTGCTGTGAGCATCCGTGCAGAATCTCCATGGGTGCATGGCATGACCAACCCCCTCTCTACCGGTGTGCTAGGCCGCACCACAGTTTGGGCCGCACCAGCTGTGCACCGCCGTGCCGTCATGTGCTGCACCTTTTCCTCCAAAACTAGCCGTAACCTAACGCCCTCGCCGTTAGGCACCATGCCGTTCTCCCCTGCACGTACCGCTGTGTACGGCGCATCTTACTGATGCATCCGTACATTGCCACGTGGCCACAGCAACCTTGGCGTGCAGCTACTTGCGCTACGAGATGAAGCAAGCAGCTTCAGACTGGCTCCAGTCCTACTATCGTGATATGAACGAATGATACCAGTAATACACAGATTCCACAACAGGCTTACCAGGTGACCACGGCCATCTGTGCGTACAGCTGCTTCCGCCTGCCGTCCAGGCTGCCCCAGTGGTGCTGCAGCGACCACAGCCATGGGGTGGGCTCGGAGCCGGGGCACGCCTGCAGCTCCCTGCATTTCACAGTAGGAGGCGAGCCGTGCAAGCGCGTACGTCTTATCAGCGCAAATGGTGCCAGTAAAGGAGGCCACGGTGTGTGGGATGGGAGGGAGGGCATGGCTGCAGCGCCCTGCGTCAAAAGCCAGAAGCACCCGCAGTGGAACCGGTCACCCGAGGAACACGAATGGACTGCTGCTGATGCAAAATCGATATTTCAAGCTGCCTTTATGTACCAAATGTTCTGGTTCCTTGGGTGTTGGTTGGTGGTTAGCCCCTGCCCCTACCTTGCCCTGCGCCACAGCACCCTGGCCGCCAACCGCACCGAGGGTGGGGGCACCTGCGGGGCGCACCGCACCAGCGCATCGCACTCCTCCTTGTAGCCGGCCACCCATGCAGCGCGCTGGTGCTCCCGGCTACAGTAGCGTGCTAGCCGGGAGCGGCTGCACAGCAGCGGCCGGCCGCAGTGTGCAAAGCAGTGGTCACAGTGGCCGGGGGTCTTCTCGTCGTACAGCACGGCAGCGCAGGCGGGCTCTTGGAGGATGAGGCTGCGGGTAGATGTGGGGGGGGGTGTTGGGCGGGAAGGGAGGGGAGAGGGGGAGGGGTGGGGCTGGGGGCAATCTGTGTGTGGGAGTAAGGGGGAGAGGAATGGCAGGAGCTGACAGCGAGCGGGTGTGGGAGGGCAGCTGCAGATGAGATGCTGCTTCCAGCTGCTGGATTACTAGTTGAGACAAGTTGCTGGGGACTGTGAACCGGGCATGTGGTCACACAGTCCACGTGGTTTGCGTGTTGGCTGCTGCAGAATGGCCGCCGCTGCCCTTCCCCGGTAGCCAGGCCTTGTCGCCCGCGCACCGCATGTACAACATATAGCTACTTACCCTCCCGGTGCTATTTGTCGCGTCGCCACGAGCTGGCGCCCCTTGCCCGGCGCATCGCAAACTGTCGCCGCGCAGCTGGGGTCACCCGGTACTGCAGCAGGGCCCGCTAGAGGTTGTGCAGGCCCCATGATGTATACTGCATATATTAGTCACTTGTAAAACTATTTATCATGCTGATTGGAGGCCTTGTTTGCTTCCCGCTGTCTCCGGAACCATCTCGCATGGGGCATGGTATCTGGAGCAACGAAGCAACCCAAGTAGTACAACGCCTGAACGCCTGAATACAAATACTTGCTTACAGCTCGTTTCTCTTCCCTACAGTCTGGTCCCCACCTGCTTGGCCGTGTGCCAAAAGCACACCCTGGCTCGCTGCAGTGGTCAACGGTCCTGGGCCATGGCATGTCTGCAACAAGGCTCAGACTCAGCCATATGGCACGTCGTAGACGGCACTTTGGCACATATTGCATTTGGCGCTCGGGGTGGGGCTGTGGACCGTACGTGAGCTCCGACCATGGCAGAGGCCTCATGGCGCCGCGGCACGTGAGGATCGCATCGGACAGTTGCAGTACCACCTTCCCACTGCTTCCCACCATCTGCGCCGATTCAAAATTCCACACTCACGATGATCAGGAGCTTAAGCACGACAACATGGCAACCATGGAAAGGCAATCCAATGTGCAAGGGTGAATCAGGCCTGGTCAGACCGATGGTCTGAGCCTCAGCTCGACAGCATGCAGAACCACCAGCAGGTGCGTGTCAGCAGCTGCAAGTCAGCAATGCAAGCAAGTGCCGCAGGAGTGCCTAATGTGTCGGCCGCAACGGAGTACTCAGTACGCTGTCCAACATGCTTATGTCCAAGTTTTACGATGCAGTAAGAGGTAGGCGGCAGCCTTACTTTCAGATGCAGCATTAACACGTCCAGGTGGGGGCACAGCTTTTTTTGCGGGTCCCTCATCAGCAACCGCTCGCCAGCAACAAAATCAACAGCAATGCGTGTGCCATGATGGTTCTTACTCACAGTACAGCATTCAAAAAGCATCCATCGAGCAAGTAACGCAAGTGCAACGGGCAACGTGGCGTACCCCGAGCGAGCCGAGTAAGTTGGTGGTATGATGACCGGTCCTGCAATTCCGAGGATATGAAGGGCGCGCATGGCGAGCCAGAGAGCCCGCCATGCAGTGTGCAACGAGTGACGCGCGCAACTGTTTAAAAACCTTACTGCAGCTCTCAGTCCTCATGCCAATGATCAATCTTTGCCGCCGGGGCTCCCTTGTCAAGGCCACGTGCAGCGGGAGCGCTTCGTGAGGTCAGAATTTACTTCGAAAGCCACCGAGCCCTCCTGAGCCGGTTCTCAATTTATCAACTTATCCTCCTTGGTCAGTTCGCAGGCGCGGGCCGACTTGCGATGTAGTGCAGCATGACGGATTTGGGCAGCGCAGCCCATGGCCCAGAGAAGGACGAGTTGGCAAGGGTAGACGTAGCTGTGGTCCATGCGGCAGCGGGGTCCAGTATGCTGCTGCTCATGGCTAGGTACTGCCTGAACCCGTCGCTGTACGGCGGCATGGTGTCGTACTGGGAGGTAGCCAGGGGCAGGGCCTGCTGCAGCCAGGCTGTGGGTAGCAGAACTTCGCTGATGGGCGTCACAGGGAGCATCTGGGGGACCGAGGTATGCCGGGCGGGGGGCAGGGGGTTAAGAGGCTTTTGCAGTGGAGCTCAGGTGTGCAAATACGGGGCGTGCTGGGCAGGTGCAAGTGGGACATGGGCAGCTGGTGGGCACCGAGCAGACGGCAGGAGGTGTATGCCGGCGGGGTTTCAAGCAACTGAATGCCTTCACAGGCCTTGCACAGCCACTATGCCGTGCACGTGGCGACGTGGCGTGGCGTGCCCTTACGGTGTGCTGCTGCCCAGAGGTTGTGTTCGTCAGAGCAGAGCCGCACATTCGAGGACACTTTTGTTACCGGTACACACCTGAATGCCATGCACGAAGGCCAGGTTGTCTCCGAAGTATGTGAAGGAATCCACCTTGGTGCTCCACAGCACGCCCACCACGCGGCGGTCGGTGAAGGGCGCGTCGTACACCTGGCTGTCACCGCTCACCTGCACACAGCCAACACAGGCAACGCATATTACAGGATTATTTCATGTATATGTAGCTGTGACTGGCTGTTGCCACTCAGCTGCACACAGCAGCCGGCCAATCGGCGAGACAGGCAATGTGCGGCAGCCTGGCCAGGGTAACGTGGTAGTGCACGGCGGTTGCCGAAGACGGCACGCACAGTCCAGAGCTCATTAACGCATATTCACTGCCCAATGCGGCACTTCAAGGACCGCTAAACGTGGCCGGGGCTCGGCGTGCCCGCTGTATGGTACCACGGTGCATGGGCGGCACACCGTGCGCAGTCCGCCACGTGGGAAATTGCTAAGCACACGTGCGGCATGCCAACTAACCGGCCTATCACATCTTCGCACCTGCCAATATGTCTGCGTGGTCGGGCTACCGAATGTACGGTGTACTACATGGGGAACCCCAGGCACACGTGTGTGGCAGGCCAATGCCTTTTGCCGCTCCTGCCACTTCACTTCGGTTCCTCCCACCTGCCAGTAGGTCTGTGCGCCTGTGACCTCCACGGCCGCCAGCAGCTGCCCCCAGCGCCGCAGGTCTGGGTCCCCCAGCACCTCCCCCAGCAGCATCACCGCGTAGTAGCCGTTAACCGCCTCAGATGTGGACTCCTAGGGAAGGAGGGCACACAGCGACATATGGGGCTGTGGGTTACAGTCCCGTGGGTGCTCGGTGGAAGGCAGGGCCGAGGGTAGCGCCTGGTGGCCCCTCGCACCCTATGCCGTACCAGCTGTCCACACCTGTTCACGGCCAGCACAGCGGACAGCTAAGACACATAGTGTCCCGCAGCCCCCTCACCCCATGCGTCATGGCCCTTGGCACCCCCGATATAGAGTGTGCGATGACTTGCCCATGTGCAAACCAATGTTAACCCACACCCAGGCCCACCTGGTCCTTGCCGTCGCCCAGCACCTTGATGCCCCCAGCATACGAGTGGCTGCCCCACCAGTTCATCATCCTCGCAAACGGGAAGAACGTGTCATTGCGCAGCGGGTTGGCGTAATCGCGGAGAATGGCGATTAGGTTGTCCCTGTTGGCCGCGAGCCACGTGGCATTGCCCTTCCCAAGGCACGCCGCGGCCTGCAAGATGTAACCGTAGTGAAAATGGTGGTCGTTGTAGAAGCGCGCGCCGAAGTTTGTTTCCTTGTTGCCGAGTACGTCACCGTACGGGATGAGCCCGCCCCACGTGGTGTCGTACGCGAGAGAGGCGGGCGTGGTCGCGACGGACTTGATCCGTACGTCCAGGTAGGTCTGCAACAGCCCGCGGAGCTGCGCGGAAGCTGCAAGAAGCTGCGCCGCCTGCGCGGGGGGAGGCTGTAGCGCAGCCAGCTGGTCCGCAATGACTGACATGCGGCCCAGGGCAGCTAGGTTGGAGCTGCCTAGGTAGGTGGTGTCGCCGTACGGCAGGTTGGGGGCCTGGGAGGCGGCTAGCTGTGCGTCTGCCAGCAGAGCGGTGATGACGGCGTCGAGTTTGTCGGGGTCGGCGATGTTTGTCTTGGGGTTGAATGACACGTCGGGGAGGTCGTACGCGAGGGTCCACAAGTCGCCTGTTGGGGCACCGTAGCGGGGAAGGTGGGTGCACAGACGTCATATGATCGTGCCATCTGGGCGGAATGCTGGAGAGGAATCCTAGTGCTGATTACACACTGCAAGCGTGGTTCCTCGTAGGCCCAGGGACGTTCAGCACACCTACTGTACGCCGGCGCCTTGAGTCACCGTGCACCCACCCGTGCGTTCCAGTACCGGCACATCCCCAGCACACCCGCAAACCTCTTGTTGTAAGCCGCCGCAGCAGGTGCACAACAAGCCGATCACTGTCAATGCCTGATGCTTGATGCAGAGGAGAGAGGACCCACCTAGCACAGGTGTCAGCACGCCCCGTAGGTCCCGAACGGTGAGGCTGGCGACCTTGGGGAATCGGCCCTGGATGAGCTTGGCTTTGTGGTGCGGCATGGACAGCATCATCAGCGCTCCGGTGCTGGTGTTCATGTTGCCCGACATGGAGTCGGTGTCGAACTTGAAGCGAACAATGCCTCGCTCGGCGCCGGTGCCGCTGACGTTGGCGGGCTGGTAGCCGTACGCCACAGTGCAGCGAGTGGGGTAAATGTCTGGGGCCATGACACGCGTGGGCGACATGGGAGGTGGAGTACCGGTACGCATGATGGCCGCGGGCAAGAAGAGAAGCACTGTATTCCCAAGGGGCATTCTCAAGTGTCATGTAGGTTATGGTTTCGGAGGGTACCGGAGTTTGCGTGCTCCCTGGACCCCTGCCCCGCCTACGCTGCCGGATGCATGTGGATCCTCGCGTGGGTAAATGCGCCTGTGTAGCAGGACATGAATGCCGTGCAAACCAAGCTACGCATGCAGGCCGTACCCTGCCGTACCTGAGTTCCTGTCGTACAGGTTTTCCACGGCACGTGCCACGGCGGGCTGGCCCGTGTAGTCCATCATGGGGATGAACTTGTTCTCAATCAGCGCAAAGCGGACGACGCCTGCAG
The DNA here is from genome assembly GCA_036984285.1 of Chlamydomonas sp. KOR1. NCBI lineage: Eukaryota > Viridiplantae > Chlorophyta > Chlorophyceae > Chlamydomonadales > Chlamydomonadaceae > Chlamydomonas > Chlamydomonas sp. KOR1. Next base: position 346,179 of record BQMZ01000181.1, on the reverse strand, counting down.
GTCCAACCGTACGGCACAGGACGCACTTTTGTTGTGGAAACACAAGAAAATAAATATGGCAGAATGCGAGCCCGCGGTGCAGGAAGCTGCGACAGCTCAGGTTGTGGGGGCACGTAAAAAACTACAACAAACCACTGCAGTGGCAGGGTGCGATTGTGCGGCGCCGGACGCTGCAACCAGCTGCAACCAGCTCACATCTCGGACGACCCCCGACAGGGTGGTACAGGCAACCCCGTGCTGAAGCCCCTTTTACTGTCCTCGCTGGTGTGACTGTACGATGCTTACTGGTCCCTGCAACCGTTTTTCCCGTCCAAAGCACGGTTGCTGGAGCAAGTACCCTGCCACGTGTGCGTGCCTGCGCCAGTGAGTGGCTCGCGCGCGCACCTCGCCAATGCTCGTGGCTAACATGCACACGTGCACACAGCACAGGGGAGCAAGCAAGCGCTCGGCTGCAAACTAGGTGTGTAGGCTGCTGCCTGCAGATCACCCCCCGGGCCCACGCACTCACCCTGGAAGGGCTCGGAGAAGGCAAAGGTATTGGGCAGGGTGTTGGCGCCCTCCTGGCCCACCGCGAGGGTGACGTTGGTGCTGGTGTAAAATTTGTAGATCATGGTGCCGTTCAGGGAGACCTGGTTTGGATGGGGGCAGAAGCAGCACCATAACGTTGATCTGCATTGATGCTTTGGCAATCAGAAAGAGTGCGCGGAAGTCAGGTGGAGCGAATGTCGGTTAACACGGGGCAATGCGGACAGCGGCCACGCAAGGCCAGGACCGTGCAGCGAAGTCCACAGTTGTCCAAACCGCCACCGCACAACAGCAGCACGGCTTTGGCAGGGTACGGGTCCAGGGCCCCACCTTGAACTCATTGCCAGTGACCTGCACCGGATACGTCATGCCCTGTGTGAACTGCAAGTCGTTGATTTGGAGGATGGGCAGGTCGGCGAAGGTGAAGCGAACGGTCAAAATGTTGACCACGAAGGTGATGTACGGCAGGCCCTGCAGGAACGTTGACCGCATACTGCCGCGCACGCCAGGGTCGCCACGTGGCGCCAGCCACCTGCAGGGCAGTACGTGCGTATGGCATGCATTAACGAGCCCACGCAACGTCAGCGGTGCGGTTACACCTTGCCGTACAGGTACGACGTGCCTCGCAGCGGCCCCTGCACCGTGCACGCCGTCGCAAGCCGACTGGCAGGGTAGCCTCTTCAGGGAAGCCCCTGAGCCTCTTGTCCACGGCATTCAAGTTCATTCTTATCCACGGAATTCAAATTCAAGGGGCGGGCGGGCACGGTACACAACTACGCATAGGTGTACCTCTCGTAGCCACGCCGCGGCCCTGTCCACGACAGACCTTGACTCCTGCTTCCCACACTACCCTTCCCCACCGTCCCACCCTGCACCACGCACAGCCCCGCCCTACACCATCGCCGCACCCTGCACCACTGCTCCACCCTAACCCAGCGCCCCACTGTCCGCACCCACCGAAACGTCGCCCCCATGTTGGTTGCGCCAATGATGCGGCGGGCCACGAGCCCCTCATCTGCCGTGATGTTGATGTAGCGGTCGTAGTTGGGCACCACGGACCAGTTGTTGGGGGTGATTATGAGCGGCAGAGCGGGCCACACGGTAATGGCATTGGTCAGCAGCCGCGCACGCCACGGATTCATGCCGACCTGAGGAAGGCGAATAATAGTGGGGAGGTTTCGACGCTTTTCGGCGCTATGCTGGGGTGCATGTGGGGTCTTACACCCCAACCGCCGTTCCCCTAAACGTCGACAGCTGGTGCCACCAGGATGGACAGGCTGTGTTTCAAAGGATGCAGCTGGTACAGCGTTATGCCTAGAAGCTTGCCGAAGCGATTGAACGAGCAAAGGACTCACCTGTTGGTCGCCGACTTGGCCGGAAATGGTGTTGTTGTGGACCCAAGGAGTCCACCACAGGTTGGTATAGTATGGGAACATATTATCGGGCATTGTTGGAATCTGCCAAATTTGTTTCTGGGACCCTGGGTCGTAGTAGTTAGTGTTGGTCACGTTAACAAAACTGTCGGGAAGTGACGTGCCATCCACGGCGGGCCGCAGCGGCGTAACGGGTACCGGCTGGGCGTTGGAGACCAGGCACAGCTGTGCTGCAACGCTGATAAATAACAGAATTGCGCAGCATCGCGCTGGCCACGGTGCCGACGGCAGTGGCTGCATAGCTGTCAACACCTTAGGTACTCGAGACCACAAAAGGGAGTATTGCGACAATTAGGACCTTGAAAAATCCTGCTCACTTGTTGGTTATCTAGCTGAGGTTGTGCTGGTGAGCAAAAGCCCGACAGTCGAGAGTGTGACGGGAACAGGCCACAGGTTCAGAGAACAGAAAGACTTGATATGAATGGACAGCCTTCTATCCATATGGCAGCGGGTTATGTATGTCGACTTGCACGTGGGTTACGCGCATACGGCGGTTGAACTGGTTCGAAACAGTCTCATCCTTTCAACGGCACACGACATCGATGGAAATCGTTGGACCCGCTATCGAGTCCTGTTAAAATCTCTTTCCTCGCAGCTGTGCACCTTCTGTCGCATCACCTTTCCTTCCTCTCGGCCAGCAGTTAGTTCTGGCGTTAGCGGTTGCTACAGGTTGCTACTGCGCGAGAAGCCGAGAACCTCGCCCCGTCCCGGCGTCGGTGCGTCCAGGCGCGGGTTCGGCACCCATACATAGGCTACCTGTGTGCAACACTGAGCATCTCTACAGCGTAGAATGAGGTGGTAGTAGCTTGGGGCTGCATTCTGGCCCGTCATTGCGTCGCTTGCCGAGATGCCGACTATCGTCCACGCTTGCAGTTAGGGGGGTTTCCCTGCTTGCAGAGCTCAATTCCAGGGTGCTGTATGTAGTGCACTACGCCGACTGCTGATGATTCAACTAGGGGGTCTCCCGATTTTTTTTTCTTCGTGAGAAGGTTACAGGGGCTCGGAATTCGGTGCTTGGCAAGCACATGTGGGCGGATATGAACGCTCCACGGACCACCACGACGTACTCTACCCAAGACTCGGAGAACTTGTCACACTGCCTGCTCCAGTAAACTCACGAACAGGGGCTGGGGGACCGAAGTCTGGAGGACCAACTACCAGCTGATGCCCGACGGTTCATCATCCACTGATAGCCACCAACCACCGGCACGCCTTCCCCATGGGTCCGGGCAGACCGATTGAATGATGGAGACGGAGCTTCTTCTCTGTTTACAGTAGACGGCTCGAGGCACAACCCGGAAAGTCTCCTTACCACTGTCCTGCTTGTTGCAGCGCGCACGATGAACACACGCACACGACCACCGGTTGCACTGCAACAGAGGCGCACAATCACGTAGTCAGTGGCAGCGGGGACCCACCAGGCATCCCCCGCCGTCTGCCCGCCACAACCCCGTGCGCAATCTGCAATACACAACCGGCCTTGAATGCCGTACACATCCTGTCCTGCATGCACCTTGTACTTCAAGGCTCGCGCATCACCAGCAGCACCGGGCGGTACATTGTCGTCCTGTACCGGTTGTCCAGTACCCCTGTACATTTGACTAGGCCCCCCGCTCACACTCAAACACTAGTACGCGCCTGCCAGTCACAGCAATAATGGATGGCAACCAAGCAAGCAAAACGCTCATTTCGACGCGCCTCCCCGGGAACAGGCTAGCTAGGAGCATGCCCCTGCCATGCACGCCCTACTAACACACAGCATGCAGCTCTCCAAGCCCAACACCTAATCTGCCTCCGTCTACCCTCAACGTGCTAGCTACCGTACCTACCTACTAGTCGTATAACGACAACAGAGATGACAGAAGACCCGTCATTAGCATCCGCCCCCTTCACGTGGCCGCAAAATACGGTACGCACTGCCCTGGTTCCACCGCTTGCAAAGTGCATGGCGCTCCGCAACCCACAACCTCCCACCGGCACACGCCTCCCCACTCACGCCTCCCCACTGCAGCACCATGCAACCCGGCGGCATAGGCCCCAGCAGCCGAGCAACTGTTCTGCCTCGAGCACCCCAATCTCTACTGCACGCGCACCACGGCAACACTTACTGCGCGGTCCTGCACCCCTCGTGCACCGCGCAGCCCCATATGCTCCTCCTCCACCTGCTCCCCCCTTCCCGGCGCGCCTCACACACAGCGGCACTCCCGCCCCTCCTCCCCGCGCCCCACCTCCGCGGTGGCACGGCGCAGACCACAGTTCCTCCTTCCCGCTTCCCCCTCAAACCAAGCCACTCCCCTGCCCCTCCTTCCCCCGCCCCTCACACGAAGGGGTTCTCAAAGCATCGACCGCCTGCACTCCGCCACACAGCGCGAAACCCAACCCCCAACCCCTCCTTCCCGCGGCCCCTACACGAAGTGGTTCTCGATGTCCACCCCGGGGTCCGCGTCCTCCAGCGTGGAAAACTCGAGGAAGTGCGTTGGCCGGTGGACCTCGTGGTAGAACTCCTTGGGGTTGGCCAGCCGCAGGCCGTACTTCATGGCGGGCGAGTGCTTGACGCCCATGAAGTTGTAGTTCCAGCTGCCGGCGTCGGGCACCATGTAGAAGCCCATGAAGCGGTCGGACAGCAGCAGCTGCACCTTCTCGTAGAAGTCGGGCTTGTAGCCCTGGGGGGGATGGGAGGGGAGGGGAGGGGACGCGGAGGGGAAAGAAGTTACTAAGCAATACGATACTGAAGCGCTAGCTGCACGTGTCGCGGTAAAGAAGCGGGAGGGGGACGGCGACGGCGACACAACGGTTCAGGGACGTCACGCGCTGCTAGTGCCACCCAGCGATACATGTGCAGACGGATGACAGCAACTGCGCGCAAGGCTCAGACCCCGTGCAGCCGGCGGGCGCGTTGATGGAGTGCTTACGCAGAAAGGAAGCGGCAATGGCATCAACATGGATGACGAGTGCAACAAGCGGGCAACCGCCGCACGCGTGCCGCACGGTGCGTATCCGCGCTCACGCACCTGCGGGTTGGCGGACACGTCCTTGTTGCTGCGCCCCCACTCGTATCCCCCGGGCGTCAGCTTGTAGGCGGTGAGGCTGCAGGAGCCGGGCGTGAAGGACACGGTGACCAGCACGCAGCGCTCGCCGTCCCACGTGCGGTGCGCCTCTAGCATCTTGGCGTGAGCCATCACGTCCTGAAGGAGAAGGGGAGGATGGTGATGGTGGTCAAGTGGTGGTGAAAGAAATAGGGCGCGAGCCTTTGTCTAGGACAGTGCAGGCAGGAGGATATTAATAACATGTACAGTGCAGAATGGGGCTTGCATATGCACGCAAGTTAGCTGGAAGGCACCCGAACGCCGGTGCAGCCTCGCCACTACAAGCGGGAAGTAGAGAAGGACGTTTGCAACGCGTGTGCCCACCGTACCAGTGTACCCTTTGCCTCTCCCCAGTGGTCCTCCACTTTTCATCCCCCTCCTCCCCTCCCTCCCCTGCGGCGCCATCTGCGGCAGCTCATTAGCTGCGTACACCCCTTCCTAGCGCTGGAGTGTACACCGTTTCCACGAATCCTTGTGCTCCAGGTCAACACCCTCACCTGCGGCGCCATCTGCGGCAGCTCGTTTGGCTGCGTGTGCAGCCAGCCCAGCGGCTCCAGGTCCTTGAGGTAGTCGTGGTCGGGCAGCGTGGCGGGCAGGTTGACCAGCGTGTGGTTGCCCCACTGCGGCGGCATCACGATGGCGCGGATCTCCTTGACCTGGCTGTTGTCGGGCGGCGACACGCCATACATGTAGCCCGCGATCTGGGTGCGCAGGTCGGCGATGCAGATGAACTTCTTGAGCAGGTTCTTGGGCAGCACGTAGCTGTGGGAGGGGAGGGGGCGAGGGGAGGTAGGGCGTGTGGCAGCTGAACTGAAAAAGCGTGCGGAGATGCGCCGCTGACACCGATCACGGGCTGCAAGAGTGCCGGAGATGAGAACTGGCCGATAGGGTGAAGGCACCCGGTGCGGGGAGGGCTGTAACCGAAAAGGGTGACTGTAATGCGGCGGGACGGTGTGGCAAAGGACAGAGCTCTGCCGGCATCCGTACGGCAGGGTGACGCAGTACAAGATGCGAGGCGCTGGCTCACGTGTATCCCGTCTCCCTGATGTCGTCGCTGTTGACGTAGATGTGGTTGACGCGCAGGTGCAGGTTGGCGGCCGAGATGGCGCGCACGCGCCACTCCGTCTTGGAGCCGAACGCGGCCTGCGTGTGGGGTAGGTGGGTGGGCAAGGGGGTTGAGGTGAGCGAGCAGGACAACGGAGGTGAGCAGGACAACGGAGGTGAGCAGGACAACGGAGGTGAGCAGGACAACGGGGGGGGGGTGAGCGACGGGTGTTGAGATGAGCGAGCAGGACAACGGGGACGACGAGATGAGCGTACAGCTGCCCGGCGAGTTGAAGCTCGAAAGCGCGAGTGTGTGTGCGTAGTGATGCAGTTGCGGGGACACTGTAGCATAGTACCAAGCACGTACAAGGTACAAGCTCGAAGCATTTAGCATGTGTGCGTGTGTGAATCATCATGGCCCGAAGCGAATGTAAACGGCTAGCCGTTTCCACGGGCGTGAAGGGTCGCCGGTGGCGTATTGTGACCAATAGCGGGAGGGACACAGCGCACTGCGTTGCGGCCCCACCTGCTCGTAGGGCGAGGTGGTGGTGACGATGAGGTCGTCGCCGTGCACGTTGGTGGTCTTGGTGGTGACGGCCGTCATGTGGCCGCCCTCGCGCGCCTGCTTCTCGATCTCCGCGATCTGCTGCCGCTGCTGGCTGGGCGGCGTGATCTCCGCGCCCAGGATGATGTCGCGGATCTCGCTCTGCGTCAGCGCCTGTGGGTGCGGACGGTGTGGGTGCGGACAAGGCGGGGATGAGGAGTGTGGGTAAGCATACTGATGCAGACAGAACGGCCGTGTGCATTGATGACACAGCAAGCAAGAGTGGGTTTCCGCCCTACAAGCCCCCCACCAACCGTGCGCAAATAAATTGTACCGGAACGAACCAGTACAGATCACCGTCCTATTCCCCGCCGCACCCGCACGCCCGCACCGACAGCAACATTGCCCTGCATGCGACGCGGCGCACGCACCTGCGTGTTGACGTTGTTCTTCTTGCCGTAGTCCGCCAGGATGAGGTCCTTGAGCGCCACCTCCACCTTGATCCACTGCTCGTCCGTGAGGCTGGGCCACACGTGGTGCGGCTGCGTGACGATGGACTTGTCGGGGCGCAGGATCATGCGCGCCTTCTCGGGGTTGACGTGCAGCGCGCGCAGGATGAGGATGAGGCGCGAGAAGGCGGTGTACGACGAGATGGTCTTGAGCCAGTCGTCGTAGATGTTGAACAGCACCATCTGCGGCTCGGTGGCCTTGAGGATGAGGTCGCCGAACTTCTCCAGCTTGATGGCGGCCTGCGGGGCAGGCGCAGCACAGGGTGCAGCACGAGGGTACGTGAGGACAAGGAACATGAACAGGTGCGTGAACACCGGTTGCATGCGGATAAAGGACGGCAAGGTGCAGACGCAACAGTAATTTGAGCAAGCAACAGCGTTGTACGGTGTGCAGCTGGGACGGCCAGGGTCAAACTTGTCCTTGCCTCAATACCCAGGTCCTCCCCTTGCACCAGACAATACGGCCGGGGTGCGTGCGAGCCCTGTCCCCTTACCTGGAACGGCAGCTGCAGCTCGGATCCGGTGATGACGATGTTGGGGAAATCCAGCAGGTGCACCTCCAGCGGGTCCAGCATGCCCTTGCGCGTCACGATGATGCGCTTGGGCTGCTCCTCCACGGGCAGCGAGCGCACCAGCGCCGCCACCTCCTCCGCCGTCTTCCACTTGGCCAGCTGCGACAGGCGCTTCTGGCCCGCCCACACGCTGGTGTGGATGATCTTGAGGAACAGCTGCAGGGGGGCAAGAGGGATAAGGGAAGGCGAGACGTGAGCTAGTAGCACGATGGGGAGCAGGTACCGGACCCGCTGGGAGTGGATGGGGATCAGGAAAGGGACCATGGCGCACTGTCCCAAGGCTATTGTGTTGCGTCGAGGCTGGGTACTTGCATTCTGGACCAGTTGTAACATAGCGTCACTGTGCCCACCTGTCCGGTTCGCGGGTTGAAGATGAAGATGGCTCCGTTGATGGGCTTGGTGGTGAGGTTGCCCTCGAAGGTCTTGTGGATGGTCACGCGGTACACGTTGGTGTCGTCCACGAACCACACCGTCTGGTTGGAGAACAGCTCGCCGTAGTTCTGCACGGCAACAGCGACGGGACAGCGACGTGATGGGGGCAAAAATGAAGACATGGGTGACAGCAGGTACGCTGACGGCAGACGACAGAGTGACGTCGCCGATATTGCTGGCGCTTTACAGGCAAGGAATTTCATGAGAGCGCAACCTTATGTGCTGCGTGCGACCACTGCAATGAACATAAGCACACTCGTTCCTCCGTTGGTCGCGGAATACAGTACCGACCATGTTCACCCCCCGCCACAGCATCCCCCCGCCGCTCACCTGGCTGCTGAGGTATGGCTCCGTGGGCTCCGAGCTGTACAGCTGCAGTCCCTTGCGGATGCGCTCGCGCAGCACGTAGAGCGCGGGGTTGGACTTCATGATCTTAGCCATGGCCTGCACCACCAGCGGCTTGATGCCGGGGAACCAGTTGCCGTACGCGCTGTGCAGGTTGTACGCCAGGTCGACGCCGATCATGACGCCTGGGAGTTGCATCAAGGGAGTTGGGTATCAGTAACGACAATGATGTAGCATTAGTATTACGGTACTTGGGGTGCTGAGCATGTTGCAGGCCAGGTCGATGCCGACCATAACACCATAACGATGGCATGAAGGGAGTGCCACTTTAAGCCAAAATGTTGCGGAGGCAACGGGGCGGTGCTCAACCTCTTCCCGCGTTGTGGGCTCGGGGGTTCTACACGCAAACGCAACTCCCGGGGGCAGCTGTGCCGAAACTTGGCCGCCGAGGGTACTCGTTCACAGGCATTCAGGCGCGACAATCCGTAGGGCACTGACAGCAGCTGCGTGCTGGCTGGCTCACCGGTGGGCGAGGGGTAGATGGACATGTTGTCGGTGGTGTAGTCCAGGAACTTGGCGCGCGTGTAGCGCTCGATATCGTGCGAGTCGTAGTCGCCCCACCGCAGCTGCACGTCCACCCAGTACTTGTTGGACGGCTTCTGGTCGTAGCTGTTGGACAACAGCAACGGGGTGAGAGCAAAAGTCAATGTGCATCAATGTGCATCAATTTGCATCAATGTTCAGCAAAAAAGCATTTACGTGAATGTGAGATGGTCCTGGAAGGGAGGCATGGGCACCACCAGGGCTTGGGAGCACACACCGGAACGACAATGCTATGGAGTGAAAAAGTCGAACCTGTAGCTGCATTAGATCTGATGGTTGCGCTTGCACCCTTGCTGAACGCGCGCTCCCGCTCACGAGTCCATAGATACTCACACGTCGTTGGTGTCCGCCATGAGGCTGGGCTTGCTCATGTTCCACTTGTAGGCGGCGAAGAGCAGGATGTCGGCGCACGAGCTGTTCATCTTGTAGCTCTTGCGCGGGTGGATGGTCTCCTTCTGCACCGTCTCGATCTCCAGCGCGTCAAGCTCCTGGTCGAACACCTGGCACAGGTCCATCACCTGGGGGTGGGGGGTGGAAGGCACACGGATGAGTAAACGCGAGTAGGTTAAAAGGGGTCTTACCAACTTTCCCTGTAAGCTAGAGGTGTTTGTGTGCCGCGGCGGATACGCGAATAAGCTGCTGCTGCGACAGGTTTCGCCCTCGCTCCTCGTCGCAATCGACCCAGCCGCCATGCCTGTCTGCTGCTGCTCCTGCTGCTGCCGCCGCTGCGAACACATCCGGCCGACAGTACATGCACTGGATACCCTCAACGAAGGGGAAGCAGTTATCAAAGACACGCCCTACGGCCGCGCAGCTGCGCAGGTCCGCCCAGGGTAGGCATGCCCGCGTGACATCAATACTCACCACGCTCTCGTGGACCTTCTGCCACAAGTGCGCGCGGAAGATCTGGATCAGCGAGATCTTGAGCGTGGGGATCTTGCCGTGCATGAAGATGCCGGTGAGGTCCAGCTGCACCTGGAAGCCCACGTACACGTTGGCGCGGTTGATGGTGGGCGACCACCACAGCGTGAAGCGGCGGTTGGGGATCTGGTTGAGACCGGAGCGCTGCGCGTTGGTCAGCTTCTTGTACTTCATGCTCTCCTCGAAGCCCGACGCCTGGAAGGGGATTTGCAATAGAGCGTTGGCGTTAGGAAATCGTTGATCGTTGGGAATCAGGTAAGTAAGAGCACCAAGCCGTCCAGCCGCGCGACGCATCAGGTTGCAGTATGAAGATAGACAACTCACAGGGCTGCAGGTACGCGCAGCAACGCACGGCCCACGGTCAGTAAGGCCGCCCCCAGGCGTACCTTCTCCAAGAACAGGCCTTCCCACATGGAAATACCAGCAAGGCCGCCCCGACACGCACCTTCTCCCAGAACAGACCCTCCCACGTGGGGAAGTACGTGCCCTTGAACAGCGTGTGCTCCAGGATGCCCTCCACACCGCCCAGCGCCTGGATGACGTCGGTGCGGTAGTTGTTGAGGTTCCACAGCTTGCCGTCGTGCTTCTGGTGCGTCCACCAGAAGGGGTTCATCTTGGTCATCTGGAACTGCTTCATCTCCTGCCGCACGCGCCAGCCGCGGTCGTACGCCAGCGTGTGGCGGTCCTGCGGGTGGGCGGAAAGGGAAAGGGAGAGGGGGAGTTAGGCGGTAGGACACCAGATGAAGTTGTCCAATCGACATGGAGAGGGGGAGGGAGTGCGGGAAGCGCTTCAGAGGGAGTGGTGCAAGACCATCGGCCATCGCGCCACGCTAGGTGGTGGGCAGCAAGCGCCTGATAAGTGCAGTTAGTGGTGCCGGGAATGAAAGACTGGGACCAGCGAGCTAGTCGGCGGCCCTGCTGCCTGGCATCCCTGGGGCCCCCTTCCCCCAAATACACATGCACTTCCTTACCTTCTGGAACAGCGTGTTGATGCGCGGGATGCCGCGGTCCCAGCTGTCGTCCAGGTCGTCCAGCGTCAGGCGGCGGTTCTGCGCCTTGGCCTCCTCCTTCTTGAGCGCGTACTCCGACCTGTGCAGTGATTCGCATTAGTTGGAAACGTGGAAATAGCACCACAGCACTGCCACTGTCCCCAGAGCGGACGACCAACGCAGTCAGCTCCACAGGCATCTGATTGGGAAACGTTGCGGTCAGCAGCTGCACATCCCTGCATTGAACTGATGCACTCACCACACGCGCTCGCTGTCCATGAACTCCGACTCCCAGGGCTGGATGTAGCGGTAGAGGTTGGGGATGAGCTGGTCCTCCTCGTGGCTCATGCCGGCGCGGAAGTGCGTCACGCCCAGGTCCGTCTGCTGGCTGTAGCGCAGGTCGGACTGGGGGAGGAGGAGAGGGACGGGCAGGGGTGAGGAGGTGCGACATGAAGGCCAAGGAGGCAGGATGTCCAACGGTTATGCGGGGCCGGTCACGAAGAGAGGTTTGAAACAAAGGCGTGCGTGTGCGATGATGCGTTCCTAGCCATGCTCCACCGGTGTGGATCGTGCCGGGAGAGCGAGCGGTACATATTAAGGTTTGTCGTGGACCTGGCGGGTACGGTGTGCCGTACGGTGTGTAGCGGATGCGGTGCGGGATGAAGGCACTAGTAGCCTGATGTAGGTACAGGAAAGCAGTGCCATACGGTGTGCTGCACTGCCTGCCGTACCTGCGGGATGAGGATGTGCCCCATGGACAGCATGCCCAGGCCGCCGACCTCCTTGGGCGAGTAGAAGACCACGGGCGGGAAGCGCGAGGGCATCTTTGAGTTCAGCCCGATCTTGATGCGCGTCTGGATCTTGTTCTCGCACTTGACCAGCAGGTCCAGCAGCTCCTGCGTGTGCAGCACCGCCTCGCGGTAGTACGTCATCAGCCCGATCAGGGCCGTGTTCCTGAGGGAGAAAGGCGAGACGGAACAGATCAATCAAGGTTCAGCATATGATGTGAACGGAGGTGGGCCACACTGCACTGCGGTAGTACGTCATCAGCCCGATCAGGGCCGTGCCTCAATGAGGGACGAGCAAGGAACGGAATGCGTACCAAGGCTGCAACACCGTGCGGTGTGACAAGGGTTATGGTAGGGTGGTGGAAGAAGCGCAGGACAGGAGCCGACGTGTCAGTTGTGTGACTCATGCAGCATGGGGGGCCAGCAGCAGATGCAAAGTGCGCTGCTAAACAAGCAATGAAGACAAACAACCTTTCATGTGAATACTGCACTGCGCTGGTAGGGCCGCTGCCACCCACCACTTGTTGGCGATCTTGGTGAAGGTGGTGGAGCCGGAGCTCATGAGCACCTGGCGCACGCGGTTCTCAAACGCCTTGAGCCCGTCGTCGTCCACACGCAGGAACGCCTGAAGGTGCCGCGAACGGAAGGGTTGGCTAAGTGTACAAGTGCTGGAACACCATTACGCTCGTCCTCCACACGCAGGCATGCCGGAAGTGTTGCAGAGCGTTGGTGACCATGAGCTTCTTGACATCACGTACAGTCAGTGGGACTCGTTGCTGGTCAGGCTCGACAGGGGACATCGTCAGCAAGGGTACCAACCCGCATCCCACATCCCTTGCTGCCTGTGCAACGCGTGCCAATTGACTGAACCCTTGTCCCGCGCCCACCTGCGCTGTGCGCTCCTTGGTGTGCACGTTCTGCAGCGCCCACACGCCGTCCTTGTTGGCGAACGACTCGGCGGCCATGCGGATCTTGGGCAGGATGCGAACCTGGGCATTGGGGAAGAGGGGCGAGGGGAGGCGGGGGCTTTCAGTTAAACGGGTTCGCAAAACGACAGGGGCCACAGGGGCCCACGACGCACGTGGCGTTGGAAAAGCGCAGTGCAGATGATATCCAGAATAACCGGAAACATGCGTAGCTGGGCTGTCCAGCGGCATCCAGCAGCAACCGGCAACCCACCTCGAAGCCCGACATGGAGAACAGCAGGTTGGGGTTGTCGCGCGAGTAGACCGACACGAACGAGTTGTCCCACTCGAAGGTGGTCAGCGAGCGCGGCAGGCGGTTCTTCATGTCCCAGAACACGGCGCGGCCCAGGTTCACGTCGTGCTTCATCAGCCGCATGCGCGCGTCGCGTGGCCAGCACTTCTTGTTGTTGTACCCCACGATGTTCTCGTTGTTGGGGTCGGGGTGCTCGGTGAGGTAGCGCTGGATGAGGTCCTTGGCCTCCTCTGCCGAGAACCTGCGAGGGCACGTGTAAAGCGCGAGGAACGCGTGTTAGGCGTCAGGGAAACACGGAAGTGCATGGTCCTGCACACGAAGAGGAATGACCCAGCGCGCGGGGAGGGCGGTCGGAAGAAAGGCGTAGTCTGCAAGTCGACGGAGTTGGTGTAACGCCGCACAAAAGTTTACACCCAGCCCAACGTGGGTGCACGTTTGTGGTGTGAGGTTGCCAAGTTCAGAGTTGCATGGAGGTGCGTGCAGGTAGGCAAGGTCCATTCGGCGCATGGAGGGGCACGGACACGCACATGCGTGTACACTCTTGGCCGTCAGGAACAAGGCGTCCATGGCCTTGCTGAGCCTGCAGTGTCTCAATTACTGCTGTGCTACGCGCGTTGATCGCAGCTGTCAACCCACCTGAACAGGATGTGGACCTTGTTAAGGTAGCGCGAGTAGAGGCGGATGGGATGGCGCGTCTCCGTCTTGGCGTCGCGGTAGGTGAGGAACTCGTTGGGGCACTGCGGCGGGCCGGCAATCTCCGACGCGCGCGTGAGGCCCAGCAGCAGCAGGTCCAGGATTAGGCCGTAGTACTGCGGGGGAGCGGGGAAGAGATGGGGATGGGCAAAGGGGAGAGAGTTTGGGTGAGGGAGGCGAGGGCGGACCAGCAAAGTGGTGGACTTGCAAGGGAAGGTCGTGTGGGCGGTCGACCAGGGGCGGGAAAACGTGGCAAGAAAGCGTTGGGCTCTCGTGTTGCAAAGCCGCACGAGGGCATCCGTACCAGGAGTCCCACGAATTCCTATGCGCCGCGTGGGCTAGCCTGGCGCACCTGGATGATGAAGGATGCGAACTGCAGGCCGCGGATGAGGCCGTACGAGTTGGTGTGGCTCATGTCCTTGTAGGCGATGACCACGTTGTTCTTGGCGGTAATGTAGTCGGCGATGTTGTGGTCCACGATCAGCCGCAGCAGCCTGCGGGATGGGGAAATGCGATGAGCGCGAGGAAGGAGGGAGGAATTTAGCGGCGGGACGGGGGTTGCAAGAGAACGCTGTGTGGATGTGGACCCTGTTCCAGGGTGTTAAAGCTGTGCGAGGAGCACGGCACTCCGAAGTACAGCAAGTACGCAGGAGCTTGCATGGGGAGGTGAAGGGCAGGAAAAGTCCTTGTTGCGCAAACCGTGCATGTGCGCCAGCTTACCGCCCCGCACGCCTGCCCACCTGTTCATGAGCGTGAGGTCGATCTTGTCGTACATCTTCTCGAACTCGCTCTGCATCATGACCACGCACTCGCCCTCGGCCGTGTCCCACACGTTGGACACGTTGTTGATGCCGTGGCACCACTTGTACACCAGCAGCGGCGGCGGCTCCGTGTCGGCGGGCTTGACCCAGTTGGGGAACAGGTGGCGGTTGTCCGCCTCGAACCACAGGTACTGGTCCAGGTAGCAGTCTGCGGGATGAGCAAATTTAATGTAAAGCATTCAGGAAGCAAGTATGAGCGGGGCTGCTAATGCACGAGCAGTAAGGGAGTTCAAGTGGCAAATAAATTTCGTGGGCAAACTCGCTGCATGTACGTGTCAACAGAGTCGCCCGGCCGGCCGCCCGGCCGCCCGCAGCATGCGCATTCTCATGCACGACAGCACAACAGCAGGTACGCACCTGTGATCTTCTCCAGCGGCTCGATCTCGTACACTGGGATGAGGTGGGAGTACAGGTCCATGAACTCGATGGCCACCTCCTTGAAGGAGCGCTGCGTCAGCAGGTGGCGCTTGATGCGCTGCAGCGCCTCGTGCGGGTTGTCGTACGCCTGCAGAGCGCCGTACATTAGCCAAGGGGGGAAGGGCGCGGTTTGAGTGTGCATCATGTGCGGAGGGACGGTGATCGGATACGTATACACGTTTGTCCCTGCAAGGGTTGTTTTCCGCACATACGCACTCCACGTCCTCGCACTACTGGCTCTTGGGTCGCTGCTGGATCCTGCTCCCCACAGCCACTCCCCCGTGTGTATTAGCCCCACCCTGTGTGTGCTAACCCACCTGCTCCACCAGGCCCAGCTCCTCGCGCTGCTGGCTGTTGAGGCGCACAGCCACCACGTACTGCTCCTTGAGCCGCTCCAGCGCCAGGATGAGTAGCTTGGTGTCGTGCTTGTAGTTGAGCGGCGGGAAGGGGATGCAGCTGTACTTGCGGCTCTCCAGCCAGTGCACGGTGGTGGTGTAGATGGCCACCGCCTCCTCGGGGGTCACGTAGGGACCGTCCTGCGGAAGCGGGACAGAGCAGTTGCTTGTTGGTGGTAGAAATGGGTTGTGCTAGTGTGTTGGGGTTGCTGTTCAAAGGCTGCATGCACCTGCATCGCGTCAGGGCAAAAGTTCGACACACGTGGAGTCCAACACATATGGAGTCCAAGCCTTCGTTCGCTGCGCCAGGACAGTCCGGCTCTCGGCGCCAAGGAACAACGGACGAGGCGATGCCCACGAAAGCCGTCACGCCCACGCTCAAATAACCCTTTCACGCACCTTGAGGTAGTTGTGCTGGCGCTCCTGCTCTGCCTTGAGGTACAGGCGCGTGAGGCGGCCCAGGTTCTTGCGGCACACGGTCTTGTCCACGGTGGCGCCGCGGCGGATGCGCTCGCGGTTGTAGTGTGCCACGTTGGTCCACCAGTCGGCCTTCTGCTTGACGTAGCGCAGGATCATGTTCTCCACGGGGGCGGGCAGGCCGGGAACCTGGGAGAGTGGGCCGGATGGGGGCAAGGGGGAGTTGAGCGGGTAATTGTCGGCGAAAATCGAGGGACGGAGGACGTACCAATGACGGCAGCCGCAACGTGCGTGAGATATGTGATTGGCTGAGCAGGCTGGGGAGCAACCGCAAGGACAGTCCTGCAGCAGTCTCTGACGGCTGGCCAATTCTGTGTCTTCCCTGCAATCTGCAAGCGCCCACCTTCCACGGGATGTTGGCCTTCCAGCAGCGCCACGCCTCAGACAGGTGCTGCAGGATGGTGCGGGCCTGTGGAAGGAGAGGAGCAATACAGCGCTCAGGCGAGGACAAAAGAAACAACGATGAAACCAAGCGTGCCAGGACATGCCATGTCAACCAAGCAATGAGACGACTGATTGCCCCGATTTCATCCTGCACAAGCAGATCAGGCGACCACGCGGAGCAGCCGGGGGACTGCTTATTGGACCCTCGCAACTCCCAAACCCCACCTTGTTCTGCTTGACGCCCTCCGGCATCATGTCCAGGATGTCGTGCATGACGGCAGCACGCAGCTCCAGGTCGAAGTGCGACTCCATGCGCTGCTTGGTCACCGTCTTGGCGATGCCCTTGGCCTGGCGGCCCTCGAACTGGCGGGCCAGCAGGTTGCCCAGCCAGCGCTCCAGCAGAGGAACGATGCCTGGAAGCACGGGAGGAGCACACGCACTGGCTCAGCCGCTGCACGCTCATGAAGGCAGGTTCAGTGCGCGTATGGACACCGGTAGGTCGGTGCGGGCATGACCCGCAGCGGCACGATGCCCAGCGGAGTGCTGGTACAGGTGTGATGGTGACATGACCGCGCGCGCACGTGCCTATATGGGCCCTGGCGATCTTCCCGGCCGGCCCCTTCACACTCCTGCAGATTTTCTGTTGTCGTGTGCAGCGTACTTAGCGAGCACCTGTCCATGTTCCCTCCTCACCGCGCTGGACGAAAGGCCACACGCCCCGCATCGCATCATTGCAACCAGGACAACCAGGTACCGGTAGCGCACGTACGAGTTCAGTCGAGACCAAGGACCATGATACGAACTCACCGCGCAGGAAGAAGAGCCAAACGCGCCACATGGGCGCCCAGAAGCCCACGCCGGGGCCCTTGCCCACAGGCCCCGTGTTGAAGCGGTAGTAGATGAGGTGCTTGAGGTCCTTGCACACGCGGATCTGGCGCATCAGGCGGTACTTGTAGCGGTACATGCCCGTCAGCTGCCCTACGTGCGCGAAGATGTACTGCAGGCCGTCCGCCAGCTGGTAGGCGTCAACGTTGCCCAGCCTGGGGGCAGTGGGGATAAGCAGGGTAACAACGACGTTCAGCTGTAGTCAAGAGAGAAAATAATCGCAGCTTACTCACTCAGGAAAGCCGTGTCCAGGAGTCATGTACTTGGGCCGGCGCAGCCAACGTCAATGATCCGGCCAGCCACGAGATCTGACATGAACGCAAACCGGCAGCAGCGCTGACGCCAGACACCACTCACGGTGCCAGCACGTGGCTACACTGCGCAATTTGAGGTGCTCCGCTCAGCCCTGCCTCAACCGCTCACCGGAGCTGCACATTTGCGTCCACAACCAGCGAAACCGTCACTATTGCTGGAGCACCGGAGATAGTATTGCTCATGAAACCGACCTTTGATGGAGGCGATGTGTGCATGCCCCTCGACACGCACCTGAACTGCACATTGGCGTCCACCACCAGCTTGGTGAGGCGCAGGATCTCGCGGCACAGGTGGAAGGCGTTGCCGAAGCGGCTCTTCTTGCGCTCCTTGGTGGTCAGCGTCTTGACGGGCTTGAGGTTGAAGTTGTAGTCCAGGTGCAGGTAGTTGAGGTTCTTGCGGTGGATGAGCAGGTTGAGCATGTTGTAGCCCTGCCGGCACACCTGCGGGGCAGAGGAGCAGGCGCGGGAACGGCAGCGGGACCGTATAACTTATTCAGCATGTTGCCATTGCGAGAATACTGTTACGACCAAGGATCGTGGAGCAGCCCTTGCCCACTTGCTGGTGATTGGAGGTGGGGCAGTATCAATTGCGCACATGATTCAGTGCGCACCTCGCCGCACTCCCGCTCACCTGCAGGCCGACCTCCACCCAGTCCAGCTCGGTGGACTGGAAGAACTTGGTCTGCCGCAGCGCGCGCAGCAGGTACTTCTTCTTGACCGTCTTGGGCGGCCGGTGGTGCAGCATGTTGAGCACGTAGTTCTTGAGCAGCTTCTGGTAGCTCACGCGCACCTGGGGAGGTGTACATGAACATGTATATCAATGAGCACATGCATAGAGACCAGAGGGATGTGAATCAGGAAAGCTCATCATAGGTCACGTGACCTGGGGGTAGCAGTAATCACGAGGTCGTCACTGGGGTAGGGTCAGGCACACTACGACTAGCCTGCACTCCACTAGGCGCTGGGGGGCACAAAAGGCACCCGCAGCCTCCTGGAAGCACCACATGGGCCACACACAGCGTACACACGTGACACTGGCAGAACGCACCTTGACCGGGTAGTTGGGCGGCACCCGCAGCCCCCTGGACGCACCCAACCAAACCTTGGCCACAAAAACACACAGCACAGTACGCTCACGCACACCCGGCGGAACGCACCTTGACCGGGTAGTTGGGCGGGCAGTGCTCCTGGAACCAGCAGTTGACCAGCGGCACGTCGTAGGCGCGGCGCGTGTGGCCTGACCGCGTGTTGAAGGGGCGCGGCGCCCACAGCAGCGCGATGCCCGACGCCGTGTTGTCGCCGTACAGCGGCTGCTCGGACAGCAGCGGGTCCACGCCCGCGGGCAGCGACCACTCGTCGTCGTCACCGCCAACCTCCTCCTCCAGCTGCGAAAAAAAAAGGAAAAGGGGTAGGGAGGGTTGTTGTAATGGCAAAGTGAGCTACAGGCTGTATGCGGCGGCACAGTGGCCACCTGTGCCTTTCAAGACCTTGCACCCCGCTTGCTGCAATTCGCTGTTACTGAGGTCTGTTCAAAGCGATCGCCGGCCGATTCGCCTATTACGCAAGGTGATAGGAGCGGCTTGCATGCCCCAAGGTTGGCCTTGCCATGCGTACGGCCCTAGGCACACGTGGGCTAAGTCCAGCCCTCGTGCCCATCCCCGAGTCACCAGTCGCCAGTGCACCCAGCCCCCGCCCCGCCCTGTCCGCAGAACCCCAGCCCTCCTGTCCAGCCCCCGTACACGGCTCCCAGCCCTCAGACTAACATGCCCATCTACACGCGCGCCGGCGCGTCCATCCCTCCCTCTCAGCCCCCAGCTGCCAGCCGGCAATGTCCACCTGCGCGCCACAACCTCCCGCCCAGACCCCATCCAAATCCCCACACCCCGCAGCCCTTACCTGCGCACGGCGCCCGCCCGCCGCCGAGCGGTATGCGGCGATGGGGTGGATGAGCGGGTCGTAGTAGTATGCGGGCAGGTCGGGGTCCTCCGTCTTGATGTACATGGACATGGGGTGGTGGTACACCGACAGCCGCACCTTGCGCGGCCGGTTGTTGTACAGGTAGGGGAAGGCCACCTGCGGGCGACGAGGAGCGCCAAGGCGGGTTGGACGGCGACATATGCTATTTGCAGTTTGCATAAGCTGGTACATGCTGTCGGGGACCCACGTTGCGGAGAGATGGGAGCCATGGTAGACCCGGCCGCTGTCAAAGGGCCATAGCCAGCAGCGGCAGGCCCGGGGCCCACCTTATCCTTGCGTGCATTGCGCGGTGGCAGCTGCAGCAGCAGCGTGAACAGCACTGGCAGTAGCAGCTGAGTTGAAGGTCCCCGGGGCCCACCTTTTACCTCCTCTAAACCCGCCCCGGGCCCACCTTGTACTCGGTGCGGATGGGCGAGCGGATGATGAGTTTGTTGATGTCGTTGAACTCGTTCCAGTCCTCGTCGCGCGTGTCCATGTCGCGGAACAGCGGCTCGAACTTGGGGCCGCCGGGGATGCACATGTTGAGCGACTTGGCGGTGATGAACGCCTGCGGTAGGAGGGGGGAGGCGGTTGGGAACAGGGGCAGGTTTACAGGGAGGGCAACGGTTCGTGTACGTGGGCATGCACGTGGCACGTGGCAGCCTGTGCCCCATCCGCATCGGTCCCCCCTGCAACGGATGATTGCAGCATTGTGAGGCGACTATGCTTGGCCTCTACCCATGTATCTATTTGCCGGCATTGCAGCCCTACTTTGCGCTCCTGAGTGGGTGTCTGCGAAGCTGTCGCGTGGTACCGACCCCGTCAGGCGCCCAACCCGAACGCGGGCCCCACGCCCGTAACAACGCCCGCTGTGCAATAAAAGCTGCACGGGATGAGGGCCGTGCGCCCGACGCACCTGTGGCTCGAACAGGTAGAAGTAGTTGCGGTCCGGGAAGTCCGTCAGCAGCTGCCCCGCCAGCCTGTGGAGGGAAACGGGAGCCAAGGGGAGAAGGCGCTTTAGCCAATCCGACAGAGTACATGGTGCTGCGCGATGGAGTGCAAGGTACTGGTACGACGCGAGGACTGGCAGCGTAACAGGCTCCGCAGCCATCCTGACTTCACGTCCCGGCGGTCCACACCGTCTCGACTTCAGCACGCAGCCCTGCACACACACTCCCTCTGCCATTCGTGCACTCTCTGCCCACCTGTACAGCGTGGCCATGACCGGCAGCGGCAGCTTCCAGCGCTTGTAGCTGGGCCCGTTGACGAACTTGGTGTACTTGAGCGGCGCCGCGTCGTAGAACCACTCGTACACCGCCGCGTCCTCCTCCTCGTCCAGCTCCATCTCGATGGCCTCCAGAGGCTCAACGTCCAGCAGGTTGTCCTACAAGATCAACCAAGAGATAAAAAGGAGGCGTAAGGACATGCAGACATAGAGAACTTGTGTGTTGCTGGGGCAAGGGTTGGTTCAAGCCTCGTTCAAGCATCTTCGAGTTCAAGGGGGTCGTCCCGGCGCACCACAGTACAATCCTTCCGCTAAAATGGGCCCTGTTGGCGACCCCGATGCCTCTGTCCTCCCCCCACTGTGCCCCGCCCCTCCATGCAGCCGCCCTTTAATCAAACGGCCCGATGGGGCGTCCCTCTCCGCTTTCCTAGCTGCTCCGCGCAAGAGGTCCGAACAACAAGTCCTCCCTTCTCTCCCTCCCTCTCGGTTTTGCCGCTTTGCAGTTTCCCCCATCCCTTCTCCCCCCCGCTCTCGCACACGAGGGTGCACAGGTACACACCGCGTAGTCGAGCGGCGGCTCCTCGTCGTCGAAGGGCGGGAAGCGCATGCGCTTGAAGTGCCTGCGGTCGCGCTTCTCGCGGCGCATCATGATCCACATGCTGCCCCACTGCGCCGTGTACACCGGCTCGATGACCCAGGGGATCTCGTTCACGAACGTGATGGCGCCGGTGATGTGGTAGATCACCTTGACGTGCCGGACCTGGGGGTTGGGGTGCGTGGTGGGGACCAGGAGCAGGGCAGGGTAAGGAAGGGGGGCGGGAACGGTCAGCGCAACACACGATCGCCACTTCAGTCTCTCTGTCCCAAATGAGCGCAACGTGCGGGACCCCCGAGGTGGGGTGCGGGGTGGGGACGGGCACGGTGCGCGTGTCGTGCGCAGAGGGCGCCCACCCACTCCATGCCCCTGCATCCCACGCCCCTTGTGGTTTCCAACAATGCCCCAGCTGGGCTAAGCCACCCAATGCCCTGCAGGCAACCACGGCTTCTGCGATGGCCCGTCCGCACTCAAGCTGGGGCCGCCCCGCAGTCCACGTGCCAGAAGCTCACCCTGAGCCTGCCCGCTTCCGGTGGGCGTAAAAGTAAACCCCCAACACACGTCTCCCGCCTCACTCCTGCTTGGAAATTGGTGCCTTATGCGGACGTGGCCTTGCCTGTCGACCAAGCTTCCCGCACCCTTGCCCGTGCACCGCCTATCCCCGCCTCCCGCCCTCCCCTAGATTTGGAGCGCGGCGAGTCAAAGTGCCCGGCTTCGCGGCCGCTTTTTGCCCTCCATGTGCTAACTGCTTTGCACCCATTCAGGGTACAAAGCAGTTAGCACCCTGAATGGGTACCCCGCATGAATTGGCGTTCGGGGCGTCCCCAGGGCTGCACGCCCGACCCCTACCCAGCTGCGGGGTGGAAGCCCAGTGATGAGATGCCAGCATTGCGGCCCTTGCATCAGATGTTCAGTGCCCGCCACAGCTCACACTCGGCACCGACCTGTACCCAGCACGCTCGCATGCTGCGCTCCAGTAGGCGCCCCAACGCACGGCATAATTCAACCAGAACACACATCAGCGCCCACACGCGTTTGTGTCACCCTTCTGCCCCAGGGCGTGTGCATGTCCTCCAGCAGGTTGCACCGCAGCTCCTTCACCCCACATAGACACACACACACACGGCGGCTTGCCTGGGCCTAGGGTTTTCCCGCGCGGTTGTCCCTTTCTTTGTTCTTGCTCCGTCCAGGCTTGGGCCCTGGGTGCGGCGCGCTGCTGTGTGCGTGTGGCCTCGCCTGTGCCGTCTTTCAGGTGGCTCTTCGCCCTTGCGAGGAGGGTGTGCCTAGGGGGCGTGCCCTTATTTTGGGGGCCGCTCGCTTGCCTTGAGGTCCCTTTCAGGGCCTCCGTGCTGTGAGCCGGCTCTGCGGAGCGGCGTAGCAGTGTAACAACCGTACGACACACACACACACACACACACACACACACCAGCACTGTCGCACGAGCGTGCGCCCACCTGCTCCCAGGGCATGGGCATGTTCTCCAGCAGCTTGTACACCGCGTGCGGCACGAACTTGAGCGCGCCCAGGTACACGCGCTTGTCGTGCCGGAACTTGCGAGACGACATGTCGCCGTGGTCCTGGCGGGGTTCGATAAGGGGTTGGAGGTAGAAGGGGTTAGGCGGTAAAGGGGTATCAAGTGAACGAACACGGAGTAGGGAAGCCCTACGGCGTGGGGGCTTTCCGATGAACCGACGGTTATATGCTCGCGTCACGTTTGTCACCCGGAAAGCCCCGCGCCGGTTGTGCTGGAAGTCAGCAGCAGGGCAAGCGCTGCACGGGTCGGCCACGCTGCAAGCTGTACACTGCTGATCTCTGCTGAGCCCTGCTGCTTCCGACTACGTTGCTGCCACTTGGGCACCGAAGAGAAGACACCCGACTGCCAAAGTACCGCGGCTGAACGGCACTAGCAGTGCCAACCGCTGGCAGCCTGCCGCCAGCAGGCCTTCCGTCCGCTCCCGGCCCTCCGCCTGTCCAAGAGACCCCTTCTGGTCTTGTACGACGCCGCCAGCAGCTGTACCCCACGCCGTGCACTAAGGCTGCAGCCGCTGCTTCGCCTGCCCCGCGCAGCACCTTCGCACCGCCGAGAAATAGATGCCCCCCCCCGAGCCGTCGGCCGTTCTGCTGGACTCGCCATCGCCAACGGCATCATCCACCGCCACCGCCACCGCTGCCGCTCGCTGCTGCGACTTGCTGCTGCGCCTCTTGCTAGTGCTGCCGCTCTCACTACAGCCGCCGCTGCCGCCGCTGCTGCTGCTCCCCTGCCTGCTGCTCCCCTCCGCGATGCTTGCACCTTACAGCTCCCCGGCAAGTCCACGCCAGTGCTGAGGCCCCAGGAGCCCGCCGCATCCCCTCCCCCGCCCCCGGCCCCAGCAGCCGTTGGCATGCGAAGTACTGGTACAAGCCCGCGGATGGCAATCGTAGAAAACCATTGCACAGCGGAGCTGAGCATTGCATGCAATATAACATTTGGTGCCACTTACCCTGATGATCTTCCGCACGTGCTCCGGGGGCATGTCCTCCTTGGGAGCCTCCACGAAACCAAACTTCCGCTTGTCGCCGTACCGCTTGGCGTTCAGCTGCTGCCACTTCTTGGCCTATGGGTATGGGAGGGCGCAGCAGCGTGCACCGGTGAGGCTAGACGTGCAAAGTGTTGGTATGGGCAGAGTGTTGCAATTGCTGCAGCATCTTTTGCTGTAGCCCGAGACCCCCAAAGCCCCAACCGCTCCTTGTCCGCTCTGAACAGGCCGCTATCGTGGACACATAGCCCCTTTTCCTTGACATGCCACCCCCAGCAGTTCTCGATTTTTACGCGCACCCTCCGCGTGTGGCCAAGCCCCAAGGCTCACGTGTCGCGTGTCGCATGTTGGTCACCGGCGGGTGGCAACGTGGCCCACCCGGCGTCACCCACTGGGCCCGCTAAGACAGCAGCGCCCTGCCTGCCCCGCGACATGCCCGGAACAATAGGTGTATCCCGTAGGTGCGATTGCGTAAAGCCGCGAAACCCAAGGCGCAGTCTGCGCCTTCGCGCGGTGGACCAGGCGCGTGACTCGGTGCAGCAGTCCACGTTTGCGCGACACCGCAAACGGGTCCCCTTATGCGCTAAGGCTAAGCAGGTACATAGTTTCTCCATCGTTGTAATCGTCATGTTATGTAGGACTCCGTGTTCTTCAGCAAAGACCGAGATCCTCGTGGCGGGAGCGGAACCCTCTTTGCCTGGCTAATATCCGTGCTCCTGCAAGCCCGATAGGATGATCTTCTCCTGGTTATTACTAACCTTCTCCTCGAGCAGTTGCTGCTGCTGCGCCTCGCTCAATGGGGCCGGGACCGGCGGCCGAGGTGCTCCAGCTCCTGGCTGAGGCATAGAATGCTGCTGCATGCCTCCTGGCTGATTGAAGTAACGCGTCTGCTGTGGTGGTACCATGGGCCTCATCATGCCCGGTGGTCCCATCCCTGGCATCATGCCTGGTGGAAAGCCCGAGCGGAAACCACCCGGCAGGGGCGGGGGTGGGCCGCCGCCCTCCATGACGTTCTCAGGTGATAAGGGTGCTCAGGTCTAAATGGAAACGGGAACTTCCGGAAAGGAAAAGGGTAAAACTCCTTGGGCGCCTGCGTCGCGCCTGGCTTGCAGTCTGCACCTATGCTGCACCACAAAAAGCTGAGGAACAGCAAAGTGGCATCTTCAGAACAGTGTGCTGACGGAAAGCCGAGAGGTGGTTGTACGGTTGGCCGAACGGGGAACGACCCCCGAACTCTACTCATGGTATCCGCTGCCGGTGGCGCAATGTTGCAGAGGGCATAGAGCCGTTTGCTGTCCGTCGGCGATGACCAACGATGCGCCAACAACACTCTCCACTTAACTGCATATGGGCGTCCGAGGTCCTATTCGCGCTGTCCAGGACGGCCATCGGGGCAATAAGGAACAACGTTGTGCCGCATGTTAGCTTATTCGCAACCAGGCCAGAAAGCCTGGCACGCGGTATCGCCGGAAGCGCTCTGGCGGCAGATGGCCTCAGCGGCAGCCCTGGCACTCTGCGCCGTTTCGCCACCGGGTCCGGGACAGAGGCGAGCGGGGATCGCCATGGCAATGCTCCCCGTTCACCACGGCCAGATGCTACGCCAGCGCACGGACAGGCGGACAAGCCTGACCAGGGAGGACGGCGGCAGCAGCAGCAGCAGCAGCAGCAACAGCGGCACAAGCACGAGCGACGGCACAACGCAAAGCCCGCAAACGTACGACGGGACGGGTCAAGGCATACCTCGGGAAATGCAGACGCATCAGGAGCACCAAGTGCCAGCCGGGACGGGAACGGAGGCGGCAAGTTGGGCCACCGGCAACGCGAGCGCGGGAGCTCGGAATGGGGGCACGGGCGCAACGGGGGAACACCGAACGGCAGCAGTGACGGGAGGCCCGACCCTTACCGTCGAGACCGCCCGAACGGGGAGCTCCAAACCCAGGGACAGGAACAGGGGCAGCGGCAGGGGCAGGGGCAGGAGCGTGACGAGGATCGTGGGTGGGGCAGGGGGCTGGGCTGGCGGCAGCGGGAGGATGATTGGCGGCCGCGGCAGTCTCAGTTCCAGGGGGGGTCCCAGGGGGCAAGAGGAGGCTGGGGCACTAGTCCCGGCACGAGCCAGCGACAGGGCACTGACACGGCCCTGGGGTCCCTGGCCCGGGCTGTCCAGGGGAGGTCCCCGGGTGGGGCGGACGGCGGCGGGGGAAGCGGCGGCGCTGCGTCAGACGGCGCAACATCTGTGCCTAAAGCGCCCAGCAGCCCAGCCATGAACGCCCTCCTCAACTTCCTCAAATCCGCCTTTGCACCCCCCAACATCACCAGCACCCCCATAGCCACCAGCTCACCGAGCCCATCCACAACCCACCAGCCTCAGCAGCTGCCTCGCTCCCCACGACGCCCCAGCCCCATCCCAAACGCCCCCGGATCCCCCCGGCAGCAGCCTCGCACGGCCGCTTCTGGCTTGCACCCCCTGGGTCAAAAGCCTTCTCCGCGAATCAGTCCCGAGCTGCTTGCACAGATGGTGCAGGTGTTTAACCGCGCGTGCAAGCGGCAGCGCCTGAGCACGGGCCTGCCTGCCGCGCTGGCGTCGCTGGTGGTGGCGTGTGGGGGCAGGGGCCCGGCGGACCTGTCCCGCATGGACCCGGACAGGCTTGTGGACCTACTGGAATTCATGGGCAGGGAGCAGGTGCGGCAGTGTGTGGGGGGTGGGGTTAGCTGTGTGGGTTAGCATGCATGCAGCTGCTCGTGGGCGTGCATGGACCCGGACAGGCTAGTGGACCTACTGGAGTTCATGGGCAGGGAGCAGGTGAGGGGTGTGTGTTACATTGGCAGAGGATGTGTGGGAGTTCATGGGCAGGGAGCAGGTTTGAGGGTGTTGACATGTATCTTAGCTGTGTGCCTAGATGACGTCTTTCAGATTTTGGCGGGCTGGGGGATGAAAGCGCTGAAGGCAAATACAGTGCCCCACGCACAATTTGACTATTAAATGAGCACCTCCACAGCAATTAGTGCAGCAGGCGGGCGCACTTCATCGCTGCATCGCACCCGGCTCACTCGCAGGTGCTGAATCGGCAGCTGCTGGAGCTGCTCCACCCCGCCCTGCAGCCCTGCTGGGGCACGCACACCCCCGAGCAGCTCGTCAACCTGCTGTACAGCCTGTCCGTACTGTACGACACGGACCGCCTGGCCTCCCTGGGCCGACCCGTGGGTCGCGGCCTGGGGCCCGGGCGGGCCGGCGGGGGCAGCGGCGGCGGCGGGCCGGGCTCCTCCCGTCACCTGCTGCTGCTGTTTGATGCGGAGCAGCACGTGCGGGCGTTGCTGCTGGCAACGTCTCCCAAAGACAGCGGCAGCAGTAGCAGCAGCGGCAGCGGCGGCGGTGGGGATGGGGCGCATGGCAACGCCGAAGCTGTGGCCGTCTGTGGTAGCGGCAGCAGCGATAGCAGCAGCAGCATCGGGAGTCCGTTGGCGGTCGGTGTCAGCTCGGAAAAGGGCAGCACCACAGCCGCTGCAGGTGTGGACGCTGAACAAGGAGCTGACCCGCGCGCGCCGTCGTCAAGCGGTGGACCGAATACCCCGGTGACGCAACCAACAACTCAAGCAGGCAGCTCTCCCGCCGGTCTGCGAGCCGCGCTCGCCGCCCTGCACCTCCCCACCTCCACCCACCTGCCTGGCACAGCGGGCACAGCGGCGGCCGGGGCATCCTCGCCCGCCAATGCGCCCACCGCGGGGATGCCGCGGTACGGCCGCGCCCGTCTGGCACGTGCCTACCTCACCTTCTACACGTGTGCCATGTCGGGCGTGCAGCATTTCAGCGTCGCACACTCGCTGCTGGAGACTTTGGCGTTGTGTCTGGCGGGGCTGGACCCGGCTGACCCACGGGTCATTGCGGCGGACGATCTGGGTCTGCTCGTACACGGCCTGGCAGGCGTGGCGTCGTACCAGGGGCACGTGCTGGCGCTCGACCTCATGAGGTGGGAGGACTGGAGGGATATTTTTAATCCAGAAGGGGGGGCGGGTTTGGCATTTGCATAAGGCATGCAAACAGTAGTTTGCCCGCCATCGTGGGGCCACAGAGGGCGCTTGCCTGTGGCACCCTTAGTCGTACATGCCACCCCGCTATGTGCCCCACGCTGCTTATGTGTGACGGCCGGGCATATACCGTGTCTTGGCTCGCCGCCATTATCTGATACTCTTGCACTACTGCCACAAAACATTCCATTGCACTTACCGTGCTGCATCCGCAGGCTGGCTCGCGCTGCCCAAGCGCGCTCCCGCGAGATGCAGCCCCACGTGCGGGCGCTGCTGGCGGCGCTTCCGGCCGACCACTGGGCGCTGCCGCCCACCGCCACGTGGCGGGCGGCAATGACGGAAGGGGGAGGACACGTGTCAGCCATGGCGGGCGGGAAAGGGCATGTGGCAGCGGCGGCAGGCGCGGCGGCGGGCGCAGGGTCTGGCGGCAGGGAGCCGGAGGGCGTGCGGCTGGCTGTTGGGGCGGAGGCGGGTGTACGTGCGTGATGGGGAAACGGAGCGCGGCGTGAGGCTGGGAACTGGGGATGTGTTGCATTGGGGTTGCATGTGTGTGAGTGGCAGCGTGGGCGACGGGGTGAGCACGGTGGGATGGGAGTAGGGTGGAGTGGTACGGCGGACGGGTGGGTGCTGACGGTTACAACGCGGGGGCAGCTTCATGCAGGTGTGGCTGCTGTGAGCTTACTTGGGTGCTGAATTCGCAGCTGGGGGCACGGCTGTGGGATTCTGGGATATGCACAGGTGTGCATTCAGAACGTTGAATCTCAATGCCTGGTCCCATGCTAGGTCCATCTAGTGAGGAGGTTTATTGCCGTGTGGCCCTCCCAGTGATCTAGTTCGGTGCGTTGAGGAGTCCTTGCGTGGGTTGAGGCGCCCTCGAGAGGCGGGGATGTTCTGAGCACGTTTCATCCTGACCGTCGTGTAACAACTGCTACATATATAACTGAAGGTCGCGCCCGGTACCTGCGAACCATATACGGTATCTTGACCATATAAGTACAGTCACAGTGCAGCATATATAGTTTCATGCTGTCATAGGCCAGATCGAGCTAGCCGTTGGTTCATGCGTGCGCTAGGTGCCAGTGCTGCGCAAGGGACGTTGCAAAGTCGGTTGCAAGCACCACACGCAGGTGAAACTCAAAGAAGGAATTGTATAAACGGTATGCGAGGAGCGAGAAGCTAGCGCCTCGTCCCGCTGCTAGCACATGTCCATGCTCGCCAGAGTATCTTTGTACCCAAGCCCAGCGGCAGCTGTTCAACAAGTTGTTCGCATAGAACTAGGACAAAAATGGCAAATGGGTGAGCCGCACGCGCTGCTGTCGTCTGCAAACAGCGCCGGTTATTGGGCGAAGGAGCTGCTCGAGGCCCAGGGTGGGTAGGGGATGATCCTACCTGGCGCGTACCGTAATCAATCTGCACGGGGCAGGCCCCTTACCCCTGTCCCACAATCCCTCTTTAAACCTCTGTCACTGTTTGAGCTCTTTCCGGGTTGCAGTTGATAATGTTATGACGGCCACGTTACTGGCGCAGGCACGGGCCCACCAGATCAAAGTTAAAACACAGACGCGGGCAGCGGAGTCAGAAGCCCTGGTCCGCAAGCTGAACGCCGAAACAGCGGAAGTGCAACTTCGGGTCCAGAAGATGAAAGTGGAAATGCAGGCCGCCGGTAAGTGGCTGATCGCTGTGGCCCATGGGCGTCGGTGCCCCTGGGGCTACTAGATCTTGACCAGAGGATCCCCTGATCTTGACAGATCTTGACGTGGTTGGCGGTCCGTTACGATGCTTGTGTACACCCGCAGCTGTTACTAACTCCCTTGCACGCCTTTGCACCCGCAGTTGTTACTGATTTCCCTGCACCGCTCTCCCTGCCAATTGTGCCGGCACCGACAGCAGACAAGGCGCGTTAGGAGGAGGAGGAGGAGGCCCGCGAAGGTGAGATGCAACAACCCGCAACCACGCGCACCCTCGCGTTTCACGCGCAATGCTCCTGAGCATGCTTACGTAGCAGTCCCCTTGCACGGGGTAGATCATGATGATACAAGTTGATAAGCTTGTCCTGCACTGCCAGTGCTCATTTCATGAACCTCCACGTAACCCTTGCAACCCCAGACCACACGATAAAGGACGAGGAGGGGCCAGCTACCATGAAGCGGCTCCTGTGCGCCCTGGGCTAGGTGGCGGTCAAGGACAAGGCCGTGTGACCAGCGCCGATCTGGGTTGGACTGGCGGCGTTCATGGCTTCCTTCACCCTGACGGCAACATGTCATGCATGGCCGCTGGGACGGAGGGGCACTGGGAGCTGGGATATGGGGGCAGTTCCTTTCTGTTCTTGGGTTGTAGGGTCCTGTTGTTGCCGTGGAGGCTGGGACATGTCACATTATTACTATTATTACTATTCTGTCTTGTGTCGGGAGGCTCTTCCTTTATTTTGCTTGCCTTGGCTTCTTGGGTCTGATCAGCCTTGGCTGGCACAGGCCTGCACAGCCGCACGTCGCCAGTGGCCAACTTGGCCAGCATATGCATTCACTGCGCGCTTCATTACCAATATGCTCATAGTGTTCAGACACGTCTCCTGGACGTAAAGATGCTTTGCGTTACTTTATCCGCCGTCCGGGCAGCCCCTGCTGAACCATTTCAGGAATCGACGCGCAACAGGACCCGCTGCTCCTGCTAACCCCCGTCCAGCCACTGCACGCCCTGGGGGAGAGCGACCCACCACCTCCTCCACAACACGCAGCCCGAAAGACAGTATGTACTTACGCTAGGTACAAATGCCCTTTAAGCCCCCCTTTTGGCTCCTGCTGCCGCAGCGCCCTGCTGGCCTACACCCCCACTTATGGGAGCCCCACCAAAGTCCCTCAGGTCCTCATCACATCTCTCTGAGCCAGCGCAAGGCATACTGCACTGCTGCCACCACAGCGCGTACGACACCGTACAGCTGCCCATCTAGAGTACGTACGGACAGCCGTACTGCACTCCGCCCGGCTACGTCTTCTTCTTGACCGCCCGGTCGATGGCCTCCAGTCTGTCCACGAGCGGGGGGTGGCTGTAGTGGTAGGCGCTGTACAGCGGGTCCACGTGCATGGCGCCCTGTACGGCAGTCGCAGTGAGTAAGGCACCGGTCGATGAAATGACAAGCAATGGCAGAGTACTGTGAGACGACAACACGTTTAAAAACAGGTAGGGGCGATGTATCCGAGGTGGTGTAACTTGTGAGGCGGACAGCGTGGGGTTTAGGGACCAGGGATGCTAGCTACGCGCATGCAAGGGGTATCGGTACATGTGGGATGTCAACGGAGTGAGCATTGGCCCATGGGACTGTCCTGCACCTACCACCTAGCAGCCTCACTCAGCCTCTTACGCCGACAAGAACAACCAGGCGCTCCCCCCACATCCGTCCCATGGTAGACTCCCAGCCGCAATGCGCCGTGTGGCCCCCCGCCGTCCGCAGCCCTCCCCGAGAGCATCGTGCCGGTGACAGCAACACGACCACGCCCCAACGTGGCATCTGCTTACCGGCGCTCCGGGAAAAGCTGGCTACGCAAAGCCTCGGGTGTAAAATGTAACGCAACGCCTCAACCACCATGATGTCCATCAATCCCAAGCGCTCTCCCTCTGTAAAATGTGGACCCGCGCAGGTGCGCGGCCACCGAGGCGAGTTCCGATGCCCGCTAGGTAACCCCCCCAATATTATTAATCCCAAGCTGCCCCCCGCCCCCTGCTGCAGGGCCCACGTGGTACCCACAGCTATCGGTGCACTGCTTTCACGTAAGACCCTACCTACCCTCACGCACCCTAGCGCACGCACAAGCCTTCAACCCCACCGGTACCGCGGTACGCCCCTACACCACCACACCCACCTTGTCCTCCTGTACTCTATGCTACTGTGACCCCGCAACTGCATCCGTACCCACCTTGTTCTCCTTCTCCATGACCAGCAGGGCCGACCGCAGCTGCTCGCCGTGGCCCTGGGGAGTGGGGACACAGGGAACGAGGCAGGCGGTTGGGCGGTTGGGTAGTTGGGGTTGTTGGTTGCAGTTATGATGTTGTAGGGGCCAACACGGGGCCATCGCTGAACACAAATCAGCTCCTGAGTCACCGCAATAGGCGCAATACGGGCTTTCGGTATCTGTGTGGCGTAATAGTTGTCTCAGAAGCGAAAGTCATCAGGTGCACAGATGCAAGCCATGCGACCAGGGTTCAAACCTCCAACAGGAACGCCAGCCCCACCTGGGTCACAGCAAAGTTGTCAGCCTGGAACTCGAAGATGCGGCTGACCACATTTGAGCCAAAGTGGATCAGCTGCAAGGGGGTGGGAGAGGGGATAGAAAGACAGGTCGGGGGCGGGGGCCGAGTGCATGTGGGGTTTGGATTCTCCGTTGCAAACTTGCAATCGCATGACGTTAGAGCCAGGTGTTATACTATGGACACAAGCCGGGAGTTCAGACCTGGACCGAGACACAGCGATCGGCGTCAGGGGCAGGTGCCGGGAGGGCTCGAAACACGGGACAACTCCGGTGTGCTGTCCCACAGGGTGTGCTGCTGGACATACGTTTTGAGGTGGCCATTGGTGTGCATGGTGATCCAGTGTTACACTGTGGGTAAGAGCCGGAGGTGCATGGTTCTCGTGTCATTGCCCGGAGTCCCCACATGCAAGAGCTCCGGCACACGCGCACGGCACGGCACATCCATCCACAAGACGTCCCATCCAAACTCCAAATGAAGCACCGTGAACCGAAACCTGGCAGTATTTTCTGCTCCTTTGCACCACCTTTATACACACCTCGTCCAGGGGCGACACGATGAACTGGAACAGGATGAGCGCCACGAAGGCAGGGGCGGCGGAGGCGGCGCCGCCAGCGGGCCCTCCGAAACCAAAGGACGCTGCCAGGTGCGTGCTGTTGCGCACCAACGTGAACAGGCTGAACTGCGCCAGCAGCACCAGCTGGTTGATGGTGAAGAGCTGGGGTGTGTGGCGCAGCTTCCAGTGACCTGCGTGATGAAGACAAACAAAGCTTTAGGAGCACCGCATACTTGCTCCCAGTAGTGGTAGTGGCATCAAGTGCGAGATATAAACCGCGGCACACCGTTCTGGGCATTTACTCGTTGTGTGTGCCGGCACAGCAACCTGCAGGGCCTAAGCCCGCCAACTACGAGCAGTTCTGCAGCACATGCTATGAACGATGCACACGACGCACACCCCACACGCCCCAGCACCCACGATGGCACCCACCCAGCTCGTCCGCCAGCACCCCATAACAGGGGCACAGACGCGCCCCACCACCTACCCGACATTGGGCAGGACATTCCCACATACCAAGAACGCATACGGCTTTTGTCATTAGCTTGGCAACATACCAAGAGCGCAACCTCATTGTGTGGCCACACCACCTGGAATGTGACACAAAATCCCAAAACACTCCCACTCCGTCACCACCAGTACCCACCCAGCTCGTGCGCCAGCACCGCCACCACCTGCTCCTGGCTGCACTGCTGTATGAGCGTGTCGTACAGCACGATGCGCTTGTTGTTGAAGAAGCCGTACATGTAGGCGTTGCTGTGCGCGGAGCGGCGGCTGCCGTCCACGCGGTACAGCTTGCGCAGCGGGAAGCGGAGAGAGCCGGCAAGCGCCTCGATCGCAGAGCGCAGGGGGCCCTGGGTTGCATAGGGGGAGGTTGGTTGATGCAGGACGTGTCACTTTCATGGTACAGCAGCGGGAAGCGCAGCGAGCCGGCAAGCGCCAAAATCGCAGAGCGCAGGGGGGCCTGGGTTGCAGGGGATGGGAGGGGGGGCTACATAACACCAAGACGGGTAGTGGCTTGAGCAAGTGTTGTGCCTTAAATGTGTGCTGCTGTGCTTGTGGGAGTTGCCGGGTGTGCTTTGGTGAGGACAAGCTGCGGTAAGTGTGGGGGCAAGCATTGGAACCCGGCCAGCGCCCCACGGCCGAGCTGAGGATGCCCTATCTGCCAGCAGGGGAAGAGGGAAGAGTAGTTTGGACTCCTTGGGGCAGGGTACAGGGCAAGTTGGAACGTTGTGCGGCTGGTCGTTGTGGTCGTTGCTATTGGCCGTGCACTCCTAACAGAAGGACGTACGCAGTAGACACGTCGCCGCGGTAATTGGGGCAGGACATGTGTGCAGTGATGCAGTGGCCAGTGTGCAGCGATGCAGTGGTCAGTGTGCAGCGATGCAGTGGTCGGTGTGCAGCGATGCAGTGGTCAGTGTGCAGCGATGCAGTGGCCCGTGTGCAGCGATGCAGTGGCCCGTGTGCAGCGATGCAGTGGCCCGTGTGCAGCGATGCAGTGGTCAGTGTGCAGCGATGCAGTGGTCGGTGTGCAGCGATGCAGTGGCCCGTGTGCAGCGATGCAGTGGTCAGTGTGCAGCGATGCAGTGGTCGGTGTGCAGCGATGCAGTGGTCCGTGTGCAGCGATGCAGTGGTCAGTGTGCAGCGATGCAGTGGCCAGTGTGCAGCGATGCAGTGGTCAGTGTGCAGCGATGCAGTGGCCAGTGTGCAGCGATGCAGTGGTCAGTGTGCAGCGATGCAGTGGTCAGTGTGCAGCGATGCAGTGGTCGGTGTGCAGCGATGCAGTGGTCAGTGTGCAGCGATGCAGTGGCCAGTGTGCAGCGATGCAGTGGTCAGTGTGCAGCGATGCAGTGGTCAGTGTGCAGCGATGCAGTGGTCGGTGTGCAGCGATGCAGTGGCCCGTGTGCAGCGATGCAGTGGCCCGTGTGCAGCGATGCAGTGGTCCGTGTGCAGCGATGCAGTGGTCCGTGTGCAGCGATGCAGTGGTCCGTGCAGCGATGCAGTGGCCCGTGTGCAGCGATGCAGTGGTCAGTGTGCAGCGATGCAGTGGTCAGTGTGCAGCGATGCAGTGGTCAGTGTGCAGCGATGCAGTGGTCAGTGTGCAGCGATGCAGTGGCCCGTGTGCAGCGATGCAGTGGTCGGTGTGCAGCGATGCAGTGGTCAGTGTGCAGCGATGCAGTGGTCGGTGTGCAGCGATGCAGTGGTCCGTGTGCAGCGATGCAGTGGCCCGTGTGCAGCGATGCAGTGGTCAGTGTGCAGCGATGCAGTGGCCCGTGTGCAGCGATGCAGTGGTCAGTGTGCAGCGATGCAGTGGTCAGTGTGCAGCGATGCAGTGGCCCGTGTGCAGCGATGCAGTGGTCAGTGTGCAGCGATGCAGTGGCCCGTGTGCAGCGATGCAGTGGTCAGTGTGCAGCGATGCAGTGGCCCGTGTGCAGCGATGCAGCGGCCCGTGTGCAGCGATGCAGTGGTCAGTGTGCAGCGATGCAGTGGTCAGTGTGCAGCGATGCAGTGGTCAGTGTGCAGCGATGCAGTGGTCGGTGTGCAGCGATGCAGTGGTCAGTGTGCAGCGATGCAGTGGCCCGTGTGCAGCGATGCAGTGGCCCGTGTGCAGCGATGCAGTGGCCCGTGTGCAGCGATGCAGTGGCCCGTGTGCAGCGATGCAGTGGCCCGTGTGCAGCGATGCAGTGGTCAGTGTGCAGCGATGCAGTGGTCGGTGTGCAGCGATGCAGTGGCCCGTGTGCAGCGATGCAGTGGTCAGTGTGCAGCGATGCAGTGGTCGGTGTGCAGCGATGCAGTGGTCCGTGTGCAGCGATGCAGTGGCCCGTGTGCAGCGATGCAGTGGCCAGTGTGCAGCGATGCAGTGGTCAGTGTGCAGCGATGCAGTGGCCAGTGTGCAGCGATGCAGTGGTCAGTGTGCAGCGATGCAGTGGTCAGTGTGCAGCGATGCAGTGGTCGGTGTGCAGCGATGCAGTGGTCAGTGTGCAGCGATGCAGTGGCCAGTGTGCAGCGATGCAGTGATCAGTGTGCAGCGATGCAGTGGTCAGTGTGCAGCGATGCAGTGGTCAGTGTGCAGCGATGCAGTGGTCGGTGTGCAGCGATGCAGTGGCCCGTGTGCAGCGATGCAGTGGCCCGTGTGCAGCGATGCAGTGGTCAGTGTGCAGCGATGCAGTGGTCCGTGTGCAGCGATGCAGTGGTCCGTGTGCAGCGATGCAGTGGCCCGTGTGCAGCGATGCAGTGGCCCGTGTGCAGCGATGCAGTGGTCAGTGTGCAGCGATGCAGTGGCCAGTGTGCAGCGATGCAGTGGTCAGTGTGCAGCGATGCAGTGGTCAGTGTGCAGCGATGCAGTGGTCGGTGTGCAGCGATGCAGTGGTCAGTGTGCAGCGATGCAGTGGCCAGTGTGCAGCGATGCAGTGGTCAGTGTGCAGCGATGCAGTGGTCAGTGTGCAGCGATGCAGTGGTCGGTGTGCAGCGATGCAGTGGCCCGTGTGCAGCGATGCAGTGGCCCGTGTGCAGCGATGCAGTGGTCAGTGTGCAGCGATGCAGTGGCCCGTGTGCAGCGATGCAGTGGTCAGTGTGCAGCGATGCAGTGGTCAGTGTGCAGCGATGCAGTGGCCCGTGTGCAGCGATGCAGTGGTCAGTGTGCAGCGATGCAGTGGCCCGTGTGCAGCGATGCAGCGGCCCGTGTGCAGCGATGCAGTGGCCCGTGTGCAGCGATGCAGTGGCCCGTGTGCAGCGATGCAGTGGTCAGTGTGCAGCGATGCAGTGGTCAGTGTGCAGCGATGCAGTGGCCCGTGTGCAGCGATGCAGTGGTCAGTGTGCAGCGATGCAGTGGTCCGTGTGCAGCGATGCAGTGGCCCGTGTGCAGCGATGCAGTGGTCCGTGTGCAGCGATGCAGTGGCCCGTGTGCAGCGATGCAGTGGCCCGTGCAGCGATGCAGTGGCCCGTGTGCAGCGATGCAGTGGTCAGTGTGCAGCGATGCAGTGGTCGGTGTGCAGCGATGCAGTGGCCCGTGTGCAGCGATGCAGTGGCCCGTGTGCAGCGATGCAGTGGCCCGTGTGCAGCGATGCAGTGGTCAGTGTGCAGCGATGCAGTGGCCCGTGTGCAGCGATGCAGTGGTCAGTGTGCAGCGATGCAGTGGTCGGTGTGCAGCGATGCAGTGGTCAGTGTGCAGCGATGCAGTGGTCGGTGTGCAGCGATGCAGTGGCCCGTGTGCAGCGATGCAGTGGTCCGTGTGCAGCGATGCAGTGGTCGGTGTGCAGCGATGCAGTGGCCAGTGTGCAGCGATGCAGTGGCCAGTGTGCAGCGATGCAGTGGTCAGTGTGCAGCGATGCAGTGGCCAGTGTGCAGCGATGCAGTGGCCAGTGTGCAGCGATGCAGTGGTCAGTGTGCAGCGATGCAGTGGTCCGTGTGCAGCGATGCAGTGGTCCGTGTGCAGCGATGCAGTGGTCAGTGTGCAGCGATGCAGTGGTCAGTGTGCAGCGATGCAGTGGTCAGTGTGCAGCGATGCAGTGGCCCGTGTGCAGCGATGCAGTGGTCAGTGTGCAGCGATGCAGTGGTCAGTGTGCAGCGATGCAGTGGTCCGTGTGCAGCGATGCAGTGGTCCGTGTGCAGCGATGCAGTGGCCAGTGTGCAGCGATGCAGTGGCCCGTGTGCAGCGATGCAGTGGCCGGTGTGCAGCGATGCAGTGGTCAGTGTGCAGCGATGCAGTGGTCCGTGTGCAGCGATGCAGTGGTCAGTGTGCAGCGATGCAGTGGTCGGTGTGCAGCGATGCAGTGGTCGGTGTGCAGCGATGCAGTGGTCAGTGTGCAGCGATGCAGTGGTCAGTGTGCAGCGATGCAGTGGTCAGTGTGCAGCGATGCAGTGGTCAGTGTGCAGCGATGCAGTGGTCGGTGTGCAGCGATGCAGTGGCCAGTGTGCAGCGATGCAGTGGTCAGTGTGCAGCGATGCAGTGGTCAGTGTGCAGCGATGCAGTGGTCGGTGTGCAGCGATGCAGTGGTCGGTGTGCAGCGATGCAGTGGCCCGTGTGCAGCGATGCAGTTGCCAGTGTGCAGCGATGCAGTGGCCCGTGTGCAGCGATGCAGTGGTCAGTGTGCAGCGATGCAGTGGTCGGTGTGCAGCGATGCAGTGGTCGGTGTGCAGCGATGCAGTGGTCGGTGTGCAGCGATGCAGTGGTCAGTGTGCAGCGATGCAGTGGTCAGTGTGCAGCGATGCAGTGGTCAGTGTGCAGCGATGCAGTGGTCGGTGTGCAGCGATGCAGTGGTCGGTGTGCAGCGATGCAGTGGTCGGTGTGCAGCGATGCAGTGGTCAGTGTGCAGCGATGCAGTGGTCAGTGTGCAGCGATGCAGTGGCCCGTGTGCAGCGATGCAGTGGTCAGTGTGCAGCGATGCAGTGGCCCGTGTGCAGCGATGCAGTGGCCCGTGTGCAGCGATGCAGTGGTCTGTGTGCAGCGATGCAGTGGCCCGTGTGCAGCGATGCAGTGGTCAGTGTGCAGCGATGCAGTGGCCCGTGTGCAGCGATGCAGTGGTCGGTGTGCAGCGATGCAGTGGTCAGTGTGCAGCGATGCAGTGGTCGGTGTGCAGCGATGCAGTGGTCGGTGTGCAGCGATGCAGTGGTCGGTGTGCAGCGATGCAGTGGCCCGTGTGCAGCGATGCAGTGGTCGGTGTGCAGCGATGCAGTGGTCAGTGTGCAGCGATGCAGTGGTCAGTGTGCAGCGATGCAGTGGTCAGTGTGCAGCGATGCAGTGGTCAGTGTGCAGCGATGCAGTGGTCAGTGTGCAGCGATGCAGTTGCGGGGACACAGTCGCAAATAACAACGCAGGTACTAACGTAGTGCACCCGTGTGTGGGTGTGCACGGTAGGACCCGGCAGTGGCAATGCAGCGGGAGGCTACACACACGTCGCCGCAGCGTGCGGTGTCAGGGCATGCAGTGCAGGCAGCACAGCCGGTCCGCCTGTCGATGCAGCACGCATGGTTGTGAACCCGCGCCGTACAGTGCCGTACCTCAGGCAGAGGCTCGTATTTGTTGAACAGCGGGGCGATGAGCACAGGGTAGATGGTCATGAGGAACAGGCTGCGGGACGGGAGGGACAGGACGGGGCATAGGATGTCCGTGGTTATGCACAATAAGCAACAGCACGGAGGCTGCTGGGGAACGCGTGGGGCCTTAGCACGTGGCCCGAAAAGGGCGATGGACTGGTAGACAGAGGCTACGGCTCGGCGGTTAGGGTTGGAGTTCCACTGGGCGCAGCGGCCTTGGTGGGCATGGCACCGTTTTCCCGCTATCCTTTAGGGGACTGGTGTCGTAGCACAGCCCAGGCCCGAATGAGGACTACGGCAGCCGTGCTGCTCGCACGGACACAGACACACGCCATGGAGTGCGAAGACAGGCACACGGGCGGTGGCGGGTGCGAACCCGTCGGACCAGTCTGTGCGAAGCTGCTGCCACACGAGCCCCCAGGCCCACACACCTGAGTCCGAACAGGAAGCCCCACAGGTACACCGGCAGCATCGGTCCAGACAC
Organism: Chlamydomonas sp. KOR1; assembly: GCA_036984285.1. NCBI lineage: Eukaryota > Viridiplantae > Chlorophyta > Chlorophyceae > Chlamydomonadales > Chlamydomonadaceae > Chlamydomonas > Chlamydomonas sp. KOR1. The sequence goes on along the minus strand of BQMZ01000181.1, from coordinate 307,151 downwards.
CTGCAAGGAGGAGTTCAGAAAAGCAAGATAACTTCAAGTTGCCGGAACACAGGCAGCATCAATGCAGACACCAGAAGGAGGAGTGATTGAAAGGAATGAGAGGCTCAACTTGGCGGAATGGCAGCGGAGCAGCAGCTTGCCGCAGTAGCCGTGGCATTGCTGCATTGTGTGGCGCGTGTTGCATGGTGTCGCATGGCCCCAGCCTAACCCCTTAGCCTTATAAAACATGGGTTTTGCCAACGTGCCGACATTTGCACACCCGCCCACACCTGTCAGCAGCACCTGGCATGGGTCGGGCCGGGCTCCGGCCCTTGTGTCCTTCGGCGAAGGCAAACTGGAGCGACAGACTAGCCCCAACACAACTGCCGCCAAAGGGCCCCCAACACGTTACCCTGCAGTATATGTACCAGTCTAATACCAAGCCGTGACGTTGCAGTATGTAGGTCACGGCCGCCAGGATCCTCCATGCTTTTTCCCAAGTGCTCCGCCATGCCCTACACCATGCTGCGCCATGCGCCCCATGCCCCGCCTTATCAACCCATTTCCTCTTCGCGTGCAGGTCCCAGTGTTTCGGTGCTTCCCTGACGCCTTACACTGTCTCTCGCGTTTATGCGTACCCCCACCACCCGTTACTGTTTTCTTGTTACCCCCACCACCCCTCACTAATTGCTTTGCCCACGCCCGCGCAGTACCCCAACCATCCCCCACAGATTGCCTGCCAACGCGCGGGCAGGGACCTTCGCCGGCACCTGGAACCTGGCGATGGGCTGGGCTGGGATTGGGGCCCCTGTGTCCTCCATCGTGACCAACTAAGCGATGGAGTAACACACCACCACTGGCCCCAGCCCACGCCTCACCTGCAGGATGTAGGTCACGGCCGCTAGGATGGGGGGCAGCAGCACGCCAGCCACCAGCACCTGAACGAAAGTAAGACACACGCGCGTCGGTAGGCGTTTGACGTGTGCTAGCGCTAACAAGCAGCAGTTGTATCATATCACCACGTGCCAGGGCCGACAGAGCTCACCACCTTACCAGTATTCCTGTATCTGACAAGCTCCAACACGACTCGTCACACAAAAGGCGCTTGGCTTGGCAACCAGCAAAGTTGTTAACGTACGCGAACCGCTCATGCACACACCGTTACCTGCTTGACCAGGTCCGACACGTGCAAGCCCGATGTCTGCTTGTCACCACATACGGTTTTTAAACACACCAAGTGCTAATACACACACCCTCACCTGCTTGACCAGGTCCGACACGTACAGCCCCAGCGTCTGCTTGTTGAAGCCGTGGCGCTGCTCCACCACGAATGTGGAGTACAGCCCCCACGGCAGCTCCATAACCAGGTTGCACAGCAACACCACAAGCACGAACACCACGGTCTGCGCGATCTCGCCGCCGCCAGAGCTGCCCATCCAGCCCGCCAACGCCGCCAGACGCCCGCCAGACGCCGCCACCAGCCCGTCGGAGCCCGCCGCCGCCGCCGCCAGCTGCTGATGCTTCGCGGCCGCCACTGCCACGGCTGTTCCGGCGCGCGCCCACACGGCCGGCAGTACGCCATACATCATGACTAACAGCGTCTCGACCACGCTGTACAGCGAGTGCGCGGCGGAGAACCACCTGTGTTGGCCGCACGGCAAGGCAATGGCCGGGGTCCGCGGTGGTCGCAAGACGGCGCGCGAGTGATTAAGCCCCTTGCAATGTTTTTGAAGCTATTGCTTAACGTCCACGGCCGATGGCCAAGGCCTTCCCTTGTGTTCAATTTTTCCTGTAAGGCGACCAGGACACGCAAAGACACCTTGGGTCTGTTCGCACGACCTCCGGGTAACGCAAGCTCTGGGTAAAGCAGAGCACGGGAGGCTTCCTTCCTTCCGGGGCACGCCGCGCACTCGCCTTATCCGCTTGGTACTTGAAAAGTGAACATAAAAATAAGGCCGGCATCGACATACTCCAGTTTCCAGAAGTGCAGTTGCCACCATAAACCCACCACTTGTCCAGGCTGTATGCCTGTGTCTTAGGGTACAGATCTGCGTCGAACAGCCCTGCCAGCGCAGTAGGCGGGTTGGGCCGCCGGAGGGCCTTGGGGGGGCCGGGTCGAGGGGGCGAGCGGGGGACAGATGGAGAGACGCGAGCGGGACAAGTGAAGCTCATAGGTGGAGGCTGACCGTAGGTGGGGAGGATTGTAAGAGGGGAGGCTGCGCACCGTGGGCAGCGCTTCTGCGGGCGCGGTCCGGCCCAACTGCAACCAAGAGCACCGGCTACGGCGCCTAAAATGTTGGTGAACGGGGACTAGGCATAGGCACAAGAGGTGCGCGTGGCGTGCCAAGTGCGGTGGGCTGTGCTGCACGAGCTGCAGCTCAGGCGGTGCCAAGGGTGGTCGTCCTGTGGATGCAGGCAAACTGCATGTCCTGCTGAACGCACGACCAACATGAAAGCCCCAAACATCGTGGACGAGCCTCCAGCGGCGAGGCGCAGAGGCTCGCGGATGGAAAGGCCAGTGACGCAGCGTGCCGCTCCGGTTTTAGTGTTGTCTAAAGGAGACCCGTAGGCTGGGCTTGGGATGCCCCTGCCGACCTCCGCTATCGCGCAACCCCAAGTTGCTCACCCTCAGCTGGCGCACGTCCAGATATGTATTTAGCAGGTAGACCGCGACGGTGAAGCCTAGGTACAGCTCCAAGTAAGGAACTCCCTCATCGCGGAGCTCGAACCCCGAGGGCACTTGTATCACAGTCATATTGTCTACACAACTTGATCACAAGTTGTTTGTCTTGTGCATGTGAACTTTACAACAGATCGCTGTCGGTGTAACCCGAGGCCGAAAGTCGCCGCTCGTGCTCAGCTCCCGCGCAATTTCTTAGGCAGCACCACGCAACTTGTAGTGTCCCCTGTCGCAGCACTTGTTTAGAACTAACGCAGGAACGTAGTGCACGTAAGTGCGCTGTACACGGCGGGGCCGTACGGCGCTTTACCTTCCGCATCGTGCGCTCGGCTCTGTGATCCATCGAGAGGGGCAGAGAGGGGCAGGAGCCGGGGTACGCCTGGAACAGGGGGTTCAGTGGCTGGATTCAGACGCAGCGACGGCCTCCTGGGCTTCACGCACGTGCCCAAAGGGGGAGAACCCTGCGCGAACACAGGGCAACGCTGGGCAACGGCACGACACCACACGCGGCGGTCCACTCCCCTGGGGCAAGTACCACCCTTACAGTAAGATAGGGTTTCTCTGTTATCCGTGCAAGGACACTGGGCGTACGATGCGTACGATGCTCGTCCATGGCTCAGGCTCACCGGGGCATGCTCGCGCCAAATCGCCAAAATGGCCACGGTCTCTGCGCACGCTTCCCTTCACTTCCCTTCACAAACTCTTCAGTTACCAACCAAATTGGCACCCAACGTTCTTTTACAGTCCCATCCAAAGCAAAATGGCACGACATTTACAACCCAGACAACAAGGAGGCGGTGCGGGAGGGCCGGCTGAAGGGCGTCCAGGCGAGCGCCAAGGCGCGCGCCAAGTGCCTCGGTGGCGAGCCCACGTGCGAGCTCTGTAAACCCCGGCTCGCAAAGGCGGCGTCCCGCGAGCGGTTGAAGGCGCAGAGGGGCTCGGGCGGAGGCACAGGCGCAGGAAAAAAAACAAGAAAAACCCAAAAATCCTAAATAAATAAATATTTATTGCACTGCATTGCATGACCTGGCGGTATTCGGTGCCCGTCGTGTTTCTAAACACGCATGACGATCTGAGGTCCCAGGCCTCCGCGGGGTTCAAGTCCCCAGTGAGTGTATTCCGGCGCCTGAAGGCCACACACTCGCGCTCTGACAGCAGCAACCACACAACCAGCAGCTTGAGTGCGGACGCCAGCAATACAAAGGTGTGCAAATCCATACTTACGGCCTGGGGCATATACCTGGTCTCGGTGTGGTTATGCACCTGCATCCCCTGGCCTTGCAGCTCATGCTTCAGGCCATCCTTGTCAGCGTTTGGACCAAGGCAAAATGCCAACGCTGCCCGGCGCCATCCGCTTTCTCTCCCCCATGCAGGACGGCAACCTGCGTGAGCTGGACGTCACAGACCCGCGGGTCGTTGACAACGATGACCAACTCAAGGTACGTGACAAGCAATGCACAGCGCAGCCGGTCTCAAACAGCGCAAATGCATGATGTCGCGCGAATGCACTGGTGGCAGGCCTCATGCGTTTACCTTCCCGGCTGCCGGCGGCGGCCACACGCATGCTGCCAGAGCACTGATGTCCGCCCGCTCTGCCCCACCCGCGGAGTCGTACCGGTACCCTGCTGTACGCGTCGCCCTGAGTGCATACCAGGCACGGGGCTGGGGCACACTGCAGCACTGCATAGCGGTGCAGGCACGAGGACATAGCCGACCCGTGTTGGGCATCAGCTGGTGGGTGATTTACAATTTCCATTCCCTGTCCCCTGTCCCCTGTTCGTGTGTTTACTGGTAGCGGGTAGTGCGGCTAGTTTTCCGTGCGGCGCTGTGGTTGAGAAGGCGTGATACCCGCCCACGTGTGCTTGCCAGGATTGGATTCCAAGCCCTGTATACCTTTTCACGAAATAAAAGGAACCACCCGGTCCTAGGGGTTGCCCGATGCCGCGATGGAGCCTGGGCAAGGGTAACGGCAGGTTGTAGCGGGAAGGCCTAGCATTTGGCAGAATAGCAGCATGTGTTGGCAGTTAACACTGTAACTTGTGAGTATTTGAGAAAGCACTATGGGTATCTGGGACTTCGAAGCAGTATCACAGGAGGCATTGAGGGTTGCACCAAGCAGAACGGGGCCCAGAGAGAGTCCCACTTTGCTGTTACTGTTACTGTTACTGTTACTGTTACATAGCTTGAGCGGTGCAGCCCACAGCCAGCGGTATGCCCCATGAGCAGTGTGGCTCCGAGACCGTCAGCAGGAGTAGACAAGGAGAAGTGCACCTGGCCTAACGCCCGTGGGATAATATCCCAGCCCGGGTCTCACTGATGCGAAACAACAGCCCTGCCAGACTGGTCTGGTCCTCAACCGCCATCACAGCACTTTGCTGCAATTATCAAGCTAGAATCATAGTTTGTACAGGGAGTACACGCGAGCCAAGCAATAACAGCGAGGGTTTGCATTGGTCAGTTGGAAACCGCATGTGGGCATATGGCGTCCTTCTTCCGCCCTGACAGACACGGACTACCGCACCCTCGCCCGCGTGTTGGCGCGTCGCCTGTCAGCGGCCTTTGGCGTCGTCATTGACCCGGAGCAGACAGCCTTCCTGCAGCTGCGGCGCATTGCAGACAACATCCTGTTACTGCAGTTGCTGCCGGAGCTGCTGCGGCGCCAGGGCAGCGCTGGCGTTGCGCTCTTCCTCGACTTCTACAAGGCCTACGACACCCTGGACCGGGAGTTCCTGCTCTCGTGCTTGGCGGCACTGGGCGTGGGCGACGGCTTCCTCGCGTGGGTGCGACGCCTCCTGTCTGGCACCCGTGCGGCCGCCCTGGTTAACGGCTGCCTGTCCGACTGGGTGCCCATTGACGCGGGGGTCCGCCAGGGCTGCCCCCTTGCGCCGTTACTCTACCTGGCGGTGGCGCAGGCCCTCCTGTCGTGGCTTCGGGTCCAGGGGTTTGGGGCGTCGGTGCCTGAGCTCCAGCGCCTTGTGGCCACCCAGTATGCGGATGACTGCTCGGCCTTCCTGACGGACGTGGGCGCCATCCCCCGCTTCCTGTCAGCCATGGACACCCTCCACCGTGCTTCCGGACAGCGCCTCAACCTTGACAAGGTGGAGGTGCTCCTGCTGGGAGGCCCGGTTGCAGCTCCTGCGCCCCGTGGCACGCGTACACGGGCAGCCGGGGCTGGCAGCGGCGGGGATAGCGGCGGCGGCGGCGGCGCGGGCAGCAGCAGGAGCCGTGCCGGGGCAGCCGGCGGGGGTACCAGCGGTGGTAGCGGCGGCGGGGGCGGCGGGGGCGGCGGCGGGGGCAACGGCGATGGCAGTGGTAGGGGCAGCGACGGGGGCCCTGGCGGGAGCGGCAGCGCAGCTGCCGGCGGCAGTGGCAGTGCCAGCGGCAGTGCTGGCCACGCTACTGTGGCGGGCCTCCGGGTGGTGGCTTCTGCTAAGACGCTGGGCGTGCGCTTCCGCGACCGGCCTGCCTTGGTACCAACGGAGGACGCGGTGTCCTTGACTGCTGTCGACGCCTGCCTGGGCCGCGTGGCCGGACTGCGCCTGTCCGCATTCGGACGGGCTTTTGCGGCGTCGGGGTACGCCCTCTCCAAAGTCCTGTACCATTACGAGTTCATGGGCCTGCCCCCCTCACCGCAGCTGGACGGCCTGCGCAGCCGAACAGCTGCCCTGGTGGATCGCGCCCTGTCGCCGGCAGCCTACACTGCCAACCCCCGCGCCCGGTTGCAACGTACGCGCCCCGTACACCCCCCTGTGGCCTGCCGCTGCGCTGGCCATCCTCCGCAGCCTCCACCCAGCCGCCCATCCGCTTTGCCTTCTGACAGCACGGCGACCCGGCGCCCCGACGGTCCTGGGCCAGCCCATCCCCGGTGCCTGTCCGGCCCTGCAGCGCCTGGTGGGTTCCTTGCGCGCCTTGCCCCGCGTCACCTCCCAGGGTCTCGAACCCGGGCCCTGGTGCCTGCACGCTCCCCTGTGGGGCAACCCTCTCCTGCTGGCGCAGGCGGGGGACAGCGGCCTGGAGGCGGACTTTCCGGAACTGGCTTCCGTGGAGTCACTGCTCACCGTCGGAGACGCAGTTCGGGCTTACCAAGCCCTCGCCTTTGCGCGGCAGCAGCTGGCTTCCCTTGCCCCGGGAGCCCAGCTGTCGCAGGCGGAGTCTACTCAGCTAAGCAGGGTTTATGGTCATCGTGTCGTGCGTAGCCTTTGGCGGACTGTCCCGCGGCAGCTGCATCCAAGCCTCCGGTCGTGTGCCTGGGCCTTGCGGCAGGTGGACGCGTTGTGGGCTAGGCTGCCTCAGCCGTGGGTTGTAGCTGCACTGCATGCATTGACCACAAACGATGCCCCGCCTCCCCGGGCAGTGTGGCTGCACGTGCTGCAACATCTAGGTTGGCGTACTGCTGGTGTGTTTGTACCGGTTTTTACCCTCACGGTTAAGACCTCAACTCTGTTGCAACTTGTACCTGCCTTTGACGCCATGCGTGAGAAACACGAGCGAAGCATGTGTGCGCGAGGCTTGGCCTACTGTCGATGTCACTGTGGGCCGGAGTCTCTTACTGCGTACTTTGGAGCGCCTTTGGAAACTGCGTTGGGAGAACAGCCATAAGGAGCCGTATTGGCGGCTCGTGCAGGGTGGCTTTGCTGGCTTTTCACTGCATATGTATGTATGGATTTACAGTTTTGGCCCCCTTCCAGGGCGCAGCCTCGTCCCATAACGGGGCAGGGCTGGCTCCGGCAATCAGGGACACGGGGTTTCCCACCCCTCTCGCTGTACGGTTAGGAGCCAAACAGCTCCAACGGGTTGGTAGTCCGCAATTAGAACGGGCCTCAAGTATCACCACATCTCAGCCTGGCCCCGCCCCCACGCAGCTTCCCGTGGACGCACACCCACAGAACAAACAGCGTCTCTACTCCGTGGCCCCCACCTACCCTCCTACCGGGGAGGGAACCGGACACGAGGCAGCTGTACGGGGGAATTAGCCATAAGCGGCCCCCCGGATGCTGCTTTCGCTCCGCCCCCCTTTTAAACACGTGAGCCTGCCACCAAACAAAGGCCCCACTAGCCCCACAGACGCACGCCGCACGGAAGCACCCTCCCCCTCAGGCAGGCAGCCCAGACAGGACAGGCAACGTACATGTACTCAGTTTTTGGGCAGTATCCGCCCTTCAGTTCGTGTTATGGGCATCCGGCCAGTTGCACATAAGGCGGCCGTCCACCACCCGAAGCCAGGGGTGGTCTGCGTCAACCCCGTCCCACCCCGTGCGTGGCACCCCTAGAGCTGCAAAGGCCCGCAGATGCGCCCACATGCTAGCCACCGCCCTGCGGGAGGCCTGCGATGCCAGGGACTGCCACTGGGGGACCGCCGCGCTGCCCTGCAGCTCCCTCATGCGTGCGTGCATAAACTGCCTCCCCACCTCCATGGCTTCCAGTGCCGCCAGAGCCACCACCTCCCACACGCACTGCTGTGCCCCGAGGGTGCCCTAACCAACCACATCTGCTCCCTCCGGATGCCCTCCCCTGCTGGCCACCCCTCTTGCACGCTCCCCACTACCGCCCGCGCCACCGGGCATTCCCAGAAGTGGTGCTGCCTGGGGTGCCGGCCCAAGTCTTCCGGCCCGCCAAAGCCCCCACACCCACATACCTCGGGTGCTAGGCCCCTAATGTGCGAGTTCCCGAGCAAGGGGACGCCGTCTACCGTTAGCCGCCAAAACGTCTCCTTACGCTGGTTTTCCCATCTAACCCCCCACAACCTGTTGAGCGCGCCCTGCAAGTGCTTCAGGGCCGCCTCCTTCGCTGGTGGGTGCAGCGGCGCCTCCAGCGCTGCTTCCACAAATGCGGCATGCTGCTCGCTCCGGGCTGCGGCTACCTCCGTCAGTTGCAGCACCGTCGCCAGCCGGACCGTCAACCGCCTAAGTCCCATCTTCCCCAATTGGCCCATCCCCGGTACCTGCCAGCCCAACCGCGGGAGGAGCACCAGCAGCGCGTCCCGCTCTGTCGGTGCTTCCCCTCGCCACCCTGCTCCCGGTTGCTCCTGAAGGCTTCTGCGGCCGCCCTCCACTCTGATGGGATATCCTGCAGCAGCTGTTGGAGCCTAGAGCTGAGGCGTAGTTTCTGCCCCCAGCCACACAGGTCCCTTGCTGCCGGTGTTCGGGGCTGCAGGCGCCCCTCAGTATGTTGCCGCCACTGCCGGTCCACGGCCAACCGGGTCCTGCGCTCTCCCTCCGGCAGTTGTGCCCACGCTGCTTCCTGCTGCTGCAGCTGGGCATAGAGGGTCAGCGCGTCCCCGACTGTCCGCAACCCGTGGCACCCTACCAGGTCTGGGTACCGGTGCTCCAGGCCGGGCCGGGCTGTTCCCCTGCCAGGGCCCTCCATACCTGCCCCTGCCCCTGGCCCCGTCCCCAGCCCTGTTCCCTCCCCCCTCCCTGCCCCTGTTGCGCCAGACCGTGCTTCAACCGCGGCCCCTGCGGTGCCCCCTGCTGCTGCTGCTGGCGCTGCTGCTGGTGCTGCTGCCTGGGCGGGTAGAAGGGGGTTGCCCCACAGCGGGGCTGCCCAGCACCACGGACCCGTGGCGATGGGTTCCTCGGCAATGTCCTCCACCGGTGGCAGGTGGCCTAGCGCCGCCACCACACGCTGCAGTGCTGGTGGCAACACCCGCACCCCGAGCCATGGGCCCTGGCAGGTCGATGTGAGCACCGCCAGGGGTGGAAGCCGGGGTGGCAGCGCCGGAGGAACAGCTGTGCTGCCAGCAGCCACGGGTGCTGCGGCTGTTCAGGCGGGTACAAGACGGACAGGGCAAGCCTGCGCGCCCACATGGCATGACGTGCCTGGACATGTTCCCGCAAGGCCAGTGCCCCAAACCCGCCTACCCGTGGGTGCCCTACCAACAGGCGCTTCGGTACCCCTGTAGTTCGCTGCTGCTTGCTGCTTGGGCCCAACTGCCGGTCGATGAGGGCTGCCGCCTTTCGTTCTAGGGTGCCCAACTCACCAGATGAGGGCATCCCATCGTGCTCCATATGCCAGGTGACCAGCTGTAGTCCATAGGCGGCTACCGCTGCCGCCCGGCCAAACGCTGAAAACCCATGGCCAGGATCTTTCGCATTCGCCCGTACACCTGCTGCATGCGCGGCTGCCAATCGACCTGTGGCTGGCGGCCGACGTCGGCAAACGGCAGGTTCAGGGCTGTGGCCTGCACGACCCGCAGGCCGCCAATGTCGGCTGGCATGGCTGCGCTGCGCTGCGGTGCTGCTGCTGAGGTGGAGGGACCGTCCGGAGGTGGGGGTCGGAGGGGGCTGGGGATCCGAGCAGAAGGAGCTCCACCTTGCTGTGGTTAAGGTGCTGCCCGGAGGCCTGGGCGAACGTCTCCATGCACTGCAGAAAGGCTGGGACTGCCGCTGGGCCGCTGAGGAGCACCTCTGTGTCGTCTGCGTACTGCACTGCTGTGGTCAGCTGCGGGCTGTCGGGGTCCAGCTGCACGCCAACGGCGTTGTGCTGGAGCCATCGTAGCAGGGCCTGTGCCACGAACAGGTACAGCAGCGGCGCCAGTGGGCACCCCTGCCGCACGCCTGCTGCAATCGGAACCCGCTGCGAGCGATGGCCGTTGACCATCGCGAAGGCTGCTGTGTCTGTCAGGAGGGTCCTGGCCCAGTGCAGCAGACCGGGCCCCGCTCCCATGGCCTCCATAACCGCAAATAGGAAGTCACGGTTGACTGTGTCGTACGCCTTTGCGTAGTCGAGGAACGCTACTACGCACGATCTCTGTTGCTGATGTAGCAGATGTGGCAATTGGCGTAGGAACAGCGCGTTCTCGCCAATAAGTCTGTCCAGGAGAAATGCTGTCTGCTCTGGCGCTATGATGCTGCTCATGGCGGGGCACAGGCGTGTGGCCAGTACCTTCGCCAGCAGCCTGTAGTCTGTGCACAACAGGGTGATTGGTCTGTAGCTGCCTGGGTCCACCCGCTGTCCTCGGTTCTTGTAAATTACGCTGATAATGCCATCTAGAAACCCCATGGGGAGCTGACCAGTGGCACCTATTGCTGAGAAGACGGCTGCTAGCACTGGGCTGAGCTGGTCCTTGTAGGCTTTGTACAGGTTTGCTGGAATCCCGTCCCAGCCCGGCGCCTTACCTGGCGCCGTTGCTTTGAGAGCCGCGTACACCTCCGCCTCCGAGATGCTGGGGTCGCCCACCGCTGCTGCCTGCTCCGAGCTGAGCCGGCTGTTCTGGTTGCGGACGGCGTCCAGCACCTGCGCCTGGGCGGCAGGTGACACTGGCGGCTTTTTGCAGATGTCCTGCCAGTAGGAGGCTATGATCTGTGGGAGGCTACCGGGGTTAGTCACCAGGCGGCCATGTGCGTCCTGCAGGGCTGCAACGGAGTGGCTGGTGGCCGGCGGGCGGAGGAGGGCAGTGATGGTGGGGTTGGGGCGCTCGCCATGCCGCAGGCCAAACTGACGCTGCTCTGTCGCTGCATCTGCTGCTGCTGCCTGTGCTGCCGCCACAACTTCAGCCTGCGCCTCCATCATGGCTGCCATTGCATATGTCGCAGTTGGCTCGGGACCCTGGGCGTGCGCCACAGTGTCCGTGTGGTGCCCGTATGTCCCGTGGGCCCCGTTTGCATCATTTCTGGGACTGCCCTGTTGCGTCTAACCTGCGCTCTCATTTGCATGAGGTCCTTAGTGTGCCGTTACTGCCTTACCACGTGTGGCTGGTGGTTTGTCCGTGTGACGATGTCCTGCAACCTGTGTGGGATGTGGTCTGCCTTGCTTGTGTTGCGGCCCTTGAACTGGGTCGCCAGCGTCTTTACCAGTCCCGTGAAGGTATACGTGTTGCGCGTGCCACTCTGGCTCGTATCTCGACTGAGGTGGTAGCTGAGTTCTGGGCGCGCCTGCAGTCCTTTGCTGCCCTTGGTATTGCCCCTCGGGGCTGGAACGCGGTGCCTGCCTCACACGCCTTCCTTGCCTCTGGTCCGGGGGGTCGTGTGGTGGTGCGTGGCCCGCCTGATGTTGACTCTCCGTCTGCCTCACCTGTCCGTTGATGGCCGTGTCTTTTCTCATGCCTGCCCATGCCAGGTCCGTCTAGTGAGGGGGTGTATTGCCGTGTGGCCCTTCCAGTGATCTAGGTCGGTGCGAAGGGGAGTCCTTGCGTGGGTAAGGGGCTCCCCCGAGAGGCGGGGATGTACTGCCCCACAGGTCTTTAGGTGTTCATGGACTCTCATGCTTCACCCTGGCCCCTCTTGTAACATCTGCTTCTTTCTTCCGGGGAGTCCTTGCGTGGGTAAGGGGCTCCCCCGAGAGGCGGGGATGTACTGCCCCACAGGTCTTTTAAGTGTTCATGGACTCTCATGCTTCACCCTGGCCCCTCTTGTAACATCTGCTTCTTCTTCCGCAATCGTCATGCCACTGTAGTAATGATAGTGATAGAATAGTGATTGAACTTGGCGCTGACATACAAAGGTAGTATGGTATAGGCAACGTCACGCCGTTATGGCTCCTCGAGCTGCTCTTGACCGTGGCTCTTCGAGACGCCAAACGGGCCTCCAAAAACTGCTGGGAGTTGCCAAAGGCGTTCTCCAGCAGGCTGAAAATGGTCGTGAGCCTCTGCTGACTTCTTTTGACCTGGGCGCTGCCGCTCGGGCTGCGCGCGATCATGTACAGCAACTCGTTTTGCGGCCAAACGACCTGGAAGCACTTTGGGCAAACCCCAACCGCGACACATCCGCATACCTGGCCCTCTTCTTCCTGGCTCTGCGGTGTTCTGCTCCATGCCACGCTTCCGAGGGCCCCGAGTTTTCTTATGCGAGCCTCCGCGACTGCTTTTCGGCGCAAATCAGCCTATACAACGATCTGATCGAGGATGCAACGTGGCGCTCCTTCTGCTATCGCCTCCTGGGCCCGGCGCTTCTGCGGACGGATGCGCTGCAGTGCTACTCCCGCCTGCTCGCCCAGGTCGCCAAGCAGCTCAAGCCAGCAGCAGCAGCAGCGCTCCCTACCACACACCGCAGAGCTGCTGCGTTCAGGCCGCCTGCAGGAAGCGCACACGCAGCAGCCGTGCTAGCTGAAGCAGGGGGCCCCAGCCGCGGCCACTCCGGGCAGGGGGAGCAGCACGACAGCCCCAGGTCCCAGCCGCCGAGCCTGGCGGATTTGGACCCCCTCCTACGCAGCGTGCTACAGCTGGTGAGGGTTATTGTCACCGGGGTGCTGGCTTGTACTGTGGACGAGCGTGCTACCGGCCCATGCCCGGTCGGCCACCCCATGTCCACCGCACGCGCCCAGCTGCAGTCCTCATGGGTGCTGGAGCACTGGGCGCAGGTGCTGCTGGTGGGCTCCGCAGCGGCTACAGGCAGTGGGAGAAGCCGAGAAAAACTCGCAGACCAGGGCAGGCAGGCCGAGCTGCTTTCCGGGCTGTGTCACCAGCTGAGTAGGACCTCACATCTGCCCTTTGCGGACTTCCTGCGCCGTCCCTGCGGCTGCGCCCTGGCCGCCACCCACATGGCCCGGCTGTGCGCCGCCCTGGACGGGGATGACGCGTTCGGCGCGGCCAAGCTCGAGGTGCTGGTGCTGCCGGCCTTCGTCATCGACGAGCAGACTGTAACGGCGTTCGCAGAAAACGCTGCGCTTGCACACGACGCGTCTCTGGCCCTGGCTGGGCGCGCCGTGAGTGTGCACGCAGCAGTGGTCATCGTGGAGGCATGGGCTGCGCTGCTGGCTGAGGTGCTGGCAGACGGTCCGCACGCGGCGGCGTACAGCGCCGCAGCAGGGGGCGAGGCAACAGTGGAGGCTCTTGGGGGCACGGACGCAGGGGCTGGTGGGGAACAGGGCGGAGGCGACGGCCCGGGTGTGGAGCAGGGGCCGGCGGCAGGGCACACGGAGGCAGCGGGCGTCAACCTTTGCAGGTTGCCGCCCTACAACCGCGGCGCCACGGTCCACCTGTGCCTGCGCCTAGCTAAGGGGTTGCTGGCCTCATGGGGGGCACCACTGCAAGGGGTTACGCTGAACACCTGCATCCGTGGCCCCAACCGGATCACTCCCGTGCTGCCGAAGTTGAGCGGTTCGGTGCTATTGCACCAGGCCCTGGCGTGCGCACGGTTGGCGCTGCTGCCGGCCGTGTGGGGCCGGGAGCGGGTGCCCAGGCGCACGCGGGAGCAGCTGCACGCGTGGTGGGAGATGTACGTGGCGGCGGCGCAGCATCCGGAGGCACTGACGATCGCCGTGCCGGAACCGCTGAAGTACCCGGCATGGACGTGCATGAAGCCCAAGGGTGAGTAACTTGGATCCGTACATAATAGCTTAGAAGGTACAACAAGCCAGGCAAGGGGTTTTAGGACCATAAATCGCAGTCCTTACCACGTATTTCACGACGCAGAGGACGGCTGCGAAGCCGAGGCGGTCAGCTTTGATCAGCTTCCGTACCGTATGCTTGCTTCGCTGTCTGGCGTCTTTGTTCTCTTGCTTGCTTGTGATTGTACTTCCTCGAGGTACCTGTTGGACCTCGAGACAACCCCGTCGGTCCAGCACGGAATCACGTGCATGGCAGGACAGAGTGCATCATCTCAGTCCTACGCCGCATGCGCCCAAATGCACGGGTCGCTGCTGCCCCCAGGCGTGGCCGCTCGGCCCTCTGCTGACGCCGCTGCTGCGATCGCGGCTGGCCTGCTTCCGTGCATGACTTGGATGGTGAACCGCCTGGGGGCGTCAGGCAACATAGGCGCCGCATGGAGGCCTCCGGACTCCTTCCCTGGGGTCAGGTCGTGTTGGCGGGACGTGTACCAGTTCGGACCGCTGGAGCAGGTGGGGGAGCTGGTGTCGGCTGTGGGCAGGCGGCTGCGTGTCGCGGTGGAGGAGCTGCGGGCGTTCGCAGCTGCCATGGAGGGCGGCAAGGACTGGCGGCGCGGTCACAGGGGCGGGGATTTGCTGGCGGAGGCGCTGCGCGAGACGATGTCGTTGGCACGCACCTGCCTGTTCGACATGCACATCGCGATGGTGTACGGCGGCGGTGTTGCGGGGTCCGCTGGGGTGGCGGCAGAGGCAGCGGGCGAAGCGGATGCAGGAGAGAGTGCTGACGCTGCCTGGTGCAAGCAGCGCGCACTGCGATCGTCTTTCGCGCTGGCGGAGCTGCTGCCCTCCCTGTCGCGCGGCGTGCAGCTGTGCGCTGGGTTACTGCCCTTGACGCGGAGGTTGGAGGGGCAGGCGCATAAGGCAGCAGAGCAGGGCGGCGCGGCGGCGGAAGTGGATGCGATTGGAGGGGGCCTCCGGAGCCTGATCGATTGCAGCTACGGCTGTGCTTCAACTGCGTCCTTGTGCTGCATCACGGTCATGACCTGGTACGGCGGCACGGCCGCTGGCGACTGGAAGTTAGCCGGCAGGAGTGGCGGTGGCGGCAGCAGCGGTAGCAGCGGCGGCGGCAGCAGCGGCGGCTACGCCGGCGGCAGTGGCAGCAGCGGCGGCAGCAGTAGCATGTGCGGCGGACGCACTGACAGCGGCGGCGGCAGCAGCAGTACACCTTGCGTCGCCGACTCCGCGTGGCGGCAGCTGCTGCTGCGGGATGTGCGGCTGATGGAGCTGCTGGGGGCGGGGGTGGCGCTGCAGCGGAAGGCGGACGGGCAGGAAATACAATTGGGCGATGAGCCCACCGGCAACGCTCTGGCTGTCCATTTGGCACATGCGTTAACCTTGGCGGCTGCTAATTTCCCGGGGGAGCTCCGGGCGGCTGTTGTCGGTGGTGGAGGAGCGGAGGCGGCAGCATGGGGGCGAGTTGCAGGGGCTGCCGGAGGGGGCTCGGACAGCGGACCGTCCGGGAGCAGCGCCTGCGCCAGCAGGCCGTGCATCTCCCTGCCTGCTGTGCGAGCCGTGATGGGAGGGAAGGGCGCCTCGGCCGCTGAGTACAGCGCAGAGCTGGAGCTGGTGGCTGGCGTGCTGGGGGATAGCGGCATGCGGATGGGTGCCCAGCGGCAGCTGTCCGACCTGGCGAGGGCGTTTCGGTTGACCTACATGATGAAACCTGGCGTGCCGAGATATCTCGACTTGCTGGTGCCGCCGGAGGAGGCCCGCGCGGCATTGGCAGCCGCAGCAGCATCATGTGGACCTACGGCGCAGTGAGGGCATCTCCGACCTCAGAAATCTTTGCCGTGGCGTTGGAGCTTGAAGTTGGTACCTGGGCGGACGGGGGGTTGGGTTTTTCGTGCTGGACTGTAGCTTAGCGGCGGTACGTGGGAAGCGAACTAAGTAGGAGGAGCGGGACGTGCTGGCAATTGGAAAGGTCGGGAGTTGCAGTGGTTGGGTGTGGCACGCATTGCACTGCCATCCGCGTACTTGGTCGCTGGTTAGCCTCAGGGGGTCCAAAGGGGTGCAGCAAAGCGCGGCTTTTCGTCCAAGCTTGCGTACTGACGCGACTGATGGGTGCCAGTGCAAGAGCTAAAATATGCCAAGAAAGGAGACTGGGTCTTATTAATAGGTGTGGCGATTTACAATATGCTGACGAGGTTACCAATCTGGTGGTGGCGAACATCGTGGTTGTCGCCCGAGTGTGCATTGTGGAGGGTTGAAGCACCAGGACGGCAAGGACAGCGGAAGCAGGCGATAGGGCCGGCAGAAGTGTGCTGTTGGACAGCGTGTGTTCTGGGGGACAGTGTGTTCGGTGGGCTCTATGCTTTGCTCCCTGGGTTGCCAGGTTGGGTGGATGCCCATTGACCGAAAGCAGTGCTTTGGCGGTGGCGGTGGGGGATCGGGGGCGTCGAGAGCTCTCCGGTGGCTTGATCGTCTGGGTCAAGTTGCGGCGGGTAGCTTTTTGGGCCGGCGCCAGTGTTGCATGCGTGGGAAGGAAGTCAGCGTTCAAAGAGGCTCACACGAGCCTTGCGAGGGCTTATGCATTAGCCTTTGACGGCCGGTAGCGTCTTGCACGGTGGGTTTGAAGCTGCTATTGAGATTGCTGGTTTGGTTGCAGTGGGTTACAAATCGTACATTTGAGGGGCAAGTTCTACTTGCTGCATGGCTGGCACTGGCAACTACGTTGCCCGTGTGCCGGAGTTACGTCCTACGTGCTAGTTCTCCTCACAAGTAGCTGCGGCGGTCCAGCATGCAATGAGGCTGTTTATGTTCATGGCGCTGTGGGCATCAGGGGGCATGGACTCCCGTGGCTGTGGGATACCGGTAACTCGGGCATGAGCTTGGCAGTAGGGATTGCCGTCCGATTTAGTCTTGCAGTATGCAGGCGTGACGGTAACGGGCAAGCATAGCAGCCGCTCCCACAGTGGCTGTGGGCATGACGGCCTGGCACTTGGCGTTTTGAGCATGCAGCATGCTCGACTGCAAAAGCCAGGACCACACTATGTGCAGTGTGTTTCTCTTGGTGCGAGTCCAGATAGCAGGACCACCTTGTTGTGAGTGATCGTGAGCGATCTTGCCTGTGCCGTGTCGGCACCTTGCGCATCAGTGTCTCTACTAGAGACCGTGGCCGAATTGAGTACCGGGTACAGTATCAGCGGGCCCTGCCCGTACCGGTAACCGCTCAGGGGTTTTGTAGGCCCAAGGCCTAAACCAAGGACGCAAGGGAAGGTAGCTGACTCTGCAGATCAGATCAGAATCAGATTTACCCGACGGGTCATTCCCATCGGTGGACTGACAAAGCTCATAACCTTCCCGAGGGCTTACACAGTCCCATGGGTCTGTTTTACAAAGCAGACCGATGTATGGGGCACAGGTGCCGACACGGCACAGGCAAGATCGCTCACGATCACTCACAACACACCTCAGTCAGTCAGTCAGTGTTACACAGCGAGGGTTCTTCCCCTCCGCAAGTGCAACGACCCATGTACGAGCCGGAGGCTCAAGGGCCGACAAACTCATTTCCAAGAATTTGACTTCGTCTCGACCAAATCTTCGATAGTAACTCAGCTAGCTTTGCCTGATTACCTTGCATCATAACATCACGCATTGTGGCACCTTCACAAATCTCAGCTGCAACCCGCAAGTCAGCGTAAGCAGGGCACTCGAGCAGGACATGTCGCTCGTCCTCAACGACCCCCGTTCCACACACTCTGCAGACCCGCTGCTCCCTGGGCACAGACGCGCACAGCCTGTTTGCTGCCAGAGGCCAGCAGCAGAGCCTAAAACGCATCAACTGCTTATGCTGCGCGGTGGGAATGCCAACCTTGATATGCGGCAGCCAGGACGCCACCGCCGCCCCAAGCGCAACACCACCCATCCAATGCTTGTACCTACACATTTTCACACCAGGTTGCCTGCCGTCCGATACACAATCACGGGGATTCTCAACCAGCCTAGTACTGGACCACGCTGCAGACAGCTTCTCACGAAAGGCGGTACAAATACCCGCCAGCGGGAGGGCCGTAGCCCCTCTCCAGCTGGCCAGGGGACTGGCCAGGGGACTGGCCAGGGGACTGGCCAGGGGACTGGCCAGGGGACTGGCCAGGGGACAACACACCTGCACGTCAGCGCATGGGCGTGCCGTCAGCGCAAGCTGCAGCAGGCACATGCATTCCATGGTCCACGCGTTCGGCACTGCGCAAGGCCACTGCTCCTCCCCTCGCGCACCTGTGCCCACACAATCAGGCGTGCCCATTCACCACCCGCGTACGTGCAAACCACGGAAAGTTGACCCACCTGCTGCGTGGGTGCTGGCCCACGGTGCCGGCCACACCTACTGCAACCTAGTCCGCGTGTGGCGCCAGTACCACGACGATCATAGAGCCCTCCGTCGCATCACTTATCGACGGCAACCGAAGCAAGCAAGTGCACGTCAAGCCGTGCATGGCCGGGCCGTAAGCCGCATCCCCAGCGTTACCACAACGTGGGCAGGAGCCGCGGTACGCCCAAAACGGGGGTCCATGAGACACGGCGACGGCCTTCTGGGTTACAGGCTCTCAGAGCCCTGCTCGATCACGGGGCAACGGCTCCACAGCACACGCAGCGCTCCACTCCCATGAGGGCACACTACACGACTACAGCACCAAAAACCCAGAAACCGCGCGTAAAAGTTGACTGGGCCCCCTGCAAGATCCACTTAAGGAACAAAGCCCCGTATTTGGCCAGGGATGGGGAGGCTTGTGAGTGGCACTGTCCCCTCCTGGCTGCCCCCTCCCCTTGCGCACCAGTCCCCACACAAATCCAGATGCCAGGATATGCTCGTACGCCGCCCGCATACGGTTCCTGGCAAGCTGCTTGACCGTTCTGCACCGTGAAGTGCGCTACTGTGTGGGTGGCCGCAACCCTGTCCACGTGTGACGTGATGGAGGCTTGGCACGGGCCACGGCCAGGGTTGCCGCCTTGCCCATAGGACCAGTGTCCCGGTCTTCAGGATTATTATGATTTTGACGGCCATTTGGGCTGCCTGTCAGGATTATTCGAGGCAGAATTCTGAGCGAATCAGGATTTTCGAGAGGTTTTGCCCCCAGGATTGGCCCAGAAATCCTGGAAAATGTACGATTGTCAGGATTTTCAGACCCGAAGGCTCTGAAATTATGAACGGTCAGAATTTTCCGCCAGATAAGACCGGAACACTGCATAGGACGAAACAAAGAATCACAGATGGCCTTGTGATTGGCAGAAGTAGAAGCATATGTTGGCACTGGCACTGTGGGCGTCTGGGAAAGGCCATTATGGACTCCAGGCTGACCAGCCCGCATCTGGGAAAGGCTATTATCGACTCCAGGCTGGGTGCATGGTTGGGGTGGTTGCGGGCGCGACGGCAGCGACTGGGGGATTGGGGGTCCAGCGCTGATACGCCAGATGCTCTATGTGGCGAGCCGTCCCAATGTCGGATACTAATCATGTGCACCACAGGACACACGCGTCAACAGCGACTTCCGAAACGCGCTTCCGGAACGCCCGCATTTGGGCGTAGGCCGCGCTACTGCCGCAACCTCCACGCCACTGAAATGACTGGCCCTAAAGCTAGCGCTGGCATACAGGAAGCATAAGGTATAGGCAACTGCGCACCAGGAACCATACCTGTCAGCGGACCAATAGGAATGCCTCCTCGCACTACCGCTGACCGTAACGCTTCGAGACGCCAAACGAGCCTCCAGAGGCTGCTGGCGGTTGCCAAAGCCATTCTGCAGCAGGCTGACAAGGGCCTTGAACCCCGGCTCACTGCGTTGGACCTGACGACTGCGGCCCGGGTTGCGCGGGAACATGAACAGCAGCTTCGGTTGCGGCAAAACGACCTGGAAGCACTTTGGACATACGCCAACCAGAACAAAGCCGCTTACCTGGCCCTCTTCTTCTTGGCTCTGCGGCGTTCTGCTCCATGCCACGCATCCGAGGGCCCCGAATTCTCCTACGCGAGCCTCCGCGACTGCTTATCGGAGCAGCTCGGCCTGTACAGCGGGCTGACTGACGATGCTACATGGCGTTCCTTTTGCTGTCATCTGCTGGGCCCGGCGGTTCTCCGGGCGGATGCGCTGCAATGCTACTCCCGCCTTCTCTCCCAGACCGCCGAGCAGCTCAAGCCAGCAGCGGCAGCCGCGCTCCGTGCCGCGCACCCCGAAGCTGCTGCGTTCAGCCTGCCTACGGAAGGCCCGCATGCGGAAGCGGCGCTAGCTGGAGCAGCGGGCACCAGCCGGGGCCGCTCTGGGCAGGGGAAGCAGCACGAAAACCCAAAGCCCAAGCCGCCGAGCCTGGCGGAGCTGGAGCCCCTCCTTCGCAACGTCCTACAGATGGTCAAAACTTTTACCAACGGCTGTCTGTTCGGTACTGTGGACGGGGCCACCACCGGCCCATGCCCGGTCGGCCACCCCATGTACTGCGCTCGCGAGCAGCTGCAGTCGTCGTGGGTGCTGGAGCACTGGGCGCAGGTGCTGCTGCTGGGCTCCGCAGCAGCTACAGTGGGCGAGAGGAGCCGAGAGAGACTCACAGCGCAGGCCAAGCAGGCCGAGCTGCTTGCCATGCTGTGCCACCAGCTGAACAGGTCCTCGTACCTTCCCTTTTCGGACGTCCTGCGTCGGCCCTGCGGCTGCGCCCTGGCCGCCACCCACATGGCCCGGCTGTGCGCCGCCCTGGACGGGGGTGACGCGTTCGGCGCGGCCAAGCTCGAGGTGCTGGTGCTGCCGGCCTTCGTCATCAACGAGCAGAGTGTTACGGCGTATGCGGAAATGCCGGCCCTGCAGCGCGACGCTGTGCTAGCCTTGACTGGGCGCGCCGTGAGTGTGCACGCAGCAGTGGTCATCGTGGAGGCTTGGGGCATGCTGCTGGCTGAGGCGCTGGCGGACGGTCCGCACGCGGTTGTGGACATGGCCGCAGCAGAGGGCGAGGCAACAGCGGAGGCTCTTGGGGGCAGGGGCGCAGGGGCTAGCATGGGACATGGCGGAGGCGGCGGCCCGGGTGTGGAGCAGGGGCCGGCGGCAGGGCACACAGCGGCAGCGGGCGTCAGCCTTTGCAGGCTGCCGCCCTACAACCGCACCGCCACCTTCCACCTGTGCCTGCGCCTGGCCAAGGGGGTGCTTGCCTCCTGGGGGATGCCGCTGCAGGGGGTCATGCCGGACACCTGCGTTCGTGGCCCCAACCGGGTGAACCCCGTGCTGCCGCCGACGAGTACCTCGGTGCTATTGCACCAGGCCCTGGCGTGTGCACGGCTGGCGCTGCTGCCGGCCGTGTGGGGCCGGGAGCGGGTGCCCAGGCGCACGTGGGAGCAGCTCCTCGCGTGGTGGGAGACGTACCTGGCGGCTGCGCAGCACCCGGAGGCGCTGATGGTCTCCACGCCGGAACAGCTGAAATTTCCAAGATGGACGCACACGATGCCCGAGGGTGGGTACGTCAGAGGGTCAGAACATTTTGGGACTGACTGCCTGACGATTTGGTTCTCGCGCTTGCGTGTGGCTGTACTTCAACATAGGACCTGTAGGAGCTCGACTTAACCCCATCTCTTCAGCACGCCTGTAAATGCTGGCACAATGGAGACCGTTAAAACACACTTTAGCCCGTCTATCTCAAAGCCGGGACGTTGTCGAGATGAAGCACGTGCGCTACGCCAGATACGCTCAAATTCACTGCCCGCTATTCCCATCGCGCCATCAGGTGTGGCCGCTCGGCCCTCTGCCGACGCCGCTGCTGCGATCAAGGCTGGCCTGATTCCGTGCATGACTTGGTGGGCGACGCGCATGGGGGCAACAGGTGATGCGTCTTCCGCAGGCGCACTGTGGAGCATCCCAGACTCCTTCCCTGGGGTCACGGCATGCTGGCGGCAGGTGTATCAGCTGGGACCGCTGGTGCAGGTGGGGGAGCTGGTGTCGGCGGTGGGCAGGCGGCTGCGTGGTGCGGTGGAGGAGCAGCGGGCGTTCGCAGCTGCCATGGCGAGCGTCAAGGATTGGCGGCGGGTCCCCAAGGGCGGGGACCTGCGGACGGAGGTGCTGCGCGAGACCATGTCGATGGCGCAGAGGTGCCTGTTCCACATGCACATTGCGATGGTGTACTGCAGTGGTGGTGCGGGCGCCGCTGAGGTGGCGGCGGAGGCCGCGGGCGGAGTGGAGGATGCGGAGGGTGTTGACGATGCCTGGTGCATGCAGCGCGCACTGCGGTCGTCCTTTGCACTGGCGGAGCTGCTGCCCCCACTGGCACACGGCGTGCTGCTGTGCGCCGAGTTGCTGCCGTGGGCGCGGAGGGTGGAGGGGCAGGCACGGGAGGCGGCGGGGCAGGGAGGCGCGGAGGAGGATGTGGCCATGCTGGGACAGACCCTCCAGCGCCTGATTGATGGCAGCTACGAATGTGCGTCGACGGCTTTGGTGAGCTGCATAACGCTCATGACCTGGTACGGTGGCCTGCCCGCCCGGGAGCGGGAGGGCGGCGGCGGTGCCAGCGGCAGTGGCGGCGGCGGCGATGGCGATGGCGGCGGCGGCGGCAGCAGCGGCGGCAGCAGCGGCGGCAGCAGTGGCGGCGGCAGCAACAGCGGCGACAGCAGTGGCGGCGGCCGCACTGACAGCGGCGGCGGCAGCAGCGGTGCACCCTGTGCCTTCGACCCCGCGTGGCGGCAGCTGCTGCTGCGGGATGTGCGGCTGATGGAGCTGCTGGGGGCGGGGTTGGCGCTGCAGCGGGAGGCGGAGGTGCAGGCGATGCAGGGGGTGCGGAGGGACGAGGAGTCCACGCGCGAGTTTCTGCGTGGACACCTGGCACATGCATTGACCCTGGCGGCTGCGTGCTTCCCGGAGGAGCTCCGCGCGGCTGCTGGCGTAGGTGCGGGTACTGGCCGAGCGGAGGCAGCAGCACACGGGCAAGGGGCAGGGGCTGCTGGAGGGGCTGCTGCCGCCGCCGCCAGGCCGTGCATCTCCCTGCGTGCTGTGCGATCCCTACCTGCTGTGCAAGCTGTGATGCTGGGGAAGGGCGGGGAACCCAGCGTGAGGCTGGATCTGGTGGCTGCGGTGCTGGAGGATGGCGGCGTGCGCACGGATGCCCAGCGGGCGCTGTTGGGCTTTGCTAGGCTGATACGATCGCCCTTTACGGAGCCGCCCTGTGCGGCGAGGTACCTTGCCATGCTGGTGCCGCCGTAGGAGGCCCGTGCGGCGTTGGCAGCCGCAGCCGCAGCAGCAGGTGCGCCCGCTGGCGCGGTGCGGACATCGTAGGGTCGCCTGAATCCTGGCGCGGTGGGAACACCTGAAAGCGTCTCTTGGTCATGACGATGGGCGGTGGGAGAGGCAGCTGGGCGGACCGGGGGTGGGGTGTTCGTGCTGCGCCGTGGGCTGGCGGCGGCACGAGGGACGTGCACGTAGGAGCGGAGCGGGACGTTTTTGGTGTGGAAAGGTTTGCTAGTCAGGAGACGGGAGGGCTGGAGTGGGACTGTGTTGACTGGCAGGAGGTCGGGAGTCGCAGTAGTAGGGTGTAACAGGCACTGAATTGCAATCGCGCATGTGGTCACTTGTTCATGTCAGTGGCCGGAACGTGGTGCTGCTGCAAAGCGCAGCTTACGCGTTGAAAGTTGTTGAATGAGGGGCGCATGATGCGTTGCGGATTCACGATGTAACCACATTGCAAAGAAGGAGACAGGGTATTGCTTACCTGCGTGTAGCGCACTGCAACCTGCTGACGAGGTTGCCACACTGGTTGTACTGCACGTGGTGGTGGTTGAAGCAGTTATCGACCCGGTGTATGTTTGAGAGTTGTGGTGTTGCACACACCGTAAGAGCAAGGGTACACAGTACTGTAGCGGGAACGGGCGATTGGGCCGGCAACAGTGGGCAGGTGGACTACCGTTGTGTTCAATGGGCTCCAAGCTTTGCTCCGCCTGGTTGCGACTTTGGGTGGATGCCCATCGGGCAGGAGCAAGGTTTTGGCGGTGGTGGTGGTGGATTGTGGGTATGGAGAGCTCCCTGTTGTTCCGATTGCTCTGGAAGAGTGGTAGCGCGGTGGGCAGGTTGGGAGGCCGGCGTGTTGCAGCACGTGAGTGTGCATGTGTGGCGGGAATGGAATGCAAAGTTGAAAGAGGCTCTTTTGCGAGCATAGCGAATGCTGCAAACGATGGCCAATGACGGCTGGTAGTAGGTGGCAGGGTGCGCTGTTGAGCTACCTACCGCTCGGTTGCAGTGGGTTACAGACCGTGCATTGAGGGGTCAGTTCTACGTGCAGCATGGCTGGGGCCGGTGATTGCGGGTTCGTGGACAAGTTGCATTTGTACCGGAGTTGAGTTTATACGTGCCCGAGGAGTTGTGGCGGTCCGGCATGTGGTCAGTTTGTCCGTGTTCGTGCCGCAGGGCTCCCGTGGCTGTGGGATACCGGTAACTGGGGCAGGAGGCCCCTGGCGATGGCAATTGCCGTACTGGTGATTCTTACGGAGTGCAGGTACCGGTATTAAAACGCAGGTATGACAGTAACGAGCAAGCACAGCAGCAACCCCTGCAGTTGCTGAAGGAATGAATGCCTGGCACATAGCGTTTGATGATCGTGCAGCACGCGCTGCTGCAGGAGCTGAGGACTGAACGGCGTGTACTTTCATCCGTTCAGAACACAGTGGTGACATGGCTGAGCGGTTTGGTCTTGGTGGAGGTTTTGACAGGTGTCTGCCTCCGGCTCCATCGGCAACGCAAACAGAGCTCACACTATGTGTAGTGTGCTTCCCCTGGTGCGTTTCATGGCTGAAAAACGCGCTGCACGTCAGCGCATGGGCGCCGTCAGCGTATGCCGCAGCAGGCACATGCATCTCAGCTTCTCAGGGCCCATGCGTATGAAACCTTCCCTGTGCGCACACGACCAGATGAGCCCACACTGGCCCACACACATCCCGTGTACGGGCAGAACACAAAGAATGGATCGCAAAGTGCGCTGCTGCGTGGGTGAGCGGTGGGTACTGCCCCACACTGCCGGCCACACCCACTACAGCCCAGTCCTCCACGTGTGGCACAAAGGACGCCAGGTCGCCAGAGAAGGGAGAAGCGTACCGTATGTTGGCAACTGGCGCTGGTGGCGTCTGGGTGCACAGTTAGGTGGTTAGGGTTGCGAAGGCGAATGGGGGTCCTCGCATCGAGGACGCAGCAGATGCACTATGTGACAAACCGTCCCATTATCGGACAATATTATATGCACCACAGGATACACACGTGTCGACTGTCGAGCAGCAATCCTGCACAGCACCCCAACTGCGACTCCCGAAACGTGCTTCCGAAACGTCCGCATTTGGGCGTAGGCCGCGCTACTGCCGCAACCTCCGCGCCACTTAATTGTCTCACCCTACAGCTAGCGCTGGCATACAGGAAGCATAAGGCAACGGCAATGGTGCACCAAGGACCATACCTGTCAGCGGACCAATAGGAATGCCTCCTCGCACTACCACTGACCGTAACGCTTCGAGACGCCAAACGAGCCTCCAGAGGCTGCTGGCAGTCGCCAAAGCCGTTCTTCGGCAGGCTGACAAGGGCCTTGAACCCCGGCTCACTGCGTTGGACCCGGGTTGCGCGGGAACATGAACAGCAGCTTTGGTCGCGGCAACACGACCTGGAAGCACTTTGGGCAAATTCCGACCAGGACAAAGCCGCTTACCTGGCCCTCTTCTTCTTGGCTCTGTGGCGTTCTGCTCCGTGCCACGCATCCGAGGGCCCCGAGTTCTCCTACGCGAGCCTCCGCGACTGCTTATCGGCACAGCTCGGCCTGTACAGCAGCCTGATTGAGCACCGAACTTGGGGCCCGGTCTGCGGTCACCTCCTCGTCCCGGCGGTTCTTCGGACGGATGCGCTGCTACTCCCGCCTCCTCTCTCAGGCCGCCGAGCAGCTCAAGCCAGCAGCGACAGCCGCGCTGCCTGCCACACACCCCGAAGCTGCTGCGTTCGGGCCACCTGCAGGAGGCCCGCATGCGGAAGCGGCGCTAGCTGAAGCAGGGGGCACCAGCCGGGGCCGCTCTGGGCAGGGGGTGCAGCACAGCCCCTCCTATGCAGCGTGCTACAGGTGGTGACAATTATCATTACCGGAGCCATGTTCCGTTTTTTTTTTCGAAGAACGAGCGTGCTACCGGCCCATGCCCGGCCGGCCACCTCGTGTTCAGTGAACGCACGCAGCTTCAGTCCTCGTGGGTGCTGGAGCACTTTGCGCAGGTGCTGCTGCTGGGCTCCGCAGCAGCAACAGTGGGCGGAAGGAGCCGAGAGAGACTCACAGCGCAGGGCAAACAGGCTGATCTACTTTCCGGGCTATGCCAAGAGCTTCACAGGACACCATACCTGTTCTTTTCGGACGTCCTGCGTCGGCCCTGCGGCTGCGCCCTGGCCGCCACCCACATGGCCCAGCTGTGCGCCGCCCTGGACGGGGGTGACGCGTTCGGCACGGCCAGACCCGAGGTGCTGGCGCTACCGGTCTATCTCAAAGGGGACCCGCACTTGACTAAGGTCGCTGACAAGGCAGCTGCACAACACGGCGCCACCCTAGCTGGGAGTGTGCCATCGTGGAGGCCTGGGCTGCGCTGCTGGCGCATGGTCCGCACGCAGTTGTGGGCATGGCCGCAGCAGGGGGCGAGGCAACAGCGGAGGCTCTTGGGCGCAGGGGCTAGCGTGGGACATTGCGGAGGCGGCGGCCCGGGTGTGGAGCAGGGGCCGGCGGCAGGGCACACAGCGGTAGCGGGCGTCAGCCTTTGCAGGTTGCCGCCCTACGACCGCACCGCCACGGTCCACCTATGCCTGCGCCTGGCAAAGGGGTTGCTTGCCTCCTGGGGGGTGCCGCTGCAGGGGATCCTACCGGACACCTGCGTCCGTTGCCACAACCGGGTGAACCCCGTGCTGCCTGAGGTCATCGCTTCGGCGCTAATACACCAGGCCCTGACATGTGCACGGCTGGCGCTGCTGCCGGCCGTGTGGGGCCGGGAGCGGGTGCCCAGGCGCACGCGGGGGCACCTGCGCGCGTGGTGGGAGACGTACCTGGCAGCGGCGCAGCACCCGGAGGCGTTGGCGGTTGCCGTGCCGGAACTGCCAGACTACCCGTACCCTACGCACAAGACGCCCGCGGGTGAGAGAGGAGTTCAAGCTGTAGAACTGCAGCGCACGTGATATCGTGGTGTCGATGTACGATGATGACGTGGTATCATGTCGTGGTGGCGGTGTCAAGGATGGGGTTTGGGGATCAGGCTTTGCAGTCCCTAACGCGTATTGGACAAAAAGCTCGCACGGCTGGAGCTGGGGCGGGCGCACAACTTCCTGTACATCGTTGCTGCCGGTCTGACGTTTTCGTTCCTCCACCCGCGCTCGCTCGCTTGTGGATGTAGTTTCTCGTACAGTAGCTAGCCTTCACTCGACCTGTCCAGCACGCCTGCAGCTGCTGACAGGATCTACCCTTTGCATCAGTGCTAAGCGGAAAACGTTTCCATCTACCGTTGCCTATTCCCCCAGGCATGACCACGTGCCAATCTGCCGACGCCGCTGCTGCGATCAAGGCGGGCCTGCTGCCGTACATGACATAGGCGGTGAATCGCATGGGGGCGCCGGGCAGCAAAGGCGCCACATGGAGGTCCCCGGACGCCTTCCCTGGCGTCAAGGCGTGCTGGCGGGACGTGTACCAGCTGGGACCGCTGGTGCAGGTGGGGGAGCTGGTGGCGGCGGTGGGCAGGCGGCTGCGCGTCGCGGTGGAGGAGCAGCGGGCGTTCGCAGCTGCCCTGGCGAGCGGCAAGGACTGGCCGCGGAGCCGCGGGGCGGGACACCTGCTGTTGGGGGTGCTACATGATACGGTGTCGTTAGCGCGCACTTGCCTACACAACGTGCACCTCGCGCTGGTGCACGGCGGCGGTGGTGGCTCCGCTGGCTTGGCGGTGAAGGCAGCGGGCGAAGACAGTGCTGACGCCGCCTGGTGCGCGCACTGCGGTCGTCCTTTGCACTGGCGGAGCTGCTGCCCCCACTGGAACACGGCGTGCTGCTGTGCGCTGGGTTGCTGCCGTGGGCGCGGAGGGTCGAGGGGCAAGGCGGGGGGGCAGGGTGGCGCGGCGACGGATGTGGTGCTCCTTGCAAAGGCCCTCCGGAAACTGACTGACGGCAGCTACGAGGTTGCGTCAACTGCTGTGCTACGCTGCGACATGCTCATGACCTGGTATTGCATCATGCCTGCTGGTGACTGGGGGCCCGGCGGCAGCGGTGGCGGCGGCGGCGGCAACAGCAACGGCAGCAACGGTGGGGTCGGTGGCGGCAGCAGCAGCGGCGGTGGTGACAACAGTGGCAGCAGCGCCGGTGGCAGCGGCAGCGGCGGTGGTGACAACAGTGGCAGCGCTACCGAGAGTGGGGGCAGCGGCGGAGGTAGCAGTGGCGGCGGCGGCGGCAGCAGCAACGGCAGCGGTAGCATGTGCGGCGGACGCACTGACAGCGGCGGCAGCGGCAGCGGTGCACCTTGCGTCGCCGACCCCGCGTGGCGGCAGCTGCTGCTGCGGGACGTGCGGCTGATGGAGCTGCTGGAGGCGGGGGTGGCGCTGCAGCGGGAGGAGGAGGTGCAGGGGTTGCAGAGGGGCAAGGTGTCCACACGTGATGCTCTGGGTTTGTACTTGGAGAACGCGCTACCCATGGCGGCTGCTTGCTTCCCGGAGGAGTTCCGGGCGGCTGTTGGAGAAGCGGGGGCAGCAGCATGCGGGCGAGTTGCAGGGGCTGCCGGAGGGGCCTCGGGCAGCGGACTGGCAGGGAGCAGAGCCGGTGCCTACAGGCCGTGCATCTCCCTGCCTGCTGTGCGGGCCGTGATGGGAGGAAAGGGCGCCAACGCGGGTAAATCCAGCACAGAGCTGGAGCTGGTGGCTGGGATGCTCGGGGATGCCGGCGTGCGGGTGGGTGCCCAGCGGCAGCTGTCGGGCTTGGCGAGGGCGTTTCGGTTGAGATATGCGATGCAACCCGGCGTGTCGAGGTACCTTGGCATGCTAATGCCGCCGGAGGAGGCCCGCGCGGCAAGGGCAGCCGCAGCAGAAGCAGGTGCGCCCGCTGGCGCGGATCGTAGGGTCGCCTGAATCCTGGCGCGGTGCGGACATCGTAGGGTCGCCTGTATCCTGGCGCGGTGGGGGCATCGTAAAGCGTCTCCTGGTCATGACGAAGGGGCGTGGGAGTGGCAGCTGGGCGGACCGGGGGTGTT
The DNA here is from genome assembly GCA_036984285.1 of Chlamydomonas sp. KOR1. Lineage (NCBI taxonomy): Eukaryota > Viridiplantae > Chlorophyta > Chlorophyceae > Chlamydomonadales > Chlamydomonadaceae > Chlamydomonas > Chlamydomonas sp. KOR1. The sequence continues at coordinate 277,993 of BQMZ01000181.1, read as the reverse complement.
CGTGCTGCGCCGTGGGCGGCGGCGCGTGGGACGCGCACGTAGGAGGGCGAGCACGGCGTGCTGGCTAGTGGAAGGCCGGGGGCAAGAAGTGGGATGTGACACACCTTCCGCGCGTGGGATACAGTTTTGAGCCACGGGGTGCTGCAGAGCGCGGCTTGCCTCGTCCAAGCTTCCGTGCTGGGAGTAGCTGCACGTGTTGCCAGTGCAGGATGTCAACTTCGCCCGAGAGCAAGACGGGGTCTGGTTTGTAGCTGTAGTGCATTGCATCTTGCTGATGAGGTTGCCTATCTGGTTGTCTATCTGGTGGTGGTCAACGTCGTATGGTCGATGCACGTGTCGCCCGGGTGTGTGTTGAGCAGGGTTGGCGGATTGCAAGCACCTGGACAGCAAGGATTGCGGGAGCAGGTCATGGCAGGGTAGCAGACCGCGTGTGCTTGCCACTGAGGGCCCTGTGCTCTGCTGCCTGGGTTGCAACGTTGTGTACCGTAGAAGCTCATTGGGTATGTACATTGCTCTGGCTGGGGCGGTGTTGGATTGAGGAGTTCAAGAGCTCGCCGAATGGCTCTGACCTTTGATTAGAGTACGGTACCGTACCGAAGACGCCAAGGAGAGGGCTTGAACTACAGCCTGTTGCTCCGAGGTAGACAGCTGCCTTGTGCGCTGTTGAGGTATTGTTGAAACTGCTTCTTCGGTTGCAGTAGGACAGCAGACCATGAATATCGGGGGCTAGTTGTACGTGTTGTGTGGCTGCGATGCGCCTCCACGAGCGTGTGGTGAACAGCTGTGGGTTGGGCAAGACAGTTGAGTCTATCGCCTAGGAGTTGCGGCGGTCGAGCATGCAATGGGTCGGCCCATGACTTCATGTGCATAGGGGCCTCACCGCGCAATCGCATGCCGCTGCGGGGGAACTCTGGGCATGAGCCTCCTAACAAAAGTAACTGCCATGCGGGGGCACCGGCCACCGTGTCGTACTAAAGGCATCGTACGGTTGGCATGTACGACGGTAACGAGCACAGCAGGCACTCCAATGTCGTCTGTGGCGCAGGCTGTCTCGAGTAACGGGTTTGGTGGACAGGTGACAGGCGGACGCACGCAGCGTTGCCAGACGAACGCAGCCGGGCACACCCAGTCACTTGTAGTGTAGCCACAGGGGGGGCAAGGTGCTTTTGATGCGTGGCTATGGGTTGGCGCAAAGGCAGCCGAGCAGATATGGCAGGACTACATTGCTTGCGGTATGGCGTACGGGCGTCCTACCCTGGGTTCTTGGACGGGTTCATATAGCTTGGGCCGAACCATGTGCCTAGGCAGCCTATGTATGTATGGTTTTACAGTTTTGGTCCCCTTCCAGAGCCCAGACCCATCCCGCTCGAAACACAGCGCTGGTCCCGGCCATGCCTAGCCGAAAGACTGCCCTGTCCCTGGATGCCAAGCCCATGACCGCAAGGCATCCGTGCTGTTCAGGCTTGATTGGCAGCAACGGAAGCAAGGCATTAGGCAGCGTAGGTCGTACCTGGACGTACCGATACACAACGGCGCAGCAGCTACCCGGACCCTGGCACCCTGCGCAAGAGCTGTCTGGCCATCGCCACAGCCTCATCGCAACCTACACCAGTCCACAGCTAAGTTCAAGCCTTGAGATATGCAAGTGTGACCCCGCAACTGCATTCGTACACCAGTCCACAGGGTCTACACCCTCGCCTACCTCGACATGGAGCCCCGCCAGGCCTCTCCAAACAGCACGGAGCATTGTGTGTCGCAGTCCGCATGCCCACATAACACTACCACAATACGGTACCACGCTACGTACCAGGTACAAACATACAATGGCCACAGTTGGCACGGCCTACAGCATGCACCAGTCACAGCCTGCCCAGTCTTGCCACACCTGCACACCAGCGGGTGTGCCTCCTGCTCTGCGGGCCTGACACAGCCCACCCCAGCAGCCAGCACGAACGATGACCAACTAGGTGCATACGTACAGACTGTAATGCTCATCAAGATGCTCTGCGCTACTCCTGCAGACAAAATACACACAGCATATCCATCATCCCACATGCCGTAATTTAGCGATCACAAGGGTGATATTGCAAGCTTGGGTCGCGACGTGCCGTTGAGCAAACGGTCACAAGGGTGACATTCAAGCTTGGGTCGCGCTCCCGACGTGCCATGGACCAAATGGCTCGCTGCGTGGCTTGCCACGTGCGGCTGATCACGGTACGCCTGACCGCCGTATGCACTGCAGACCTATAAAGTCGGACCCACCATGACTGTATGCGTGATATACACAAGAAGAATGAGTCCTACCATGCATGAATCCCGTATGTCAGCGCCCAGGAATCGCGCAATCACAAGCACACCGCTTCACCAAGAGCCTCACTGCACGCTACCGGTACGGCAGTGTACGGCTTTCAGTACGGCATAATGCGGAGCATTGGCCCCAATGCATGCTCCATTCTGTCTGCCGGATCACAGCAGAAGAGCCATGGGTGCCCGTTACGGCTTTCAGCAATCACATGTTGTACCGACGCTAGCTCACACGCTAGATCCGCTCCGTCCACTAAGCAGGACCACGAAGGCCCTATCCACACGGTTTCCACTCTGTCCCTGGGCTACCACTTGGAGTTCATCTTGATCGCGTTCTGCTTAATCTCCCACCCGCCGTCGTCGCCATAGGTGAAGTCTGCGCATAGGGGGTCAGCCCATGGGGGATCAGTCCATAGCGGGTCAATCCGCAGCGGAGTCCAAACGTGGATAGCAGTACCGGCAGGCGGCTTACGGCAACTGCTCACTGCCGCCCACTGCTCACTCGTTCAGTGCAGGTCAGGCCAGGCCCTTTGAACACCAATCATGCCCCCACCACCCATTCCCATGGGCAAGCCCTGGCCGTCCTCCAGTACCGAACCTCTAACCCAACCCAGCTGCTGTGCCCTGTTTTCGCCGTGACCCGTTCCTGGGGGCAAAGCTAGCCTGCCGCCGGCCGCAACCCACGCCCTAACCCACCGTAGTTGCTGTCACGCTTCAGGCTCGACCATGGAACCACCTGTGGGCAAATACACCAATCAGCGCATTGCGCACCGGCAGTCAAAAGCGCGGGCCGCAACCCGCATCATACTAGGCGCCTTCACAAGATGGAGCATTAAGCCATGCAAATAGCCAGCGGGGGGAGGGGGCCGTTGAGGAAAACTGCCAGAGCGCATGCCTGGAGTTCGATTTTGTACAGACCCTTCACGTGCTTGCATGCATGGTCAGAGAGCTCGTACTATGGTGCACAGGTTCGTCCTATCAGCTGATGGCCCAGGTCACGGAGCTGGTGACCCGCACGCGGGGCTTGTGTGGTTTCAGGCCGATGGCGGGCCCCATGACCCCTTAATCGCAGGCACAATCGAAGGATTACTCGTCAACGTGCAGCACCCCCGAAGTGCACAGCCCGCTCCCAGATGTCGTCGTGGCGCCAGAACGTGTACTCCATGGCCTTGCCCATCACCCCCTTGACGGTATAGGAACACAGGTCGGCCGTGGGGGCGTCCACCGCCCATTCCTCCGCCACGTAGTCGTGTCACCTCACGTCCACCGCGGCGACCTCCTCGTAGGCGTGCCTGTGCGGCTCTGGCATCCTGTCGCGCGCGAGTTGGGGTCGGAAACCCTACGGCCTGGAAGCCAGGGCCAGAACCAACTCATGCGCGGCGGGGTGCCAGAGACGCACTGGCACTCGTACGAGGAGGACACCGCGGTGAATGTGAGGCCACACGGCCACGTGGCGGAGGACTGGGCGCTGGACGCCCCCACCCCGGCCGTCTATAGCTGCACCGTTTACGAGGTGACAATAAAGGTCATGAACCCCAAAGGTCAGCGGCCTGACCTGCACCCTGTCCCGCCGTCCCCCAGCCAGCACCCTCCTCATCCCCCTACCCCTCCCCACTCCCCAACCCCCACCCCACCTGCCACACCATGCACCCTGACCCCCGTACCCCACCTGCCACATCATGCACCCCCACCCCTGCCCCGCCCCCTTCCCCTTTCCCCATCTGCCACATTATGCACCCAGCCCCCTCCCCCGTACCCCACCTGCCACACCATGCACCCCGCGATGTCCAGCTTGTCCACGGCCGCGTGCATGGCCTGAAACAGCTGGCCCCGCTTGCCCACGTAGTCGCTCTGCTTGCAGCAGCCGTACTCCTCCATCACCACGGGCTTGTTGAACGCGTGGGCCAGGTTGGCGCGGTCCTGGCGGGGAAGGGTCGTTTTAGCATTGCATGTTTTTACATTGCGCAACGGTTCAAGTACGAAATGCGACGCGAGAGGGTGGGCAGGCAGCATTTGACGCGTGGGCCATGTTGGCGCGGTCCTGGCGGGGCGGGGTGGTCTTAGCATTGCATGTTGACATTGCACAACGGTTGTAACTACGAAGCGCGACGCGGGAGGGTAGGCAGGCAGGGTTGAACGCGTGGGCTATGTTGGCGCAGTCCCGGCGGGAACAGTACGGCGCGGGAGGAAAGGTTATGACTGATTACTACAAAGTGCAACGCAGGAAGGTGGGCAGGCACGACACCAGGGGAGCGGCCAAGAAGTAGGCGGCATTCGTGTGGGCCAGGTTGGCGCGGTCCTGGCGGGCAGAGGACGGCACAGGAGATGGGGCCAGCCGCCACGGGAACGAACAGGGCACTTCACATAGGAAAGGCAAACAGCTGTGGAGCACCAGGCGGCAGTTGGCCGCAGTGGGTACCGCAGGCCTGAATAGGTGTGGGCGGGGGTACCGGTACGGTACAACTGTGCTGCCGCACCATGGAACACAAATGCCGTGTGCTGCGTGCACTGTGCGCCCCTTGCCCATTCGGCCGTGCTCGCTCACCGCTATGAAGCTGCCAATGGCACGCGTAGGTGTGGCCGGGACTATGATGGTAGGATTGTGCCGCTGCACCTCGAAACACCGTTTGCCGACGTGTGCGATCCATGCATGCGCCCCTGCTCACCGCCATGAAGTTGTCGATGACGTACTGGTAGTTCCAGTAGGGCACCTCCCAGTTGTCGGGGTACACGTGTATGGTCATGTAGTCGACTGTGCGGGGCAGGGGATGTGGGCCATGAGCTTACTGTGTGGACGCCACAGTGGCCCTGCGCACAGGTGGCAACAAGCACCACGGGGTGCCCAAGCATGCGCCCAGCCACCCACAGAGCCGACGATGGTGCTCAGTGCCATGCGCGCCGGCAGTGCTCATCATTATTGGCACTGGCAAAGCTTTTCACCTGTCGAAGAGAGTACTCACTGTCGACGCATTTGATGTTGGATTCGAAGTCAACTCCCTTCAGCCCGTTGTTCAGCCTGCAGGGGGGCAAGGGTGGATACGTCTTGAAGCCTACGCCGCCCCAGCCATACCAATCCAATGCACCGGCTGCGTGATGCTGCAAATGTACCGTGACACGGCGCAAGCAGTCAGGATGCACTACCTAGCAGTGAGCGGTACGCACAGCGCCTGCGCCACATCCATGTGCGTCAGCTGTCCGCCCCTGACGAACAGCCGCAGACAGCTACAGCTGTACCCCAGGTGCTGCGCAACCCGGTCTTGCGCCAATCCGCACTCGAGCGGAAGCCCTGCATCATGCCACCTTCATTACTCTACTGCACGACTCTGCTTTCCGCAGTGTGCCCCCATCTCCAAGGTGCACTGCTCTAAATTCTGCAGCCGTTCGGCTACCAGCAGCCCCAGCAGCTGGCCCCCTGGCCCCACGCACCGGTTGTGCTCCAGCCAACCCTGCACTACCCCAACTCCCCAAGGTGCACCCTGCTCTCTGCCACTCAGCCTTTCGGCTACCAGCAGCTGCCCCTACCTGCTCTTGAGCCTGGAGGTAGCAGGCGTGACGTGTCCTAGCTCTACGCTACGGCATCCCGGCCATGCCGACCAGTGCACCCACCACCAGCCGTCCCCAGCATCTGCCCCCCTGGCCCCACCAGTTGTGCTCCAGCTTGAGGTAGGGCCCGTTGGTGCGGTACCCCTCCTCCCCGGTGGTCACCATGTGGTTCTTGTCAAGCGACTTGACCAGCGTGGCGGCGCGGCACAGCCACTGGGTCACCTGCGGGGCGGAGCGGAATGTGGCGTACCAGGGAGCACCGCACGGACGCACATACACTGTGGGCAGACAAGGGCTCCAGGCGTGCAAGGGCATGTGCATATGGTGGGTACGGATAGACACGCGTGGCCGCGGGGCACAGCCACCGGGCTGCCGTTTGGCGTGGACGGGAGTGTTGCTGGTGAGGAAGCAGCGAGCGGACACGAGTGTGTGTAACAGAGTGCAGTGATCCTTGTCCATAACGCGGCAGCATTGCGCATCGTCGGGTCTGCATGCTACCGCAGCAAGGGTAGCTGCTGGCGCAGCCACGAGTGCTGGTGCAGGTGGCAACGTCAACCGTCAGAAAGCGGCCCAATAGTGCTTTCGCTTAGACCACTCGGAGGGCACGCGTAGCACGCAAGGAAATTGTGTGAGGCGTCAGGCCACACGGTGGGATGAAAACCCTTCCTATCCCTCCGCCCTTCCCATTGCAAAGCACCTCGTACCGGAAGCTGTCCAGCGCCCAACCAGCCAGCCCCACTGGCCGGCCGCCCCCGTCCCCCAACCCCACCCAGCTAACCTCGCTCCCCGCAGGCCGACTGTTTTCGATTCCCCTTTGCCGCTTTGCGGTTGCCCGCCCCACTGCTCAGTGCTCACCAGGCGCCCCGCCAGCTGCCCCCTGCCTATCATGACGCCGTTGTCGCCGAACTGGTAGGGCCACGAGGGCTTGGACTCGAAGCTGTCCGCAGTGTGCGGCTCGTTCATGAGCTCCCACGCGAAGATGGTGGGGTCGTCGCGGTACATGAGGCCCTGGAAGAGGCGGGGAGGGCCAGTGTCAGCGCAAAGATGCTTATAACGATGTGTGGGGGAATTTCACTTTCTTAGGGAAAGGTTAAGGTGCGTGAGGCACGTGCGGGGAGGGCCGCGGAGTGGAGGGGATTGTCGGCGCAAGGCTTGGGTGCAGGAGGCGAGTTGGCGCCAGGCTGGTGGACGTAACGTTCAGGTGTGGAGCAGGATGGGGCGTGGTTGCGTGTGGCGGTGGGAGCTACCCGCAGTGCACGCGGCAAGCTGCGACGAGCGACGGGCCGTGGGAGCAGCAGCTGGGCCAGGCGGGCGGGCGTGGCAACAGGGAGCAGTGAGACCGCGTGGCAGGCAGCTCACCGTGAAGGGGTTCCAGTGGAAGACGACGTTCTTGACGAACTCCTCGTAGCGCCACCACACCTGGGGCAACAAGGTGGCATGCGGGGGGTCGCAAGGAGGAAAGACAACACACGTACCATGCGCCCATGGAGGTGCGTGCATGCACGTGACCACCCCTCGACGTCCGCCTTTGACGCGCAGCTATGCTCTTTTGGTGTACGACTGGGCAAGGCAGGACTGGTACGGCGCACACGCACCCATTATGCACCACCCTACAGGTGCTGCACTGTTTTTGGGTGCCATGGGAGACAACGATACCAGTGCATAACTCGCGTGTGTCACACTCATTGCAACCCCCACCTGGGACGACCCGAAAAAGAACTCCTTGTCCTTGTCTTTGCCCAGGATATTGTCCACGTAGAACTTGATGCCTGCAGGTGCGGACCCACATGCACAGTGTTCAGAAACCCTGTCGCCGATGCGCTGTGAAGCGTAGCGTAGCAGCCTCCTGGGCTGAACCCTTGCATGCACGTGAGTTACAGTTACAGTTACAGACCCCGAGAGGGGGCACGTCCGGAGAGCCAGGGGGCCATAAGGACGAGTAGGATGTGGCTCGGCAGGTAGCGCCAACGTACACAGGCGTGCGCCCTGCCTCACGGCGCACCACGCCCAGGTGAAGCGCCCACTGTTCGCCAGTCTAAAAGAAAGCCGTGCCGAACGGGCGGACTGCATACCGTACTGAGCACGACACCAGCACGAAACCGCACAGCACGTGCACATTCCCCAACCTGTGAGCCGGGGTGAGGTCGTTCCCGTTGTAAGGACCTAGCTGCCTGTACGGCGTGCGCCTGCTCCAAGCCACACCGCGCGCAACAGCACGTGCGTAAACGACCCACCTGTGAGGTCGTTTTCGTAGTTGACGAACGGGAAGATGACGCGTACGCCGTACTTCTTGGCCATAGCGATGACCCAGTCCAGGCGCCGAAAGGCCCTGCGCAGGGCATCATAGTACATCGTGCGGTGCGACCAGACCGGTCAGCTCTTGCATGCATACCTAGACCTACAGCTACTTGACGTGTACTCGTGAGCGCGGCTCAAGGCATACGGTAATCGCACACCGTACGATGCGACTAGACCGGTCAGCACGTGCGGATATATATGCACAGGCCTACAGCTTGGCCTTTTGTTGGTATGTATTGATTTACAGTTTTGGCCCCCTTCCAGGGCGCAGCCCCCTACAGCTTGGCCTCGTGCCATTCACCCGGGAGAGGACGACTAGAAATGCCTGTCCGCGACCGTGCGCCCTTGCCAAGCCAAGAAAAGAGCTGCCGCAATGTTTAACTTGACGTAACGCGTACTAAAGGGCCGCTGAAGTGGCTGGTACAGCTGCGCTCCCTGCTCACGTGTCTTTGAGCGTCCACGTGCCCTTGAAGTCCACCGTCATGTCGTCCCAGCCGTGGCCAAAGCCCCACATCCTGCAGGAACCGATTTGGGTCGGATGGAAAGCGCCGGTCCCAAACAACGGCTGTGACACCAGGCCACACCAGCGGGACTTGTGGGAGGAGGGACTGGCTGCGCGCACCCCTGCAGGTCTTTGCACCACTATGCACAGCCTTCGCCCAGTTTGTACGGCGACCCAAATCCCTAAAAATGTGTGGCACAGCTTGGCGGCTACAACGGCTACAGTCACGCCTCCCACATGCACGCGTGCATCGACCCCTTTCCCTCTGACCTGATGACGCGGAGGCCGTTGGCTGCGTGGTCGTGGATGACGCCCTCCACCTCGCTGTCGCTCAGCACGCCGGCGCTAGCGGGACCCAGCCAATAGAAGTTGGTGCCTGCGTGGGGGTGTTGGGGAACATCGGTACAGTACGCTTGTAACTGTGTCTGTGGACCTGCATCGTGACGCCCTGAATCCTTCCGTGAGCTTCGAAACGGTGGCTTAATTGCTGGGCCCGGCAGTGATACAGTCTAGGCATGACCCGCCCACTCAGCACCCGCCGGCTGTTGTCCACATGCCCGGCAGCTGCACCCACCCTGAAAATAGAAGGACTTGTCGCCTGCACGGAGACACAGCAGTCGGGTCGTCAGGAGGGTATGATGCAACGCACAGGAGATGGAAAGTGCAGGGACAAGCGCTCGAGACTGCCGCAACGTGTTGAGCCGCAGTTTCCCGCCAAAACTGCGACGAGAGGCCCTCGACTCGCCTGCAAGAAACTTCTTGCCGTAGGTGCGCACGAACTTGTCGTTGTTGACTCCAGCCCACACGTTCGTGCTCCAGGTAATTGGCGATGATGAGGAAGAAGAAGAGCTGCCTCCGCCGTTTGTTGTTGCCCCACCGTAGCCGACCGCAAGCGCCGAGCAAACCCAGCAGGCGAGTAGCGTGGCCCACGCCGATCCAGCAGGAAAGCGCTCCATCTTACCTGTACAGCTGCCAGCTGCCTCGACCGGCGACCGGCTGCTTAAAAGCTGTCCCGGATGCCCAAAGCAGCCCCACACAACTCCGCACAGCTGCCAGATAGAATCGCACAAACAGCCTTCAACACATACTGCTATGGACATAAATAAGTGATCACGAGACAAGGAAGCATACAGAACCGGTTTGAGTAGGGTCCTTATAAGACCTGGGCAGCATAAAGTTTTGCTCCCCCTGCCCATTCCGAGCAACATCCCCCGTGCGACCTGCCCGACAGACACTTCCTACACGGCAAAACAACTTGCTCCTTATTGTTTGAACCACCTGCAATTCGGTGTAACTCCAACTCAGTTTACTGGTGCTGAAGCAAACCTTTCGTAGCGGCTGAGCCTCGAAGCCCAGGCGCAGCGGACGAGCTGTGGATAAGCAAGAAAAGGAATATGATATTACAATTGCTGGCAAGGCCATGCCCGTTGCAACTCGCTTCTCCGAGACGACCCATGGGTCTGCCAGCTTTGAGGAGATGGAGCTGCGCGGCCCAAATAATGCGGACATAGAAGGAGAATTGTTGCTGCCCATAGACACAGAAGCTACGATAGCAACGCAAGAAGGTTTCATATGGACTACTCGACGGCTGACTCAGCAGTGGCCGCCAGGTCCGTCTTGTAATCCGCCAGAACTGGTGCCTGCGCCCGCTGTCAGCTCACAAGTATGCTGGATGAGGCTGGCAAACGGCTACCGGCTCAGCTATGTTGCCGGTAGGTCGCTTACGCTGTGCAGATTTATGACGTTGGGGAGACTCAGCTGTGGGCAGGTGTGTGATAAGTTGCTTACATACGGGGGCATGGTGGACAGGCTGACCAGGCACGCACGCTCGTGGCGCCATGCATGAGGAAATGTGGCCGTAAGCTCGCACGAGCACATCGAGCACCCTTGGTGAATCGGCACAGAATCCTACTGCAACCCCCAAACCCGAGCATCCTTCGGGCACACTCGTAACCGACCTTCTTTGGGCAATGCCGGCGCCGACTCGTGGCCAACAGGAGCCGTCGTACAGCCCAGCGAGCTGGAGGCTCCCCTGCTGGCTCCGGAACCGGCGGCCGCCACGCTGGAAGGGTACGGCGCTGGGCCATGGGAAGCAGGTCCGCCGCCCCTGCTGGCAGCCCCCGGGGAACCGGGCGCAGCCAGCAGCAGCGCATGCGACTGGTGCGCCCCGCATGAAGACTGGGCGCAGCGATATGGGCCGCGGGTGAGGATGCCGGAACTTAAAGCAACCCCAGCGCATCTAGAATTGCTAGATAATTGCATGCCTGCGCATCGGCCCTGCACACCGACCGCCCGGAGATTGCCTCTTGTGTTCCGTGTGCGTTGCAGCACGTTGTCATGGCTGCTTGGAGCGTGGGTGCGGCAACGGGATTGCTCATAGCGCCATGCGAGCTGGTAGCTGCAGTCAGCCGATGCTTCGTATGCTGTAACACGGACCAGAAGCTAACTCGCAACAACTCCGTGTTCCCGTCCCTCAACCTCAACCCACCTTCCAGCTGCGCCACTCCTTCCTCCGACGGGTCTACCTCCTCCTCACCGCCTCCCTCGCCGCCGCCACCACCGCCGCCGCCGCTGCGCACGCCTCCGCCGCCTTCCGCGCCGCCGTGCTGTCCCGCCCCTGGGCGCTCCCCCTGTCCCTCGTGCTGTCCATCGGCACCCCCCTGCTCCTCGCCCTCTCGGAAGCCCTACGCCGAGACCGCCCCCGCAACGTACTCCTCTTTGTCGCCTTCGCCGCCGGACAAGCCCTCCTAGCCGCCGTCCTCACCGCCGCCACCCACGCCCCCGCCATCCCCATTGGCCTCGCCACCGCCACCGCCTGCTGCCTCTCCCTCACCCTCCTCTCCACGCAGCACCACATCACCTTCACCGCCCGCTCCGCCACCTCCACAGCCGCCGTACCGCTCCTGCTCGCCCTGGTGCTCCTCGCCTTCGCCTCCCCGTTAGCAGTCGGTTGGCTCAGCACCGCCGCCGCCGCCTGGAGCGCCGCCGCTGCCGCTGTCGGAGCCCTGTTCGCCACCTACACCGTGTACGACATCCTCGCGGTGATGTACTGCAACCACGCGTACGTCGTACAGCCGTGCGAGCACGTGTTCGCGGCGCTGAGCCTGTACCTTGACCTGGTCAACGTACCGCTGTACCGAATGCACGTGATGCAGCTGGGGCTGGCCCGCATGAGGGCCCCACAGCAGCAGCAGGACGGCGTGGGTGTCCTTGATGGACGCAGGCAGGGCCCCTGGGGTTTGGGGCGGCTGAAGGGGTACGGCGCGTCAGCGGGTGCATGGGGTTGGAGCCAGGGGAGGGTGCTGGCGGACAGCATTTCCAGGGTGCGTGGGCATGGCGTGGGCTGGGGCTGGAGGCCAGGGGAGGGAAGGGGGTAACCGGGGGGACCGCCGTATTCGGGGAGAGGACCGCCGTATTTGGGTTTGTGTGCTTTGGATTGTGTGAGTTGTTTTTGACGAGTTGGGGACTGGCCTGTGGGGACATGGCCACCTGGGTTTTACTCCTGCTGGGCAGTTGGCTGAATGACGACGCTGGTCGGTCCAGGTTGCGAGCTGTGAAGGTGGTGTTGACGTTGCGTATCGTGGAGGCTTGGAGGGTGGTGGTGATGGGCATGTTGGCACAGCTTGGCCTGCGCAGGTCAACCGGCGCAAGAGAGCATGGGAGGAGGACGCACCATACGTGTTTGTGACAACAGAATTTACAAGATGTGTGCGCTGACCCAGGCGACATGAACAATTCAAGCGCGGCCACAACACCTTGAGTCGCGAGCGTTGTCCAACAAGCAGTGGCCTCCTTTGCAACGCATGCTCAAGCAGGCCTCCGTTGAGACCCACCGCCCTCGACAGCGCACAGCCGCCAAGCATACCGGCACGGCATGACATGCCCTAGGAAACCAGCCGCCATGCGTACGACAACGCGTAACCCCAAAACCTGCTGCCGTAGCCGCACCCGCCCATCACACCCCTGTCCTGAAGGCCCTCACGAACCGCAACCGTAACCGCACCCGCCCATCAAACCCCTGTCCTGAAGGCCCTCACGAACCGCAACCGTAACCGCACCCGCCCATCACACCCCTGTCCTGAAGGCCCTCACAAACCGCCTCACGCCGTAGCAGTCCTCCAGCACCTCCACCCGCTCAAACGCAGGCAGCCCACAGCTCTCCGATGCAGTTCCGCTGCCTCCTGTCATGCCGTCACCGCTGCCGATACCGCCACTGCTGCCGCTGTGGCTGCTGCCGTCTGCCCGCTGCGCCCGCAGCATGTCCGCCACCAGGTCCGCCTGCTCCCCGCCAGCAGTCTGCCGTGCAGAGGGAAGGACAGGAACGCAGATCGTGACAAAAGGGGAGATATTTAGCGACGGGGCTGTGTATAGCAGGAAGCAAGCCTGAGGGTAGGACCCTATGCAGCCTTACTTGCGGTCCAATCAACCAGCCTACGCAGCCGCGTACGGCATACCCCACCTCACCTTACCCAAGCCCTACCATGGGTCCTGACCCTGGCCCAGAACCCAACCGCTGTGCCCTCACGGGGTCGCCTGGCACACTGCAAGTGGCCCGTCTTCCGAGCTCCGCCAGAGCGTCCCGGCCCCGCCCCTGATCGGCCCCTGCGGCCCGTCCTATGTTTTGCCTGCCTTACGTAAGACGCCAACCATTGCAATGCAGCCGGCACGGTGTCGGGCGACACACTAGTAAGCCCTTAGTCACCCACCAATGCCTTAGTCACCCACATTCCCTTAGTCACCCACATTCCCTTAGTCACCCGCCAATGCGGTACTTTGCGCAGGTTCGAGGATGCCCCGCCCCTGCTGCCCCGCTGCCTTACCTCCAGTGCCATGACGCCCCCGGGCATCAGCATGGCTGCCGCGCCCTCCACCAGGGGTACAAGGGAGTCTACCCCAGGGCCCTCGCCGCCGTCCAGCGCACTGGTGGGCTCGTGCCGCCCCACCTCGGCCTGCATTGACAATTGCGCGCACCATGTGCCAAAGTAAGTGCAAGAAGCATCAAAGACGTTACACGTCTCGTAGCATGCTGAGTCGTTCCCTCCCATGGCCGCACACCGGTACTAGGCCAACGACTTTACGCGCGCCCGCAGAAGCCGCGCCCACCACCCCTCAGCTACGCATGCAAAACCATGCACCCCACACCAGGACCACTTTCCCGTCCCCTCCCTCCAGTCCAGGCCCCTCCCTCCAGGTCCTTCTCTCCAGGCCCCTCCCTCTAGGCCCCTACCTCCAGGGCGCCCTCTCCAGGCCACTCCCTCCCCCACCTGCAGCCCTGCCATCTGGTACCGTGGGATGTACGGCGGGTTGCTGAGCACGCCCCCCAGGCGACCCCGCAGGTGCGCGATGGGCTCGAACCAGCTGCCCACAACTACGTGCACGTGCCGGCCCAGGTTGCCGCTGCCACCGCTGCTGCTGCTGCTGTTGGACTCCTCCTCCATGTCCACATGGTCAGCGTTGAAGCGGGCGTAGGCGGCAGCCACCGGACTGAGGTCCACCGCCCACACCTCGGCAGAGCGGCCCTAGGCACGCATGGCGGCGTGGAAGCAGACGTACGGAACTCAGCAGTAAGCATGGCATGTACTGATCGGCCGCGTAGGTCATGGAGCACGGGTGAATTGCATCGACATGTGGCCTTGTACCCTGGGCGTCGACCCACACTTTGGCTGTGTTGCTTTGAGGTGCACAGGACCAACAGGTCCAGGGTCACGAGGACGCGCCGGCTGCGGCCAAGAGTTTGAGCAGCACACCCGAGCATGAGCAAAGCGCATATCCAGCTCTTTGCAGGGCATACCTGGTTGTGTTTCCGCAGCACGTCTGCCGTCGCTATTGCGATGGCCCCGCTGCCCGTGCCCAGGTCCGCCCAGGGCGCCGCCGCCAGCAGCGGCCGCTCCGAGACCGCCTGCCGTACAATGTCCGGGAAGATCTCGGTTTCGGGGCGGGGGATGAGTACGCCCGGACCCACGCTGAGCACGTAGGTGTACCAGTGCGCCGAGCTGATGAGGTACTGGAAAGGGACGCGCTCCTGTGGCGGAGTGTGGTTAAGGAGCCTGGGTTGAGATGTGTGTGCTGGTGGGAGCACGGGTGCGTGCTGCTCTTGCGGGCATTCCGCGGGCGGTAAGGTATGCTGTATGGAAGGGCACGCGGTCCTGTGGCGCGATGGAGTTGACGAAGAACGCGAAAAACCGTGTGAGGGGTTGGGGCGTGGATTAAGGTTGGATCCCGGAGGTGGCGGGTTATGGGTGCGTGCAGAATTACCAGCTGCGGCCATGACTTTAATTTGGTAGCATGCGCGGCCATGTGGCGGCGCTTTCCTTCCTGCACGGAAGTCGTCGTGCCCCGTAACTGAAATGGCAGCACACTGGCCGCACACATCCGCGGAACCCACGGCGGCGCATGATAGAGCCGAGTCCGTTGCTGCAATTGGTGCCAGCTGTCAACTCGGCCGTCAACCTAATTGCCCCTCCTCCCCACTCCGGAGCAGCTGTTGCTGGCGCAGACCTCCCCCAAGGCCTCAGCCCCCAGCCCTCACCCGCAGCCTCAGCTCCCACCACTCCCACAGCTGCGCCGCCGGCACCCGCATCCTCAGCCGCCACCCCGACAGGTCTTGTAGCCGCCGCGCCGCCGCACGCACACGTGGCTCCAGCATGCGCCACGACGCCTCCTCCCATGGAGCAGCAGGGCCCTCGCTGCACGCCTGTAATGTGGGTAAGCCGGGCCACATAGATGGGTTGTAAGGGTGGATGGAAGCGCATGTCAAGCATGGGCGCCACAACATCTCCTCCTGCCAGACGGGCCGTCGCTGCACGCCTGCACGGAGGCCAGGTTGGGCGTATTACTGGGACGGCGAGCGATGGGCCGCGGAAATGGGGCTGGCAACGTGCCCGCATGCGGCCTGCATAAACGTGTTGCAGTGGGTTCTGTGCACCGTCAGAACCACACGCCGCCACCCATGTTGCACTTTTGTTGCAGTTGGTCTCGGTGAAAGACGTACCGCTGCTGTACCGCACGGCGCCGCACAGGGGCCCCCGGGCCCTCACCTGGATGGCGTCATCCAGCACCCAGTCCAGCTCCCTCTGCGTGGATGAGAACATGCACCATCGCACGACAAACGTCACATACAGGGCCACATCAAGCAAGACAATCATAATGCGGGGGCGGGGGGGTATTTTGAGGTACCGCAATCCAACGCATGCTGGAGCAAGCTGCAGCACAGTCGACCATTCCTGACGCAGGCTGTAGCACAAAATGCCTCAGCGACACATGCCGAGCACGACACCTGCCAGCCTGGGCCCCAGCACCCACCCACCCACCATCAGACCTTGAATACCGATAACTGTACCAAGCTTCTTTTGCCTGCATCCCGAACCGCACCCACACACCCACCACCAGCCCCTGGTGGTCCGGCCCTCCGTCATGCAGAAGCAAGCCGCAACACAGCCGGCCAACCGACCCAAATCCTGACGCATGCTCCAGCGACACATGCCAAGCCTGCACATGCACCCACCCACCCACCATCAGTCCCTGGTGGTCCGGCCCTCCGTCCTCCCGCTCCCACGCGTCCCCCAGCAGCGAGATCTGGCCCGCCATCTGCGCCTTCCACGTCAGCACCGCATGCATCTCCTCCTCAAACACCGCGGGCCGCCGACACAGGGGCAGCTGGGGAGCTGCTGCCGCCGCTACTGCGCCTGCTGCTCGTGGTGCTGGTGCTGTGTCAGGTGGTGGGGGCTGGCTGCGGGCCGTGGTGGCGGCAGCTGCAGCAGGGCTGCGGGGCCCTTCTGCTGTGAGGCGAGCACCAGAGCTACCAGCAGCAGTGCGCGGATGCACCTTGGTGGTACAGAGGGCATTGGAGTGCAGTAGTCCACATGAGTGGGGGGGCAGTGAGGCCAGGGTCCTCAGTCCGGGGTGCGCAGCGCCTTGCCCACAAGTGGCGCGCCTGCTGCTGCTGCTGCTGCTGCTGCTGCTGCCGCCCGAAAGGCTCAGGGAAGCTGCTGCTGCTGAGGTGATTTGAGCTTTGCTGTGGGATATGGGGCGCCCGCAAGTCATGGGGAAGCTCATAGGACCACCATGGGGCCCTGCCATGGGTGGGGCACGCACCATGCGGGCTGTGGGGCTGAGCGGATGCCCGGAAGGGCGCATGGCATGCATGGCCGGGGGCATAGCGCTGCCGCTGCTGCTACTGCTGCTGCTGCTGCTTCTGGCAACGCAGGAATTGATGTACCTGCTTATGGCTTGGAGACTGTCGTTTCTGCAGCTCCTGCAGATTATTGATGTGCTGCTGTAGCTGCTGCACAACGACAGAGCACAGCCTACCAACACCCCGGCGTAGCTAGTGGCGAAGCTGCGCGCCACACTGTTAGCAGCTGCCAGTGCGGTACTCCTAAGCACGTGTTGTGGGTGGGCAGGTGTGCCCTTGTATGTCCTTGGTATGCCGGCTGCCAGGTGAGAGCTCCACCACAGCCGAGGCTCGTGCGGACACGACAAGGCGGAGCAGGCTGCTGTACCACCACTTCAGCTGTACGCACGTTTATTCAATGGTACACGTGCTAAGCATGTCACTAACAGCGTTCTCTTCCTGCGCGTGGCTGCAGAGTGTTCGATAGCAGGTGAGCGGGATTCCGCACGCCGCAAGCGCGGACAGTTAGGCTGCAGCCATTCAGCACAATGTCAGTGACAGAGATATGTACTTGTTCAGCACTACACTTTACGCCTCTGCTGCAGGTGGGGCATGTGTTTTGTCGTGATAAGTACGTCAGCTTTTCCTGCGAGGAAGTTCGGGAGGAGCAGGCGCTCAGCATGGCACAGGCGATGAATATTGGAGAAACGATACCTATAACATCGCCGCGTACACGACTGTGCACACATGTGTTCCCATAAGCGCACAAAAGCTGCACAACACCACCCATATCGTTTAGAGTGACATTATTTTGCGTCAATGACAAGTGGTCAGAGTCCTCCTGCTCATATGCACGGAAACAAGTCAAAACGGTTGCGAAGGGACTCGAGGACCGCCGCATGAACGGATGACGCGAAATGACCTTTCTCTGGCACCTCTAGAACGAAGAGGTGGAAATGTGAGCAAGGCGGCACAGGTAAGCGGCGCGGAATCCTCGTCGCCGGAGCACATGCCTCCTCGCATGTAAAGCGGTGACCACCACGGTCGGACAGCCAGGCAGGGCGCACGACGCAGCTCAGGCAATGGTGGCACATTTATACACAGGATCGAGCGGATGCGTCCCCTGCGCGAAGCTTTGGGGGCGCGGGAGCCCGAGGGGCTCCTTTTCCGCCCGTGCCGAGGCCGACGGGTGGACCTTCTCCCTATGTGCTGAGTGAGTCCGCTACCTGTCTATGCAAGGCCCGCCGCTCCCTGCATACACGCCGACCCTGAGCACATAAAGCCTAAAACCAAGCCAAGAAAGCTGGTCCTGGCACTCTACCGTACCAACAGAGGCGTCCTGGCTGTAACAACACGGGCGCCAAAAAGCCAGCAACCCACCAGCACGCACGGCCCCACCCCACACGGAAACACAATAAGCGCACGCCCTGAGCATTCTTGCTGCCAGCAGCTGCGATAGGGCACCCCATAATTCCACGGACCTTCTCCTTGTTGTCCACCTGCTTGCTTTCACACGCTTCTTGCATCTCGCTTCCTCCGTGCCGCCCCCAGAGCTACAGGGCGATGCGTCCCGAGGCTCGGACAGCTGCCCCGCCTCCCCACACTACACATCCACATCCCTGCCCAGGTGCGACAGCTTTATCGGAAGCTATGGGCCTACGGCTAGTGCCGCCTGTGGCCCGGCAGCATCCCCGGTAGACAAAATGGTACGGCAAACGTGCCGCGGTCGCACTAGCTTTGAACAAATTGCCCATTCGTATCGGTAACTCCTCCGTCCTCTCTCTGCTGCAGGCTTGAGCAGGGCGGAGGGCAGCGGCGGCACTCGCCACAGGGCTTCGCGGGGCGGGCAGGGGCCGGGGTCACGGGCGGGGGCGGGCAGCAGGTGGGAGGGACTGCCCAGCAGCAGACCGGCATCCCTCGAACGTACATGCAACATCAACATGCTGCAATGTAGATCAAACTCTGGCCAGCTGCATTAGTGTACATCTCAACGGTGGGATATCTAGTCCCTCAGATTATTTGGGCGAATGGCGCACCTGGAAGCCGCCCTGGGGAGTGCTGCACCTGACCGCCTTTGCTGCCCCGTCCGCCCGCAGAGCAACCGCGGCGGCCGGTCTCCCAACCGCAGCCCCCGCGGCAGCCACGGGGTCAGCGCCACCACCGCCGCCGCCGCCGCTGCCGCCGCTGCTGGCGGCGGCAGCCCTGGCATTGCAGGCGCCGGCGGCGTAGCGATCACGTGGGCACACGTCCGGGACGCGCAGCAGCACGCGTGGGCCGAGTCGTCGCACATCTACAAGTGCGTTCGCGCCTGGGCCCTGCGCACACAGCGTGCCATTTTGCTAAATCATGGCAACCATATCATACGTCCAATATGCGTACGAGCACGGGGGTCCAGCTGACGCAGAATATCACCGCAGAGCGGCCCAAAGGGGGTATTGCTCTGACACATGCCTGCACCGTTCTCTCATGCTACAGGTCCCCTGCCTACGCGCTCATGGTGGGCGCCGCGCCGCCACCTCCGCAGCAGCAGAGCTCCTACCCCTACGACCCAGCAGCCCAACCCTCCCAACCACCCGCCAACGACCCAACCGGCGGCCTGGGCCCCTCCGGCCCCAGCGCCCTTTCCCTCACCTACCCAGGCCCCGGCGGAGGCGCCTCCTCCTCCTTCTACCACAGCTCTGCATCGCTGTCCTACGGCACCCAGGGCGCCCCTGCGTGCCATGCTGACATGG
Source organism: Chlamydomonas sp. KOR1 (assembly GCA_036984285.1). NCBI lineage: Eukaryota > Viridiplantae > Chlorophyta > Chlorophyceae > Chlamydomonadales > Chlamydomonadaceae > Chlamydomonas > Chlamydomonas sp. KOR1. The sequence goes on along the minus strand of BQMZ01000181.1, from coordinate 258,501 downwards.
TCAACAGCGCGAGGCTGGGCCCCTCGACCAACCGCTTCCAAGCCACACAGCCCACGGACCTAGCGGAGCTGGAGCGGGAGCTCCAGCGCGAGCGGGATGCGCTAGGGCCCGGCCTTGCCGCCCGGGGCAGCATGTCCATGGGCGCCTTCGGCGGATGGCTGGGGGCCGAACGCAATACCTCACCAGGCAGGGGAGGGGCGGCGCCGGGGACGGGGGGAGGAGTGCCTGGGGGCCCGGCGGGCTTACTGTCGTTTGAGGAGTTTGTGGGGACGCCGTTTGGGGCGATGGGGCTGGTGGACTCGGCGGCGGTGGCGGCGGCGGCGACGCCGGCGGCGTACGTTGGCATGACGCCGAGTCAGATGGCGGCGCAGGCGGCGGCGGCGGCGCACGTGCACACGCTGCAACGGCGCACGCTGACGCTGCGGCTGCCGCACGGCTGGAGCCAGGTGCGGGGGCGAGAGGGAGGCGTAAGTGTCCCGGCTTGTCTTGCGCATGCGACGTGGGGTGCGAAACTGCATGCGGGTCCCATGTGATGTCTTGAATGTATTGTACTGCTAGTCTTACGGTTTACCAATACGCTCGCTTCTTCCTGCTGCGGCCCCGCTTGCTGCTGCAGCTGGGGGTGGAGCTGCTCGCCATTGTGGTGTCACCAGAGTAACACCAAATAACCAATCAGTTATCGAACAACTGACCAATCGACATCCTAAGCCCAACGTTGTTACGAGCATGTTTGCTTCCTGTTTGCCTGCAGCTGGGCGTGGAGCTGCCCGCCATGGTGGTGTGCGAGGGCGGCCACGGCAGCCCCGGCGGCGCGTGCCTGCTGGTGCTGCCCAGCGACAAGCCAGCCACGCGGGCGGAGGCGGCGGCGGTGGAGGCGCTGCTGCTGGACATGCTGAGGGACCCGGGCGGCGCGGCGGCCAGGTGGGAGTTGGGGTACGGCCGGGGGTGGGTTACGGCCGGTGGTGCGGTGTGTGGGGTCGATGTGTCGTGAAGCTGCAGTTAAGTGTGCCGGGGGGCCCCGGTGCGACCGCGGGATATGGGCGTGGTGCGGCTTGTGCGGGCGGTGTGTGGGGGCGATGTGTCGTGAAGCTGCAGCTGAGTATGCTGCGGGACCCGGGGGCTGCGGCGGCAAGGTTGGGGCGGGCGAGGAGGAGTTGGCAGAGGGCCGGGCGGGAATGGTCCAGGCAGGCAGGTGTGAGGGAGGGTGGTAGTGTTGTTGGGAAGCTGCTAATTGACACGCTGAGGGGCCGAAGGGCCGCGGCGGCGAGGTGGGGCGGCGGAAACCCGCAGGTCGCGGACGCAGGAGCAAGGGGGGCATCGTTGTGTGGTGTGCTGGGAAGTAGACATCATGCTAAGCGAGGGGTTGCTCGCAAGCCGCCGAGGGAAGGCACTGCTGTGGGTTAGGGTGATTGAATTGGTCCTGTGCGGCTTGGTACCGTGCAGGGCTGCGGCGTGGCGGTCGGGCGTGCTGGGCGCGCTGTGCAGCGACGCCATCGCCGCTCTGCGGGAGCAGGCGCAGGGGCAGGGCCAGGGGCAGCAGGGCGGCGGCGGTGGCGCATCCGGCGGCGGCGCGGGGGCCGACGCCGCGCTGCCTAACAGCAAATGGCACCTCAGGTGAGCAAAGATCAATTTATAAACTGCCGTTCGTCCGAGGTGTCCTTTTCTGGCTTGTGCAAGGCAGAAAGCGTTACGGCAGTACCAGCGGCCTGCCAGTTATGGCCATGAGCCACTCGCCAGCTGCTCATTCGCACTGCCTGGCCGTTGGGCCTTACCTTCCATTGCGGGTCCCCTGTCGCCATGTCCATTACCGTCACCCTGAGTTTGCGGACCCTACACCCTTTTGTCCTGCATCCCCCGTTGTATCCCCGCAGGGGCCTGGACGGTGTGTCCCTGCACACGCCCGCCATCCTGGGCCCCTTCACCACCCTGCTGCAGCCCAGCCTGCAAGCACACAGCGCAGCCGCAGAGGCGCACCGGCCCCTGCTGCACAGCGCGCACAAGCGCAGACCCACGTACGGCAACAACAACAACAACCCCGCCAGCAACGCCCACGCCCACGCCAATGCCAGCTCCGGAACCGGCCCGAGCAGCAGCAACCATGCCCACCACCACCACCTTCGTGCCGCTGCGCACAGCGGCTACGCACAGAACGGCAGCAGCAGCGCAAACGCCCGGGCGCGGGGGGCGGGCATGGGCACGGGGATGGGAGGGGAGGCAACGGCGGTCCATGGCTTGGGCAGAGGGGTGGATGGGGAGGGGCTGCTGGGCGGGCGGCCTGGTAGCGCGGGAAGCGGTGGGCACGGGTCGGGACCGGGCGCTGGGGGTCAGGGACAGGTGCCCCTGCCGCCTGTGGATCCAGCGGGTCAGCAGCATCAGCAGCAGGGGGCGGTGGGGGCGTGGGTTGAGGGGGAGGGTGGTGGAGTGGGAGGGGAAGGGGGCGGTGGGGAGGGAGGGGATGGGTCTGTGTGGGGCGTGGAGCTGTCGTCTCAGCTGTCGGCCAGCCTGTGCGTGGGGGCCGCCATCTGCCTGGCGGACATCATACGGCAGGTGGGTGGTACGGCAGGGTGTCGTACATTGAATGTACACGTACTGTACGGGACAGGACAGGAGGTGTAGGCAACCACCTCTGGCGCCCAAATAGCCCCTGCCATCGTGGCGTGGTGTTGTTGTTCTGCAACCCACACTGCCCTGATAAGCACAAAGCCGTGACGTGGTAGGGCGGAACTTGGTCTTGGTGGAGCATCGAACCCACATGTGCACATAGCGTGGCACGAATGAACGCTATCTGGGCCCCCAGCGGCCGCTGCCGGTTTCTCCCGTCTGCCCCTGCCCTTTTGGAAACCCTCGTGCCCACCCCCGCTGCGCCCACCAGGCTGAGGTGCACGGTTTACTCAATGCTACGCGCAATTCGCTGTCCCCGTCCGCCCCCTTGGCCACCAGGTCGAGGTGCACTGCTGCGAGCGCGGGCGGGTTCTGGCCGCCGCGTGGAACACCTTCCTGGTCAGCCACCAGGACAGCGTGGACGCGCTCAAGAGGCAGTGCGGGCTGCTGCAGGGCGAGATAGACACGGTCGGTCAGCAACCCCCAGTGCAAGGCCTGGTGCTCCCCAGTTCGTGGTGACCAGTCTCTGCCGCCCGGTTCAGCCCTCTGCCCTTCCGCTGTGAGGGCCCCTGCCATTCCCAACCCCTCTCCTCGACATCCTGTAATGCGTTCTGTCCGTTTGCTGTTTACCTTACCTACTACAGCTCAAGCAACGGCCGCAGCCGGCGGGCCTACACCCAAGCCTCACTCTCCCGCGTTCTCTTCTTAGTTACCATTTTGCGTTACACCCCAGGCGGTGTGTGGTCACACCATCCTTGCTGGTCCTGACCACCTCCTGCCGGGAATACCGCCACCTAGTCTCGCATCCCTGCTGTGCAGCAACAACCTAACACCCACCTTCATCCCCCGCCTTGCCTTTGACAGCTCAACGGCCGCCTGGCCGAGCGGCGCGACTACACCCGCGAGCTGGAGATGCTGGAGTTCCTGAAGCGCGAGAACGCGCGCTTTAAAAACCGCGAGGCAGAGCTCATTGCAAAGGGCCTGCTCACCGTCAAGGTAAGGCATACGGGCAATCACACAGCAATCGTAAGGCAAGCACACGCCCGCCCTGGTAAACGCCCATACCCTCGTTATTTACGGTAGTTGCCTTGGCTGCACTTCCATGCTTGCGGTGTCCATCCCCTTCACCGCATCCTGCTGCACTGCAACCACACGCCCTACGTTTTGCAATCAGGTCCGTCTCGCACCCCATGCTGCTGCTGCTCCCTTCCATGCATTCCTGTCGTACCATTTGCCTGCACATCCCTGCATCGCCTTCCTCCCTTGTGCGTTAACACACATGCCAATACTGAAAACACCACCAGCGCGCCCAAAAACACCGTGCTCCCTGGAACCCAGTCCGCCCCAAGCGCGCGCGACGGCGGACGCAAGGTCAATCGTCCCTATTCAAACCCTCCTCGTGTGTCCTCTCTCAATGCACATGGCAGTACTAATATCATGATAATTATCATCACTTCCGAGCTCCTTGGCGCCTGCAGCCCGCCCCCGGCGCGCTCGACGGCGGGCGCATGGTGGTCTCGTCGCCTATATCCCCCCTCCCCATGCCACCTCTGTCGTGGTCCGTTCCGTACCCAAGTACAACCGCCGACGCACGTTGCACCCCGGCACGCCTGCCCCAACTGACCTGCGCAGCTGCGCGGCCACAACAGGCTTGTCAACAACCACCAGACAACATCTCTATGATTGCCATTATGTGGCTTGTCAGTGACCACCAGACTACCCCTCCCTCGGCTCCCTGATTACCATTATCCTCATGCTACTCGCAGCCCGCCCCCGGCGCGCGCGACGGTGGTCGCATGATGGTCAAGGCGGGCGGGGCGCTGGGCGAGGCGCTGGATGCGGAGCTGAGCGGCCGCATCGCCCGCCTGAGGTGGCAGCACGCCATGCACACGCTGGGCACACGCAACAGGAAGTAGGTGGTGGTGATGGTAGTGATGTGGTAGTGATGTGTGGGCCGTAAGACACGCACAGAACGGGGCGTGGGGGCTGTGGGGTAGGTGCAGTCGGCCGGGTTGGAGGCCCTGCGGACAATCTGCTTAAAGCTGCTTACCGTGTGGCACACAGGCCTTACGCACCCTTGGCATGCACAAGGGTGCGGAATGGCCAGCAGCGCACACAAGAGGAAGTGGGTTACGGGGTGGTTAGCAGCGCATGTGCGACGCACAGGGACTGCGCTGCATGTGTCGCTGTGGGGTCGTCGTACAGTGGGTTGCTGATACGGTGGTGATGCCAATGCCGTCTTGGCTGCAACACCTTGACTCCATATTAACCCTGCTAAACACAAAGCCGTGACGTGGTAGTGCGGAACTTGGTCTTGACGTAGGGGTCTTGACTCCATAATGCATGTTGGCGCCTGCTGGCAATGTCCGACGCAGGGTGCTGTTCCAAAGCGGGTTGGCCTATCAGCCGCCCCTATCGCCCTCGCCCGCGCTGGCGGCCGGCGGCCCCGAGGCGGAGTCCATGGCAGCCAAGGTGGCTTTACTTCAGCGGTTAGCGGTTGCGGCGGACCGCGCCGCCAGGCGGCGAAAGCTGTACGGCAAGGGCGCGACAGCGGCAGACGCAGCGGCGCGGGCGGCGGCGACAGCGGCCGCCGGCGGAGCGGAGGCGGGCGTGAAGGGAGCGGCGGGGGAGGGAGGAGGGGAGGGAGGGGGAGGAGGAGGGGCGTTGAGGATGAGCGCGCAGGATGTGATTGAGGCGGCGATGGCGGCGGGGCAGGGGCTGGGGGTGCGGCTGCTGGAGGGGTTGGACGCGGAGGAGGCGGCGAGGACGCTGTCTTCGCTCGACGCGGAGGCGCAGGTGGGGGGCAAATGGGGTCCGTGGTGGGAAGAGGTGCTGGCTGGGGGGAAACCGCAAAGCGGCAAAGGGGAATCGGAAACAGTGGCTGGGGGGAGGGGGAGGGTACACGCTGACGTGTGCGGTGGCTGTACGCTCAATGCGTGTGCGTGGGTATGGAGGAGAGGGGGAGGTCATGGGCGGGAGCAAGGGGCATGCCGCCATGTGCGTGGGTATGGAGGAGAGGGGGAGGTCATGGGCGGGAGCAAGGGCCATGCCGCCATGTGCGTGGGTATGGAGGAGAGGGGAGGTCATGGGCGGGAGCAAGGGCCATGCAGCCATGTGCGTTGGTATGGAGGAGAGGGGGAGGTCATGGGCGGGAGCAAGGGGCATGCCGCCATGTGCGTGGGTATGGAGGAGAGGGGGAGGTAGTGGGCGGGAGCAAGGGCCATGCCGCCATGTGCGTGGGTATGGAGGAGAGGGGGAGGTCATGGGCGGGAGCAAGGGCCATGCCGCCATGTGCGTGGGGAGGGGCCGGGGGACGGTGGGAGCGCGTGATGTGTGAGAGGAGCACAAGCATAAGAGTGGTGGCGACGCGCGCTGATACTGCGCCAGCTGGCTCTCGCGTTTCCACACCCTGACTCCATACGTGCGTCCCCTCCCTGCACGCCGCTGACCCGCCCAAGTCCGGAGGTCCTTGTACCCACACCCCAGCTGCACATGCGAACCCATTCTTGCACGCTTCTGACACGCCGGGTTCACCCAGGTGCCGCTGCTTTCGTCCGTGCCTGGTGCGCATACACCACCCATTCCGCACCCGGCACCCCCTCTGCACACCCCAACCTCTCACACCTCCTCCCCGTCACCCCATGCCCCCTTCCACCTTCGCCCGTTTATGTACATACGCCTCAGCCTCGTCAGTCTAACGACTTCGTCTGTTGCCCCACACCCCCTTTCCCCCTCTCGCCCTCCCGCCCCCAGGTGATGCTGCTGGCGTCCCTTCCCGACCTCCGCCGTGCCGAGGTGCTGTCCGCCATGCCGGCCGAGGACCGCGCGGTGCTGGTGGCGGTCATGTCGGGGGACATGCGGGCGGCCACGGCGCACTGCCTGGGCCGCGGGCAGTGGCTGAGCACCATGCGGGCGGTCAAGGAGCGGCCGCCGCTGGGGGCGCGCATGCTGGGCGGCATGGAGCACCAGGAGGTGGGTGGGTAGGCAAAGCTATCGGACTAGTTGCGCTGACGAAAGAGTTGCGCTTTGGACGCACGTGCCTGTCACGTGTCAACCCATGCCATTGCGCTGCACACCAATGCGACGTTGTACTGTTGGTGTCACGACAGCAGTGTGCACCAGCACGACAGCAGTGCAGGCAGCTGTACACGGCCTCCAAGTCACGTGTTTCAAGTGTGCACCAGCGCCAACCCTGATACGGGCCCTGCCCCCCTGGCCCCCTGCCCCTCCTGGCCTTGTTTCCCTCCAACCCCCATCCCGCCCCCCCAGGCTGTGGACGAGCTGCTGACGTGGTCCCAGTCCGAGCAGCAGGACGTGCTTGCCGCCATGGACGCACACGTGGCGGCGCGGCTGCTGGGTGCACTGCCGGCGGAGCTGCGGCAGAAGCTGCTGGCGGGCATGCCCTCGCACCTGGCAGCAAACATTGTGTCGGTGAGCGACAGAGACGGGGGAACGGGAGGGGGCGGGGGACTCCCTTGCATGTCGCACCCTGCAAACATAGTGTCGGCGAGCGGCGGGGGGACGGGGGGGAGGGGGGGTTATGCGGTAGGACGGGGAACCGGGCGGGACTCCCTTGGATGCCTGTGTGAGAGGGCAGGGTTTGTGTTGCCCAGCGCCCATGCGCCCACGTGGGGGCGAGCGGAGGGTAGCTGTGTGTCCATGAAAGGATTGCTTGGCGCCGGCGCTATGGCGGCATGCCATTCAGCGTCTTCGACACACCTTCCTGCTTCCCCTCCCCTTGCGTCCTCCCCTGGCACCCTGCGCAGGCCATGCTGCCCCCTCCAGCGGCCGCCTCCCTGGACACCCTGGAGCTGCAGCGCGCAGTGGTGGGTGGTTGGAGGTGTTCCTAGGGTGGTTTAACTCTGGGGGTGTTCCCTGGGAGTGTCGGTATCCAGTGCAACAGCCCCCCTGTCTGTTGCATGCGGACCATCCGCATGGCCACATGGACCCGTCCACAGCACACTCAGCATGCACAGAAAGCTCGCTTACCCCTTGCTGCTCACTTCCAATGCGCCCTTCCACCTCGCCCCCAACCCCTTACACACACCACAGGCCATCCTGATGGCTATGGACCCGTCCACAGCCGCGGAGCTGCTCACAGAGCTGGGGGCCTCAAAGGCGGCGGAGGCGCTGCTGGTGGGTTGCGATACAGCGTGCGCGGGGTTTCACTTGTTCTTTTTCAACGTGCTCTTCCCAGTACCTGTACGCGGGCGAACTGCGAGGTCATACGGCCACTGTCAAGCCGTAAGGGATGTAAGGACACTGTTGGCCACCGCTCGCATGCCGCCCCGCTATTCATGCTATCTTCAATCTTCTACCACTATTTTCCAATCTTCTATCCTGTCTTTCCCCTCACAGGAAATGGATAGCGTGGACGCCCGCCAGTCCATCCTCGAGTCCATGGCCCCCAAGCTGGCTGCCGAGACCGTCATCGTCATGGACGAGCGGGCGGGCGGCGTCGGGGCGCCGGTGGGAGCGGTGGCGCCGCCGCCTCGCCTGGACCTGACCGACGTGCCGGGTGGGTTACTGTGTTTGGTGCGGGACGAGCGCAAACCGTCGTCCAGTTTGTCAGGTTACTTTCACCTGGTCTGCGGCCTCGGAACGACGTGCCGGGTGGGTTGTCTTGGGGTACCTGGGGGCAGACTGGATGGGCGGTGGGCAGCGGGTGGGCCGGCTACGTGGCTGGGAGCGGCCCCTAGGCCTGAGCGACGTGCCGTGTGGGTTACTGTGTTTGGTACGTGACGAGCGCCACCCCGTCGTCCAGTTTGTCATATTGCTGTCAGATTGTACCTGCGCTGCTGTCTTACAAGTGCACCAGGGTCTACCCGCCTTTGATGGCATGCCGAACTGCCAACCAGTGCGAAGATCTGACTGGGCTGTGATCTGGTCGTCCTCCTTCACCCCGCTGCGCATCGCAGGCGGCCGGCCCCTGCCCCCCATGACCCCCACCACCCCCATGTCCCCCTTCCCCGGCACCGAGGCGCTGAGCGACATGGCCTCGCCCTCGGCGGACAAGATCCTGGGACACATGGGCGTGCAGGTGGGTGGGTGGGGGGAGGTGTAACAGAGGCTGTACTCCTAACCCACCGCATGATCCATGCACAAGCACACCCACCCGACATGCCCACAACCCCTTGTACTCGTCTTACTCCTCCCACCCACAGAACAAGGCCGCGTGCTGTCTCGGGTGGACCCCGAGCGCACAGCACCATACAACCACACTGCAGGCTTGTTCATTGCAACCCGCATGCCCCACCCTTATACCCCCCACCCCCCACAGGACAAGGCAGCCGTGCTGTCTCGGCTGGACCCCGAGCGCGCCGCGGAGCTGCTGGCGCTGCTGCCCCCCTCTGAGGCGGTGGCGCTGCTGGCCTGCCTGGCGGACACCTCCACGCGCCTGGTGGCGGAGGCGCTGCAGCCGCAGGAGCGGGAGGCGCTCATGGCGGTGGGTGGTAATCGTGATGGTAGTGGTGGTGGCTTAGTGGGTTGTCGGCTTGGTGGGTTGTGGCTTAGGAAGAGGGACCGGGAGGTGCTCGTGGCGTTGTGTTACGCATGGGTGCAATGGGCGGGGTACGTGTGAACGAGAGGAAACCGTGTAAGGCGACAGGGAAGCATGGGCGGTGTGGGTGGTGTGCTGGTGTTGGTGTCGAGGCGCTGCGGCCGGAGGACTTGGAGGCGCTTCTGGTGCCGTATGGTGGTAGGGGTCATAGAAAGTGATGCACGGTACGGGTCCTTCCCTCGGCAAGCGATGCTACTCCACACGATGCGTACGCGACGTGAAGGGCGCCGTGCAGGGTGCTCGCCAACGCCAGCTGGTCCCCAACCCAACCGTCAACGTCCGTCGCTGGGTATCCAATGTTCTGACGCGTAGCGGTCTGACATGACCGCGCAGGTGCTGGCAAGCGCCAACCGCGGCGGCCGCAACGCGCCCCGCAACGCGCGCGGGCCCAAGGCGCCCAAGGGCAACGCCAAACAGCCCGCCAACGCCAACGCTAATACACAGGGCCAGGCCCAAGGCAAGGAGCGCAGCCACCGTGGGCTGGGCCCTGCGGTTCCGGGGCGGGGTGTCAAGAAGGAGGTGGTGGCGGCGGTGGAAGCGCACGTGGGCAAGCAGCAGCAGGTGGGTTAACTGCAGCGGGGTGGCTTGCGGCGTGCGGGGAGAGCAGCAGCATGCCTGGCGTTGTGGTACTTGGTAGACCTCCATCAGTGACCAGCTGTGTTGCCCCTTCTGCTGGAAGTTGGCCTGGTGTGCTGGGTGCTGGGTACATGCTGAGCATTGTCACACTGGCGGTATGTGCAGGAGCTCCGAGGCAGGGGCCTTGGTTGGCCTGGTGTGCTGGGTGACAAGAGCGTGTTACTTACCGCATTGATTGCATTGACACCTGTGCAGGAGCAACTGGAAGGCTTCTGGACGGGAAGCAAGGAATTGATAACATTGATTGATTACAATGAACCCATTGATTGATCACATTGGCATCTGTGCAGGAGCTGTTGGAAGGCAAGCTACCTGCGGAGGAGGAGGAAGAGGAGGAGGAAGAGGAGGAAGAGGAGACGGAGGAGGAGGAGGAGAGCCAGGAGAGCGACGAGAGCGAAGAGGAGGAGGAGAGCGAGGACGAGCAGGAGGCGGCGCGGGGGGCTGGTGGTGACGGCGGCCGCAGCGGCATGGCGACGGGCCTGTTGGCTGCACCTGCACCTGCACCTGCTGTGGCCAAGCCCAAGGTGCCTTCGCTGCCGCTAGGGGGCAGGGCACAGCAGCCTGCGCGGCCTCCTGCTAACCAGGGTGCCAAGGCGGTGGCCAAGGCGCCGGGTGCAGGTGCAGGGGGCGAGGGGGCAGGCCGCGGGGCCCAGCAGGGTAGCGATGTGGGCGACGGTACGGCGGCAAATGCGAAGGCGGAGCAGTACGACGACGTGCCGTACGGGGTTGGTGACGATGGGGATGGGGATGGAGGTGATTCGCCGCGGCGTGGGAGTTGTGGGGGTGCGGCAGAGGAGGAGGAGGAGGGCGGTACGGCGGGGGCGGCGGGCGGCCGTACGAAGGGTGTACGGATGGCGGAGGGCCCAAAGCTGGTGCGAGTGCAGTCGGCGGACCTGGAGCAGCACCAGCACCAGCAGCGTGTACGGCAGACGCAGCAGGCCGCGCTGGCGGGCCGCGGCGCGCAGACTGTCGTACAGCGCGAGAAGGCGGCGCCGCGTACGGACGGCGGCGGCGGCGGCGGCGGCGCGGGAGGACCCCGGGGTCCTGGGCACAATCGCGTTGGCGGCCGTGTTGTCCGCAACTCCGCGGTAGGCGGTAACTTGGACCCGTCGTCGGCACGTGGCGGTCCGGGGTACGGCGGCGCAACTGCGCGTGCGCTGAAGTCCGCCCTGCGGACGTCCATGCAGCAGCGGAGGACGCTGGCGGCGGCGGGTGGCGGCGCCGTCGCGGATATCGGGGCGCTGATGAAGGCGGCGGGGTCAGGCGGCGGGGCGCCGTCGGCGGCGGCTCTGGCCATTGGATCCATCTTCGCAGATGCGGTGGCGGGCGGGTAAGCGGGAGTTACAGGAGGGACACGTGTCTGTGTGGTAGCGGTGCAGTTAGACGTGCGGTTGCAGTTGCAGGCGCTGTGGTAACAGCGCCCATGTGCGCGTACCGGATGCGGTGGCTGGCGGGAACGGTAGGCCGACGGGTAGGCGGGATGTGGTGCAGCTCAGGGGTGCAGGAGGCACACGGTGGCCACGGCACAGCATGGGGTGGGGGCACGACCTTGGGACTACACGACCGCGTGGCTGGCGGGTGAGCGGGAGGTAGGACAGGGTAGGGACAAGTGCCTGTGTGCACGGTGCAGCCCAAGGCTGCTGCTATCGGGCACATGCAACGCATGTCCATGCTCTCGATAGCCCTCAACTACATTGCATATTGCATTGTCTTTTTTTTTACCCCCGCCGTGGCACATCATGTGTTTCCGATGCCCGCTAGGTAACCCCCCCAATATTATTATTATGTGCTGTGTCGCTGTCCCACAGGGGCGGAGGCGGGGGCCCCGGCGGCGGCGGCGGCGGAGGAGGAGGAGCCGCCGCGTCCGCGCAGCTGGGCGCTGTGCCCAAGAACGCGCGCCTAGCGCAGGCCATGCAGCAGCACCGCAACGCGCGGCCGCGGCCCAAGGGCTGGCTCATGGCGCTGATAGAGGCGGTGCACAAGGAGGGTGGGTGTGGCAGGCACACCGCAATGGAAATGGTAGCAGCAGCTTCGCTGCGACACACGTGTACCGTGTGCTGTGTCCGCCGTTCTATGGACGGGTGTTGTGGGGCCCGGGAAGTGTCCAACGTGTTGGACTTGCTCCGCTTTGCCACAGGTTGCAACAACCTAGCTGCAGCTACCGGTAATATGCGTGCAGCGTACCCGCGCCGCCGTCTGCGTGCCCTAAGCTCCCCATCGTGTCCTCGTCTCCCGCACATGTTGACCAGAACCGGTATCCTAGTACACAAACCCATATCCCTGAATCCTCCAGGCGAGGCCATGCTCCCCTACATGCAGTGCGCGTTGCAGCACCCGCCATGGCCGGTTGACCGCATGTTTACCGGTATCCTAATACACAAATTCATACCCCTTGCCCCCACACCGCCACACGCGCCCCCAGGCGAGGCCATGCTGCGCAAGATGAGCCGCATGGAGGCCCTCCGCCGCCAGTCGGTGCCCGAGATCGTGTTTGCTCACTTCTCCAACAAGTACGGCCAGCGCTCTTTGGTGGACGAGTACGCGGCGTGCCTCACAAACACGCTGGCGCTGTACAGGGCGGGTGAGGGTTGAGATACCCGATCTGCTTGCAATATGCATTAGTTTTGTTTTGACATGCTGCTCCGTGACTGGGTTCGAGGAGGGACGCTGGCGCTGCACAAGGCGTCAAGGAGGAGTGGAGGACAGCTTGTGACAGGAAGAAAGGACGCACAGCGAACCAAAGAACATTGGGAGCGTCTGGGCTGGCAGGCGTAGGCGCACACGTAGCCTCCTCGTCTTCAGATAGAGCACTTGCCATGGACGACAGCGTGGATGGCCCAGTGCTCACTTCCCAAAATGTGACCTGTGTGCCGCTCCTCGCATCCTCACTCCCTCGCCCCTCCGCGCCCCACCCCCTTTGCCGCTTTGCGGTTACCACCACTACTATTCACTCGCGTTACTACCGGTAGTACTTTGTCCCTCCCCCCCACAGAATGTTTCCGATTCCACTTTGCCGCTTTGCGGTTACCCCCAGTGGACCTGCGCATCGAGACGTTCGCCCGCTTCCTGTCCGAGGAGTGGGACTTCGCCGCATTCATTGACTACATCACGGCCAGCAACATGGCAGCGCAGGTGGGTGTACCGTAGGGGTGGCGGTGCTGGTGGTGCTGGTGGGGACAAGATGGAGGGGCGGCTGGCAGAGGGCGTCGAGGCACCCCACGGGTGGCCCGCCAAGACTGTACACGCATCGCTCGCACTCAAGCGTGCGAGGCCACGCGGTGTCGCTACACAATGACGAGCCCGACAGGACCACGGCGACCACCTACGGTGCCCTGCCCTACCCCTGCCCTACCCCTGCCCTACCCCTGCCCTACCCCTGCCCTACCCCTGCCCTACCCCTGCCCTACCCCTGCCCTACCCCTGCCCTACCCCTGCCCTAACCGCGCCTCAGCCCCCATCGCTGATCTTCTGTGGCTGAACTCCCCCACCCCAACCCACTGCCCCGCAGCCATCCTAGCTCCTGTTGCACAATACCCTGCCCCGCCCTGCCCTGCCTTACCCCTGCACTAACCCTACCTCATTAATCTGCTGTGGTTTCGCTCACGCTGCAACCCACTCTGACCCCTTTCCCTAACCCACCCACCCCCGCAGCCCTCCAAGCTTCTGTGCGTGGAGTACCCCGCCCTGCCGCTACCCTTGCCCCACCCCCGCGACCCTGTCCTTCTGTGGCTTAACGCTCGCTGCCGCTCCCTCCCCTAACCCACCCACCCCCACAGCCCTCCAAGCTGCTGTGCGTGGAGTACCCCCGCGAGGCCGGGCGCGAGGGTCAGTACCCCTGGGTGTGCCACCACAAGGCGGTGGCCATCGCGGACGCGGTGATTGGGCCCAGGGCGCCGGCCGTGAGGCAAAAGTTTAATGAGGCGCTCATGGCGGCCAGCGTGCCGGTAAGTGTGAGGGGAGGCAACAGAGGGGGAAGGCAAATTTTATCCGATGGGGAAGTGTGCAATTACGCTGTCCAGACACACGGCGGGTCATAGGTTCAGCGAGGCGCTCATGGCGGCCAGCGTGCCGGTGAGTGAGGGGGGAGGCAGCAGGGGGAGAGGGAGGGGGTAAACTGTATCCACATGTGGAGTGGAGGAGTAGGCTGGTCGGGCAAGGGACCATGGTGGGACATCCCGTAGGTCCAGTGAGGCGCACGTGGCGGCCAGCGTGCCGGTGAGGGGCTCGGGGTGGCACTACTAACACACTACTAACACACTACTAATACACTACTAACACACTACTAACACACTACCCTCTCTCCCTTGTTGCATGCCGACGGAACTGACGTTGACATCTACCTCTACCGCTCTACGTCGTGTAGCTCGCGGATGGTCACCAATCTGAAATTGTGACCCCTGCTGCGCTTCGTGACCTGTCATACGACCTGTCTTTTGCGACCTAATCGCAGCATCCTTCCCCCAGGTCGACGACGCCGACGCTCAACTTACCCAAGCGTGCACATTCAGCAATACTGCCGCCCTTTGCTTTCTTTTCATCATTAACTATATGTTGTCGTATTCTTGTCCAGGCCGACGACGCTGACGTGGACAAGCTCCGCCGCGACCCCCGCTGGGCCGCCGCCGCCGCCGAGGCCGCCGCCAGCGGCGGCGCCGTCCCTCCGCCCGACACGCAGCGCTTCTTCAAGCTCCCCCGCCCTCGCTTCCTGGCGCTGCTGGCGTCAGAGGTGGCACGTGTCAACGCGGCGGTCACGCGCCTGGCACGTGCGCGCTTCGAGTCGCTGGACGCGCAGGGGGCGGGCGCCGTACCAGCGGGCGCCGTACACGGGTACCTGGCGGGCGTCATGCCGCCGCGCACACCACGTGGCAATGTCGCGCTGCAGGTGTGGGGCGGGGTGGGAGCGGGAGAGGGAGGGGGAGGGGCGCTTGCAACGTGTGTGTGTGTCCTTTGCCATGACCGTGTGCACAGGCGCCTGGTTTCTTTAGGCACTCCGCTCGCCCATGCCCTTCACATTCCACCCCTTTCCAGCAACCTGCGCACGTGCTTTATGCTGCCCTAATGCATGTGATACGGTACCCCGGGACGCATGCACCCTTCTTCGCCTCACGAACAGTACCCTGTAAATGACTCGAGGGAGTACCCTAACACAGACATCCTACCGTAATACGCGCCCCGCAGGAGACAACCCACTCGTTCGTGGCCAACGCCATGGCCTTCCAGCAAGACACGCCGCCAGGGCCCCCCGCGGCCGCCGCCGGCGACTCCGCCGGCCCGCTGGGCATCGGCGGCGGTACGACACCGTACGGCGCCACGCCGTACGACCCCGAAACGCGCCTAACCGCCGAATCCTGGCTGGCAGCGTCCGTACAGTGCCAGCTGCTGCGCGATCACGTGAAGCTGCACGTGCTACGGCCGGCGTCGTACAGCAGTACGGACAGCGGGGAGGACGCGGACGGGATGCTGGGCGGGTTCTTGATGGGAGTGGCGGGCCGGCATGCGAAGTTCATGGGCGGGCGGCTGAGGGAGTGGGCGGCGGCGCAGGCGGGGGCGGGTGGGCCTGCGGGCAGCGCGCTGAGGGAGCTGGGGGTAGCTGTGGACCGGGCGGCCAGCGGGGGGGACAAGTTCAGGGCCTACTGCCAGCTGCTGGTGGGCGTCATCAAGCAGCAGGTGAGGAACGGCGAGGGGGCCTGTTGCTGTGTGTAATAAAGGTGAAGCTGTGCCCCTTGTATTGGAATGTATACACAACGTTGGGAGAGGTGCGGTCTTGCCATGCAGAGTTGCATGTGGAGTGGTTACTGGGGACGTATAGAGGCCAGGGTGGAGGAAACGGGTGTGTGCGGAGTGGTTACTAGGGTGTAGGAGCAAGGGTGAAGGAGTTGGCGACGGATGGGCTCAGCGGCCCGGCTGTGGGGGGAATTCATACGGTACGCTAAGGTTCCTTGGCGATGGGGGGGACAACGCCGTGTTGTGCTTGTGGCGAGTAGTTGCAAAAGGAGGCGACACGCAAAAGGCGTGAGTCCAATGTTCCGAGGGGAGAGGGAGGGACAGCGCGCGGAGGAGTGGCGTGGGGGCGTGCCTCGCTCGGGACTGCCCAGGGGATTTCTGAACGCCCCCGCCCTCTCCCACCATGTGCCGTGCAGGTCACGGCGGTGCTTGGCCAGCTGGCCGGCCCCGACGGCTCCCCCAACGACTCTGCGGTGGGGGAGGTGGAGGACTCCTTGTGCCGCCTTGAGGACTGCGCGCTGCTCATGACGCGACACGCGGACTGCCTACTGCACTGCCCGGACGTCACGGTGAGGGAGGGGGGCGGGAGGTGGAGGTGGGGAAGGGGAGGGAAGAAGGGATAGGGGCGCAGGCGTTACCGGCACGGGTGCATGGCAGGGGTAGCGCCCTGCCTGGTGCACTGCACGGACGTCACGATGAGGGGCGGGGAGGGGGATGTCGGTAGGGGAAGGGGCCGCCCTGGCCGGGGTGGGGGCGGCAAGGGGATCGGCAGCGGAGCGGAGGGCGCAGGGAACAGCAACGCTGAGCGGGTGTCCATGAGTGTCCATTACCTACCTTGTATATCAACCTGCTACCTGCTACCGGTATCACGAACGCTGCGGCGGTAATTAATGTTTCACGTTGGTGCGCTGCAGGTTGCGTTCGACCGCGTGCGGCGGCTGCCCCCCCAGCGGCGCGTCTTCGCCGTCGGCCGGCAGCTGCTGACGTGGCGGCAGTACGAGGACACCGCCCACCACATGGCGGCGCTTGTCGTACAGAGCATGTGGCGGTCGTACAAGCAGCGCGCCAGGGCGGCGCGAAGCGCGATCGGGGTTTCGGAGACGGGCGAGGCGACCAGCGTCAGTGGCAGCGTGGGCGGGGGCAAGGGCAGCAGGGCGCCGAGTGTGCTGGGGTCTCACCTGCCTAGTGGGGTGGTCAGCAGGGCGCCGAGTGTGCTGGGGTCTCACCTGCCTAGCGGGGTTGGCAGCAGGGCTGGGAGTGCACTGGGGTCTCCCGTGCACAGCGGAGTGGTTAGGGCGCCGAGCGAGCTAGGGTCGGTGGAGGCGGCTGGGGGTGTGGACGGAGGGGGTGGTGAGGCTGTGGGGTCGGGCGAGGGTGGGGGGAGCGGTGAGGGGAGGCCGGGGGATGCCGGAGGGGCGGCGGGCGAGGGTGGGGCAGAGGTGATTGTGCAGTGAGCTTGGGGAGGGGAAACGGCGGGAGGGGTAAGAGGCGAAGCGCGGATGGGGCGTGTGGGTTGGAGCGTGGGGGTTGAAGGAAGTAGGGTGATGTTACTCTTGCACAGCGTTGGCGGAGCCTTTGCTGCACAGCTTTGACTCCGCAGGGTGGCAAACAGCCCTGTGGCAAGACGATGACCACAAGGGGCAACTGACGGAATTCATGGGGTCTGTTAGGGAGCGCTGAGGGGGTAATCTAATTCTTTGCGGTGCGTCGCAGTACGCGATTTTGGAGATGGGCGGGGGGATAGACGTAAATGGGAAAGGTGCCGTACATGTAAGACGCAGCTGCGACGAGCAGCTGCGATGCATGATATTCATGGGGAAAGCACGGGCGTGGGCGTGGACGTGCTGTGCTGTACGCATGTACGGTGGAAAGGCGGTGCTGGATGAGGCAGTGGCTCATGCAGAGCCATCCGCTGCGTGGACGGACGCACCACTTTAAGCTGTTCCCTGGGCTAAAGACCTGGAGAAAGCGCTTGCTGAGAAGCAATCGGCGTTCCGTACGATTACCAATATCAAGATGAAGATTACGGCTGGTTGGTGTTCCCTGAAGTCTCACCCACTGAAGGGCCTGCTATGATAGTGCGGAGCGTCAGCTGGTCGGAAGGCGATATGCGGCTGTGGGGTTTCTGGGTGATGTGGGCTAAGCTGTCTGGCTGCATCCGGGGTGCAAGGGGACAGTGGAGGGATGCTCCTCCCGCTGGATCAGCAACGACTGATACGGCGTGTCCCTGCCCTGTAACGGCACGTCTGCGCATGTTTACAACCGCCCCGCAAAGCAGTGGGGGATTCTGTAGCAGCGTAGTTGGTGATGCGCTAGCACGCTGCTCAACAAAACCAGGGCAGCCTTTCGTCGGTCGACAGGTGCGGAGCGCAAAGTCTCGAGATACAGCAGGGCTGCATCAATCGCATCTCCGCATGGCTTGGTTTGAGACTAATTCAACTGCGGAAAGCACTGCCCCGAGGAACAGCAGTGTAGCACCCCAGCAGTGTAACACCCCAGCAGTGTAACACCCCGTCTCCATACCGTACAGCGAGAGGGGTGGGAAACCCCGTGTCCCTGATTGCCGGAGCCAGCCCTGCCCCGTTTTGGGACGAGGCTGCGCCCTGGCAGGGGGCAAAAACTGTAAATCCATACATACATACCCCGTCTCCACAGCCGGTGTACCGATACTGCAGCATCCGTCCGGAAGGCACGTGCCCGTCCCATGGGGTTGCCGGCTGGAGTCAGCGGCTGTGTGTGCAGCAGAGGCAGCGTTCATGGGCCGGAAGCGTAACAACAGGTTACAGTTACAGTTGGTGCCATCCGCAGGCGGACACCAAGCGCCCATGGCCCTCATCCCGTCCGAAGGTCCGATGAGGACAGCCATTTATGCACTGAACATTTGCACCAGACATGACAACGACCTCTTCCGTCTTCGACATGCACGCAGGCTTCCATCAAGTCTTCGGTACCTTCGGACCACACACGACACACGACACCATCAAGCGTGTACATTGCCGGCGTGGACTCACCACCGACCCCTAGCAAGCTGGCCAAGCCCCGATACTCCACACGGCACGGCGCAGCCGCCACGTAGATGCTGCTCCGAATGCTGCACGCAACGAGCCTCTTTTGCAGTAATACGGTACCTACGTGTACACACCCAAACGGCCATCGTGGCAGGGCTACACCACACTCAACGTCCTACAACCGTCACACGTCGAGCGCCCAGTCGTCATCAGGGCGCCTTGCCACCGCACCGCGTATCCTCCGCACTGCACTCTCATAAGCACCCCTCCCGCTCGACACTCCGCTGCCTCTCAGCTACCCCCCCCCCGCCGCTAACCTCGCTCTATGCAGGCCGACTGTTTTCCGATTCCCCTTTGCCGCTTTGCGGTTACCCCCTACGTCCCTGGCCTGACCTGCCACCACTGTCAACGCCCAGAGGCCGTAACCCGGCACCTCCCCCACCCCAATCTGTACCACACCCACACTCTCAAGACCCGGCAACACTTGCCCAATATAACCCACCAGTACGCCGTGTCAACGCCCGGCGCGTGATACCGTACTGCCCCGACCCTCGCCCCACAAAGTCACCACCACCACCACCACCACCCCACGCCGAGCCTCAGTTCTTGTACGCCGGGTCAAAGTCCGGCACGTAGTACTGGCCCGGCAGTATCCCGCGCATGGCCCCGCCCACCGGCTCCTGGTACACGTTCTTCCACAGCCAGTGCGCGGGGGGCGGCTGCCCGGCCTTGGCGGCCTCTACGGCGTCGTCCACCTCCTTCTTCACCTCCTTCTCCACCTGGGGGAGAGGAAGCCGACACACAGCATGCAGGAAGCTCTGGGATGGCCGTTGGGCTCTGGACGCGGTCGGGGTTGGGGAAAGGGCCCAGCAGGGCCGGGTATGATGAGAGGAGCGCACGGGCGGACAAGCGTGTGCGGACCTGCCAGCACCGTCGCGTTCAGCGCACCGGCTGCCGCATACCACGCCTGTCTGCCCCCGCCCGAGTGTCCACCGCCAGCCCCTGTTGAAACAGGCAGTTCCACCAGTCATCCCCCCTGGCGGCCATTGCCCCTCTGGTCGGCTTGAACTCCGCGGGGTCCGCCCCGTCGGTCAACCCCTTCAGCGCCCGCGCCCAGCACCCCCACCCCCCGTAACCCCAACCAAAGTACAGCGCCACCGCCCTCACCCACAGCGCACATACCGACCTTCTTGAGCTCCGCTGGGTCCGCCCCGTTGGCCAGCAGCAGCTTCTTAACGCGCTCGATGGGGTCGCGCTCCGTGCGCATGGCGTTCACCTCGTCGCGCGTGCGGTAGGTGGAGCCGGGGTCGGACATGGAGTGACCGTGGTACCTGCGGGGCGGGGAGGTGTGGGCGGGGAGGTGCCGCCGGGCTGACCCAAATTCGGGTTACTGTGTCTCACCCGCCGGCTCCATTGGCCGGCCCCTGGTCGTTCCAGCGCACTCCTTTCCGCTAGAAACACCCTTCCCCCCAAGGCAGAGACGTGCCCAGCCCCACCTGTACATGTCCAACTCCATGGCCCGTTGTCCACCCTAGTACACACGCCCCCGCCCACCCGTCCTAATACACATGCATGCCCCCAACAAGTGCACAGCCCTACCTATACGTGTCCCTCTCCGCAACGATGGGGCGTAATACACACGCAGCCACCCACCCATCTTAATGAACATGCATGTCCTCATCCACCCACCCACCCACCTGTACGTGTCCATCTCCATGACGATGGGCCCGTTGGCCAGCGCGTAGTCCTTGGCGAACGCCACGGCGTGCTTCACGGCCAGCACGTCCATACCGTCCACCTGGGGTGTGCACGTGTGAGAGGAGGTGACACGCTGGCGTAAGCACTCAGATGTGCGGCGGGATGCGGTGGGGGAATGGGGTATATTGAATCCCGGACGAGCAGACAGATAGGAAAGTGCCAATGACTGCCACACGCTGGAGGGAGAAGACGTTCTGAGGTGAGGGAAGCCCTCAGGTGTGTGCCCATGCCCTACAACGTGGGGTGCCCCACAGCCAGCGCGCCCATGCCCTACAACGTGGGGTCGTACGACAAGAGGCACGTGTTCATGTGGGGACACCGTGCACAATCCGGGTACAATACATATTGACATTCGTGTTTCCCGTGGGTGGGTACCATGCGACGGACCATGCACGCTGCCGCCCGGCCTGGCCCCACGCCCCAAACGCGCTCGCACCTTGATGCCGGGGATGTAGTCACCGCGCGTGTAGAAGTTGGGGCTCTTTGCTGCGCGCCACTCGGCGGTGCCCATGCCATAGTGGTTGTTCTCGCACACGAAGATGACGGGCAGGTTCCACAGGCCAGCCATGTTGAGCGCCTCGTACTGCAGGCACACACCAAACAATAGTTCGTCAACAACTGTGCATGTATTTAAGCGTCGTCGCATACTGCCAAGACGGCGCGAGGACGATTGCGTTGTTAGCAGTACATATTCCGACGCCTTTTGCGCCGGACACCGCAGCCCGCTGCACCACGTGTTGAGCACACTAGCCCACATGCAAAAAGGCATGCGTGCATGCATGCACGTGTATATGCCGCGTTGAGCGCCTTGTACTGCAGGCATACACCAAACCGTAGTTCGTGTAATCAAAGAAGCATATTCAACACGTACTTTAGCGGGCGCACGCCTGAAACTGCACGCCAACCCCCTGGCCACTTTGCCTATTTACGATACGCTGGGCCCACCAGAATACAGCCTTAAGCCAACTCCTCCTAACCCTAAGATCGTTTCTTTCCAGCGACACACGCACACACTTTGTACACATACAGATCGTGCCGGTGCCTACCTTTTGGCCCTGGTTTGCTGCGCCGTCGCCGTACATTGTGATGCACACGTTCTTCTCGCCGCGGTACTTGTGCGCCAGCGCGATTCCCGCGCCCAGGGGGATCTGAGCGCCCACGATGCCGTTGCCGCCGTAGAAGTTGGAAGCCTTGTTGTAGATATGCATGGAGCCGCCCAGCCCGCGGGTGGCGCCGTCCTGGGGAGGTGATGGGAATGGTGACGGTGGGTCAAGTACGGCACACGTGTGTTGTGGGAAGAAACTGCAGTAGATGCAGGAGAAGCCCGTGCAGTGGCACGCACCGTTGGCATAACTGCCTGATAGCGGCTACCAAGTGAGCAAGCGGGTGCGGGGGGTTGGGTAGACCGACAGCAGTTGGGGAGGGTGTACATGTGGCGGTGAGGATGTGTGCGTAGAGGCGCCCACGCCGCCGACCTGAGAGTGTCTGCAACAGGGTGTTGTGCGTGTTTACAGTATGCCTAGCATGCAAGGGAAAGGGTTTGGGGGAAGGGGCCGGATGCGGAGGGAGCCGGGCCGCCGCCGCCGTCGCCCCAGCGAGCGATTGCGTCGCCACACGTGTGTCATCCTGTACCACGCCCCGCTGTGCGACCGACGCCATGCTTTCACAGCACCTCCACGCGGCCTGTCCTCGTTGCCAGCACCCGTTCACACATGCGTGCAGGCCGCCTTGTGCCTTTTCCACGGCACGGTGTGGCTAAGGAGCCCGCCAACCCGCCGCCAAGCTCTGCCCGACAGCCCAGCTGCTGGGCGGCACGTTCCCAGCCCTGGCCGCCGGCCGGGTCTTAGCACCAGCTTCTTGCTGCATGCCGTTCAGTAAGTGACCTCCTCTTGCTGCAGCTGCATTCCGCCGTGGCCCCGCTGGTCTGCGGGACGTACGGGACGTACCTGCAGGGCCTGCGATGGCACGTGGCGGCCACGGCCTAGCACCGCCACGGCCGGCAGGGCTGGGAGCGCCGCGCGCAGTGCGCAGTGTGCCGTATCGTACAAGCGGACACCCGCCTGGGCAAGGGCCAGGAGCCCTGCCCCCCCTCCGCTGGCCCCTACGGCCTCCGGTCCCGCCAACCCTGGCTCTGCCCCTGCCTCCCGCCCTGCCTCTCCCCCTCCTGCCACTGCCACTGCCACGTGCGCCAGTTGCCCGCCTGACTGCTCGCCTCCGCTGCCCACCACGCCGCCACCCAATCCGAGGTACGTAGCTGCAGTCTCACCCCGCTTTCCGTCCTGCCTGCCCCTTTCGCCCGCCACCAGCACACCGCATCACTATACACGCATCCGGCGGCCCAGTGCGGCCACGACCTCTTGGCTGGTCGTGCCGTCCTGTACACTGCGTTAGCCTTCCGACTGCCAAACCACCGTCACCCCACACCCCCGCCCTCGACCCCCTGGCGGCCCATGAGCTCCGCTCCCACCATGGACTATCAAGACGGCATCCATTATTCTGTAATCGAAAACACCCAAGCACCCCACCTGGCTTGCCATGGGCTTCGTGCCATTGACTATCAAGGCGGTATCCAGCATGAAGACACCCCACCCCACCCCACCTGTCGGCCCATGAGCTCCGCCATCAGCGTGTGCACGCTCCCGCCGCGGCTGATGTGCTGGCAGTGGTCGCGGTACGACGTGATGATAGAGTCCTGTACAGCACGAGTATGGGCAAAGACGTGCAGCGGGGTAAGGCCTACGGCGACGTGGTTTCAGGCGCACGGTCGCAAGTAACTACCCAGCAAAAGGTCAGCGCAGGCGTCGCACAGCCCGCACGCAGCGGCCACGGGCGGTCTGCACACAGTCCCACGGACCTGCCTAATAAACGTGCAACGGTGGCAGGATGCCCACGTCCGCACAACCCAGTGACGCGCTCCGACACAACGATCAAGCTCCGCGCGGCGCCTTCTCCGCAACCAGCCCAATACCGATACCACCCCTTCCTCGCCGTCCTACATGCGCTCATACATTACCTTCGCTCCTTCCCCCCTGCACCTATCCCTCCCGCTCACGCCGGCCGCTCGCGCCGGCGCATCCGCCTTCGGACTGCGCTTCCGCTCATGCTCCCTCCGCTGCTGCCTCCCACTGCCAGTGCGTGTGGCACCTGAGCCCTGGGCCAGGAGCAGCCACATGCCACCCGCCCCCGTCGCGCTTCCATGCATCCCACGTGCTGTGCGCCGGACAGCCCAGTAGCGTGCTCCTGGCCCTCGGGGCCTGCCCTCCGCTCCCTGCCTTAGGTACAGACGCGCCCGAGCTTGGTCCGGCTCCGCACCCGGCTGCCCGGCACCCAGGAGCCCGCGTTGCTCGCCCCTCCCTTGGCACACGTCCCTCGCCCCTCCCTTGGCACACATCCCTCGCGCCCCCCTTGGCACACGTCCCTCGCCCCTGCTTGGTAACTCCCCGCTCGCCGCCTGCAGCTGCCCCGAGGGCCGATGCCCCTCCCCCGATGCTGAGCACCTCGCTCCAACCCTCGGCTGCTGCTGAATTCTTTGCTCACCTGCCTTGCCAAGCCTGACCTTCCCTACCATCGGCCGCCCGCCATCACCACCAACCGCCGCAATGCTCGACGCCCAGGAAGTGTCTGACCGCTTCGCCCCGAACCCCGCGCTACCGCCTTGCGTGCAACGGCTGCCTCAATCCTCCGCCCCACGCCTTTCCCCCCAGCCCGCCCTAGCCCCTCCCCCCTTGCCTGAGGCGTAACACGATAACTGCGCTTTCGCATGAAAAGTGCTGTGGCTTCCCACCTTGCGAGTAATGGCCGCCTCAATGCCCGTCAGCACCGCCTCCTGCCCGTCGTACAGGTGGCAGAAGCCGCGGATCAGCTTGGCCTTGTACTGCGGGGCGGAGCGGGAGATAGCAACCGCAAAGCGGCAAGGGAGCGTCGGAAACAGTCGGCCGGGGAGCGGGGCGGAGGGGGGCGGGGAGCGGGAGGGGATGTACGACTAGGAAGCCATGTAAGCGTGACGTGCTAGAAGCGCAACACGGCGAAATCCCTGCCCGCAGCTGAACCCAGTGGGAGGGGGGGGGCGGGGAGGAGGGAGGCGGATGAGGAGGGGGTGCATGGCGGACAGGCCCCTGGGGGTAGCGATGTGAAAGTGGCGGCAAGGCAGGCAGGCGACGGGGCGTTGGGTACA
Source organism: Chlamydomonas sp. KOR1 (assembly GCA_036984285.1). Taxonomy (NCBI): domain Eukaryota; kingdom Viridiplantae; phylum Chlorophyta; class Chlorophyceae; order Chlamydomonadales; family Chlamydomonadaceae; genus Chlamydomonas; species Chlamydomonas sp. KOR1. The sequence continues at coordinate 234,041 of BQMZ01000181.1, read as the reverse complement.
GGTCATAGGCAACGGTGCCACCAGGCCGTTGTGTGCATGAGTTTGTGAACGGCAGGGCCGAATCGACATACCAGGCTGTAGTCACGAGGACATGCGCCCATGGACTGCCGCACCAAGCAGCTTGCGCGTGCCTCTGCCATCGCTCAAAACCCTTGCCCCAACACTAGCGGGAGTCACGGTGTCACTTTGTCGTGCTTTCCTTGAGCAGTGCCCTTTCTGTGAGGTGAGCTGCCAGCACCTAAATCGCTACGCCAGCCCGTGCGCTGTCCACAGCCCCTCCTGGCCCCCACCCCCACCCCCGGGGCCAGAGCGCGGAGCTGTTTGGCCCCTTGCTGAGCCTTGGCGCACAATTGCACCATGGAGTGCGAGCCCAGAGCGCCTTTGATAGCTGGCGCTAGGTGCACAAGTTTGGGAGTCCGGGCGCACCATCATGTCGGCCGCGATCTCCATACGCCGCATCTTGAACATCAAGGCATAGAAGTTGTGAAGCTCCGCCATGTTCGTCTCCACGACGTTGCCAGGAGCATCGATTCTGTGCGTCTTATAGGGCATAACCTCGACCTTGATGCTGCCCTGGGGCGCTGCGGCCGACGCGAACATACGGGCCACCGATGCCCCTAGCGTCATACCACTACCGCCCTTAAGGGCCTGAACTGTAGCCGGAAGAGCCATGGCTGCCGCACGTTGAGAGACGGGCCTAGGGGTTCTCCCGACAATCAGAACGTGACTAGCCTTCCGGTTAGTTAGGCTACTTCCCAACGCACGATCAAATGCCCTTCAATGTATATACTTAGCGAGAGATAGCCTGACAACATGGATGCACTTTGGGAGTCGCGGCCATCGCGCTCCTCCTAGTTCCCGTACCCAGACACAAGTCTGTAGTCAACAAAAAGAGACGGAAATTTACGGCAAAATTCCATTTCGCAGCCCCAATTGGGACAGGGTTACTACTTCCCACACCTTGCCACGCCCCACGCGTGCTTGCCACCCACGGCCTGGCAGCAGCTGGGCAGCGCTGCTGCTCAGTCAAGCAACATCCCTTGCCCAAAAGCTTCCATCCCCTCTACCAAGTCAACTACCCTCCTTGTCTTGCACCGCTCAGGCAGTCCTGGCGAGACCCACCCCACGTGGGGATCAGGGGACCTCCATGGACCTCCCAGTGGTCACTCTGCAACCACCAACACTCACGCGGGTCCACACATGCCCGAACGCCGCACGGCGCCGCTCCAACAGGCCGCCCCTCGTCTCCCCCCATGGTGCAGCGGTTGGTGCTAGTGGAAGGGAAAGGCAAGTTGGGCTTGTTGACGGCTCAACATCGAGGCACCCTCCCCCGCTGCGCTGTGCCCTCCGCCCCTACTCCGCCCCGCAGTGAGCTGCTTGACTGGATCAGGCCACCGGACGCCACCTGCGCTGCCGTACCACCATCGCGCAGCCTGTCTGCAATTGGTACTGCGGCCATGATGTACTGCACCACTAGGTCACTGGACTCCACCCCGCCAGATGGGATCGTGCCAACTGCCTCCCGCACCTCCGGCACCAGCCCGATGGCAGTGAGGTAGGTAGCAACGCTGCTGCGGAGCGCTGCGTTGTCCTCCTTCACGGCGGCTAGTAGCGCGTTGAAGCACGCCGGCACTGCACACTCCACGGCCCTGCAAACTGTTGCCGTCTCCTTTTTGCACAGTGAAGTGCCGTGGGGAACGCTGTCACGGGGTGAAGGCACTTCCACCAACCCGTCCATGCGAGCTGCCAGCTGCTGCTGGGAAAGGATGACGGCCAGTGCTGCATCGTGGTTGCTGGGGTACAAGACCAGAAAGAATGGCTCCACGCAAGGCATGTATAATCTTCGCGCACGCCACGCCATCTTGCCTTCGTCCCATGATGTGCCAGTGAACGGTACTGGCGAGGGGATACGGCAGGCAGCAGTCGCGGTGGTGATTCGTTTCCATGCGGTTGACGGTCGCTGCGGGGTGAGGGGGCAAGGAACATAGTACGGCACTGGGGGGCAGCTTGGGAGGAAACGCCGCGTGCAACGTGCCGGCGGCAGCGCGGAACTTTGCCCCACCAGATCCCTTCAGCGCGATAGCAAGCGGCGTGAGTAGTGAGCACAGCACCCACCCGGTGAGCCGGAGACATGGGGCGCAGCTGCGTGGGGCCGCCGGGAGGGCGGTTGGGAGCCGCAACAGGTGGCGGCCACGGTGGTGATCGATGCGTTGCCCATCTCCATGCCGTATGCGGCGCCTGCGGGTTGGGGGCGGGCAAGGAACACGGTGTGGCATTTGGGTCGGTGGGGTGCGTGGGAGTGAACAGGTGGCTTAGGAGGGAAACAGAGCATGCAGGTCGGCCCAAACCAGGTCTAGACACTATGAGAAGCCGGTGTTACAGGGCTGACAGACGAGAATCGGCACCTTCTCGGATGCCAGCTGCGCGGTCTCCCCAGGAGCCAAAGAGCTTGTTGCTCACGCCAGAGCCACCGCATAAGCATGTCGTGTCAGGGGTCGGCAGGGGGTCGGGTTGTAAGATGGTGGGTCAGTAAGAGGAGAGGTAGCGTGCCTACGTGCGTATCGGCTTGCCATGCACGCAGACATCACGCCTATGACGATGATGGCGCGCTGTTGCTGCAGCCCTTTGTCGGCCGGGTTCCATCGTCATGCCCTTCACCCTCACCCTGGCCCTGGCCCTTCATGCACTGGAGTTTTGCACTACTAACGTCATTAAACCTACCTCTCCATACCACTTCATGCTTTGTTTATACTGTTCGTGTCACTCTACGCACCTGCGCATTCCCTGTCAGTGCACTGAGGCCATTCAGGATGTTGCGAAGCGTCCCCGGACTGCGGGCCCGCGCCCCCTTTAGTGAACCGTGTCGCCGTATGGAGCCCAGGTCAGCATCTCGTGGGGGTAAATCGGCTGCCAAGATCTTCAACGCGAAGGACATCAAACAAATTATTGCCACGATGCCGGTGGAGCAGGCCACCAAGGCTGTGATGGTGGGTTCTGCTGCTAGCTGGGGAGACGTGGCTCGGCCTGGCCATTGAGTCTCGCTAGCCTAGCGCGCAAGCACTGAGGAACTGAAATTATGCCTCCCGGTGCTCCCCTCTCTGCTGGTCACAGCTCCTTTACGAGGCTGACGAGAAGGTCAAACTGGCAGAACAGGAGATCACCAGGGCAAGGGACGAGGAAATCAAGACGAGGGAAGCGGTCGTCAAGGGGGAGGAGGACACCCGTATGGTGCTTGACCAGGTCGCACTGGTGATGAACGAGGTCCTCCAGGAGACGTTGCTCCATGACAGAGCGTTGCAGGAGCTGAGCCGCGTCCAGGAGGCCATGACCACGGCCTTGTACCGGGCAGGGGTGAAGGACGGGCGCAGCCTGCTAGGTATGTAAGCCGGCGTGTCCAGGTGTCATGAACTGAAGCGTTAGCACGCACAGCCAACAAGCAGCGCTGCTGCAGAAGCTGTTCCTCAAGCCCCAGGTGTGCCCTGAACTGTCTCTGCTGCATTTCTGCCAACCCACTTGATCCCGTGGCGTGCACACCACTCCTCCACTTCGTACTCTGCCAGCCTAGCACACTGCATGCCCGGCGTGGTAGGGGACTGTGCGTCGCATAGTATCACTTGTGGCTTTACTTGCTGTGTCGTACGGTTGTTACACTGCTACGCCGCTCCGCAGAGCCGGCTCACAGCACGGAGGCCCTGTAAGGGTCCTCAAGGCAAGCGAGCGGCCCCCAAAACAAGGGCACGCCCCCTAGGCACACCCCCCTCGCAAGGGCGAAGAGCCACCCGAAAGACGCACAGGCGAGGCCACACGCACACGCTAGCGCACCGCACCAGGGCACAAGCCTGGACGGAGCAAGAACAAGGAAACGGACAGCCACGCGGGAAACGCCCTAGGCCCAGGCAAGCCGCCCGACCCCCTGCCGGGGTCAAAAGCACATTAGCGGCGCCACGCGAACAGCAAGCCCGACGGCCCCCCCAGGCAAAGAGCCCCCACCCAGCGCCCCTAACCCACGAGCCCCTGCTCCCCCAGCCCAGACCCCAGAAACGCGCCGCAGCCAGCTGCCGAGCAGCGGCACCCACCCTGCACCCCCAACCCGGTACCCCCACCCCCACCAGAGAGCCCAAAGCCCGAGAAGAGCACAAGCACGCACGCCCAGCAGGCCACACCCCTCCGACTCGCAGCACTCCACCAAGCAAGCAGAGAGACGGCCCAAAAAAATGCCGGCACAAGCCTAGGTGGCCCTCGGGGACGCTCCCCTGGGTTGCCCTAGGCAGCCTCTCACGCCCACAAACCAACAGCTCCTGCAACGTACCCGCGGCCCACACTCCAAACGAGCCCCCACCCCTTAGGGCGAGACAAAGCGCAAAACACCCCGCGCCACGCGTTGTCACAACAGCAGGGAGCGCAAGCACAGACCGCGGCCAACGGCCACACGCCCACGCGACCGCCAAGGCTACCGCCTGGCTACACACACGCTGGTCTAGCCAGCCAGTACCTGGGAAAGCGTCTACACTGTACTTCTGCTGGCAGTATCGCCAGCCGAAGGCGCAGCGCCACCCTCATGCGAGATGCTCATGCACCCCAACCCCGAGCTGGGCCGGTGCCCTAGCTCGCTAACCCCCACCTAGAGCAGAAAGCCCCTACCCGCCGACCCTAGCCCCTCGCGGCTCATCATCCCTCCCGCTCTGCTCTTCTTTGGCCACTTGGCCACGTATCTAGCCAGAGCCCAGAGCGTGCCGCTTGGCCTTTTCAGCCCTGCGCAGCAGCCGCCATGGGCGGCATAGCCTCCATCTCCACCGCCGCGGGCCCATCTGCGCCGCCCACCGCGGCTTCCCCGGCCACAAGCTCTTGCCCCACGGCCAACGGCGCGGCGCATACCACTCGCCCGTCCACCACCGACAGGATCGGGTGGGTGGGCCCCACCTCCTGCCACCCGTGCTTGGGGACCCCCAGTGCGGCAAACGAGCGCAGGGCCTCCCAAAAGGTGGCCACTGCCTTGATGCCCGCCTGCTGCAGCACGTCCCCCTCCTGCTCGCCAGCAGCTGCAGCCCCCCGCCTCGGCTTCCGTGCTGCCCGCAGCTTAACACGGCCCTTTTCCATCGCTGTGACCGCTGCCATGGCCACTACGTCCCACGGGCCCTGCACGCAGCCCTCCGGCGGTGTGCAGAGCCAGACTTGGGCGCAGTGCAATGGGCCCGCCAGGTACCCCTCGATCTGACGGAGTACTGCGCGCGCCACTGGGCACGCCCAGAAATGGTGCTGCGGGGAGCAATCCGGCGGCCCTGCAGCCCCGCCGTAGCCCCCACACCCGCACACCTCCGACGGGGTTGTTTCGCTAGTGCGTGTTGCCTGCCAGGGGCACTGCGCCCACCGCCAAGCGCCACAGGGTCTCCTTGTACTCCGGCTCCCACCTAACCCTCTTCCACCGCCGCTGCTGCCCCGCCAAGAAGCCCTGCACCTGGCCCTCCAGCTGGGCAACCCCGTTCCCTGCCGGCCATCCCCACGCCTCACTCACATACCCCGTGATGAGCTGCATCCTGCGCTGCGGCAGCCCGTCCGCCTGTAGCTGCAGCTGCGTTGCTATGCGCACAGTCAGCTTGCGCAGGGGGACCACATGGCCGCTACTTCCCACCCGCCAACCCAGGCGAGAGATGATGCGGCCCATGGCCTCTGCCGGGGTAGGCAGCTGCTCCCCGCTCTGCGCTGCCTCTGCAACTGCTGCCCGCGCTGCGTCCAGCCACGCCGGGCTGATGCCCAATGCTAGTTCCTTGAGGCGCTCCAGCACCACCGCAGGGCGGCGGAATGTAGAGTGCGGCGGCGGGCCGACCCACGTGGTGAGCCATGCCCTCCCCGCCTCACCTTGCAGCTGTGCCTCTGACGTCGGGGCTGTGTCCAGAGCACGCACCAGGTCCCCTACCACGAGCAGTTTCGTGCACTTGGTAAGGCACAGGTGTTCGCGCTCTAGCCCCCGCGGCATCAGAGCGCAGTCCTCCGCTGAAGCGTTGGGCAGGGCCACGTTGCCCCAGAGCGGCGTCCCTGCACACCATGGCCCCGGCTGCAGGCTGCCTTCACCTACGTCCTGGGCTGCGGGCAGGTGCTGCAGCCCCCGCAGCACCCTGTCCTCATCCGCCGGCACCTGGGCGCCTCCCAGCCACGGCCATCTCGGGTAGGCCGTGAGGACTGCCCACAGGCCGAAACCGGGGTGCAGAGCCCGCAGGGCTGCGGACAGGGCTGTCACCCACGGGTGCGCACGCTGATGGGCCCCCGCCACCGACCACAGGGCAAGGTACGCTGCCCAGCACGCGTCCCGGGCCCGCACATGCGCCGTGAGCGGCAGCAGGCCAAAGCCGCCCTCTGCTGGAGGTCCCGCATCAGGGACTTGGGGATGCCCGTGCACCGCTGTTCACCCCACCGCACCGGTCCTCTGGCCCCTGCCGCCGGTCCACCAGCGCTGCTGCCTTGCGCTCGAGGTCGGGCATGCCGTCCCCCGGGGGAGGGCCGGCGTGCTCAATGTGCCACGTGACCATCTGCAAGCAGTATGCTGACGCCGCCGCTGCCCGCCCAAAGGCCGACAGCCGCATGCGTGCCAGCCGCTGCATGCGCTGCCTCACCGGGCCCAGTAGCTTGTCCCAGTCCAGCTGCGCTGGTGCAGTGCTGTTGCTGATGGGGATGTTGAGCGCCGTAGCCACTTTCACCACCCGCATGCCTGCTACTGCTGCCGGTTGCTGCGGTGGCAGTGGGGCCGCGCTGGCCCTGCCCTCCGGCAGCGGGTAGTGCTGGCAGTGACGCCCCCACCTGTAGCAACTCCACCTTATCCACGTTCAGCCGCTGCCCGAGGCGTTGGCAAAACGGGACATGGATTGGAGGAAGGCTGGCACCTCTGCAAAGATGGCAGCAGAGCCTCCGTGTCGTCCGCATACTGCGTCGCTGTCGTGCGCTGCACACATGCTGGCGACAGGCGGACCCCCAGCCCCTGCTGCCGCAGCCAACTCAGCAGCGCCTGCCCCACGAACAGGTACAGCAGCGGTGCCAGGGGGCACCCCTGCCGCACGCCTGCCTCCATGGTGACCAGCCGTGACACATGCCCGTTCACACACGCCCGTGCCTGGGTGTTGGTGAGCAGCAGCTCGGCCCACCTGACCAGCTGGCCGTCCGCGCCCATGGTCCGCATCGCAGCTTAACAGAAAGCCGCGGTCCACCGTGTCGTACGCCTTAGCAAAGTCCAGGAAAGCGACCACCGCTGACCGCCGCTGGACCCGCATCAGGTGCGGCAGGTGGCGCAGGAAGAAGATGCTGGCCCGGCGCGACGGAGGGGCAGGAAGGCGCACTGCTCAGGCGAGATGACGGTTGATAGGGCCTTGCCCAGTCGCGTGGCCAGCACCTTGGTGAGCAGCCGGTAGTCGGAGCATAACAGGGTGATGGGGCGATAGTTGCCCGGGGCCGTGGGGTCGCCTTTTTTGAATAGCACGGAGATGCTGCCCTCCAGGAACCTGTTGGGTAGCTGCCCTGTGCTGCCAATGGCTGAGAACAGGTCGGTCACCGTCGGGCCCAGCTGCCGCCACCGCTTGCGGTACAGGTCCGTCGGAATTCCGTCCCACCCAGGGGCCTTACCGGGAGCCGTGCGGCGCAGCGCTGCGGTCACCTCCTGTAAGGTGAACGTGGTGCACCCCGCCTCCGCTGCCTGTTCTGGGGTAAGCCGTTGCGCGTCAGCGGCCAAGGCGGCCAGAACAGCGGCCCGGTCCGCCTCCTTGGCTGCTGCGTCTGCTGCGGACTGAGCGGAAGGCGCCTTGCTGATCTCCCGCCAGTAGTCTGCAATCACCTGCGGCAGGCGACCCGGTTCCGACACTCGCGTGCCGTCCAGGGCTTGCAGACACACAGGCGGGGGGCTGGCGCTAGTATTGCGGACGAACGCGGTAAGGCTGGCGCATGGGTGTTCACCGTCGCGCAGGCCCATCTTGCGCGCTGCTTGGGCCGCGGGCCCTGCATCGGCACGTACTGCTGCTGCCAGCTCCGCCTGGGCGTCAACAAGGGCCGCTATGGCCTGTGGGTCCTGCGGCGCTGCAAACGCCGCCTGCTCCGCCTGCTGCAGCGCTGCTACAGCCTGCTCTGTACGCGCGCCCTTACCCTGGCGGCGCCCCTGGGCCGTCCTGTTAAGCCACGCCGCCATGGCTGTAAGCCGCTCCTTAAACCCCGACCACCAGGCCACCAGCTGCGCCGGTGCCTCATCCACCGCTGGCGCCTGTGCCACCTCCTGCTCCACCCACTCACGCATCCCGGCCAACAGGTCGGGTGCGAAGTGAAGTGGAGCCGAACCCTCGGTAGGCCTGCCCCGCAGGAGCGGGGTCTTGGGGAGGAGGTGCACGCAGGCTAGGCGGTGGTCTGACGGGGTCGTACAGATCACGTGTGAGCGGATTACGTGGCTCAGGAGCGTGGAGCTCACGTAAATGCGATCTAAGCGCGACCCTCCCTTTACGGGCGCACGGTAAAGGTGCGTGAAGTCGCTGCTGCTGGGGTGCAGGTGACGGTGGCTGTCCACCATACCCGTGCGGTGCTGCGCCGCACCGCCGCCGCCTCCCGATCCCACTGCCTGCCCCGCTCACCGCTCGTGGAGTCCAGCGCGGGGTTCTCCACGAAATTGAAGTCGCCTGCCCACACCAGCTGCGCCTGCGCTGCATCCGCCTGCGCCACTGTGCTTGCTAGGCGCCCACTCAGCAGCTGTACACGCGCGTCACGCGAAGCTGCATCGTTGCCCGACTGCAGGTACACGCCCACTACATGCAGAGTGTGCCCACCCCACACGAGCTTGCATGCTGCCAGGCGCCCTTGGTGCGGGGGCTCCGGTGCGTTGGCCGCCGCTGGAGGCAAGCCCAGCGCGCACGCCTTGGCCGCCAGCTCCCTGCGCACTAAGATAGACACCCCGCCGTGCGGCGAGGTGGATAAGCTGGACGCGACCTCCACCCACCCGGGCACGTGGTAGTGCGCTGCTGCACGTGCCAGGGTCTCCCTCATCCAGCTTTGGTCGCTCTCATCTGTATGACGGGTCTCCTGCAGGCATATGACATCCAGGCGGGCCGCTGCCCAGCCGCCGGCAGCAGCCATCAGCTTATCTGCGCCCTGGCTGTCCCGTATCCCGCCTAGATTGTGGGTGGCGATGCGTAGCGGGTGGCCCCGGGCAGCGTCCTGCCCTGCTTGCCCACGGCCACCCCGCCTCGCACCCCCAGCCCACCTCCCCGGTGCTGCTGACATGGTCAATTCACTACCCCCATGCCCGTCAGCTCAGCAATGCCCTGAGCTACCCGGTCGGAGGAGCAATCCATGCTCGGCGCGTTGCCCTGCTGGGTCCTGGCGCGCTTGCTGATGTGGTGGCGGCCTCCAGGGGCCGGCTGTCCGGGACCCGGCTTGGTTGGGGATGAATCCGCTGATGCTGGCTGGCTGGCTGCTGCAGAGGAGGCATCGCGGGACCTGGCGAGCAGCGAGGCTTGCCGTGCAGGCTCGGTCTTCATCCTGGCCAGCTCCTTCTGTAGCTGCTCCTGGGTTGGATCGGGGATCCTATGCAGCTCCAGCAGCCGCCTCCGTGCCTCCTTCTCGTTCTCAACCTGCTTCTCCTGGCGTCCCCGGCTCTGAGACCGAGATCGCGACCGCTGGCGCTGACGGGCCGGAGGGGGTAGCTGGCGCTTGCCTGGCGTGCGGCTTGCGTCGGCCAGCGAGGGGAACTCCTTTTGCGAGGCCCCAAGTGGGAACGGCGAGCCCTGGGTACCGGGCGGATCGTCCTGGTCTGCGTCGGGCAGGGGGGCATCGAGTGGGCCGTTGCCGGCGTTGGGGGAGGTGGTCCCCCCCGAGCCCTGTTGGTGCGGGGGTGGCGGCTGACCCTCCGGGTGCTGGGGACCCTGCGGGAGCTGCACTGCTGCTGGCTGGGACAGGCCCTGCGGGCGGCTGCGGCCCCTGTCGGGCTCGTTGTGTCCCTTCCCGCCAGAATTGCGCTGCACTGTGCCCAGCACGGTGCCAGGCGCCGCACCGGTACCCGCACCGAGTGCAGCACCGGCCATGGTACCGGCTGTGGTGTTGGGCACAGTGCCGGGCGCGTCACCCTGGCTGTGTGTATTCATGCAGACTACGCATTGGAGATGAAGTTCCTGGACGTCCGGGCGAAGTTTGACTCGTGGACAAGCATGTTGGAAGACGATGACCTGCTGGACTGCATTGTTGCGGCCATTCCATCTTGGGCAGAAAGTATCAAGGGCAGGCCCAAGGCGGAGCAACCAGGTACGTAAGCTGGGCTTCGTCTTGCATATCGCTAGCCAACCACACTCGGCCAACCCCATGTGACTGCTGACCAGAACCCCGCCATGCATGTCTTGCTTTCCTTCCCTCCTGATGAGGATCAACCCAGTCTCTAACTCCCGTTTCTTTGGTGGCCCCAGGCATTATTGCAGCCAGAGTTGCAAAACTGCACGACGCGCTTGGCAAGCACCAGCACCCGTTTGTGGAGCGGGGTGGCCTCGTCATATACGAGGGCTCACCGGATGTGCCGACAACGTCCCTGCTGCGCTGTATCGCCGAGTACAACAGCATCAAATACACCCTGGAGGTACGTGGCTGTTTGCCCTTGGGCCTGGCCTTGCGGTAATGTGAGGGGGAGCGGGATACCAGGAGAGGGAGTCAGGAAAAGGAGCACACCTTTAAGGGCCATGCACGGGGCATGCGGGGTGCAGCTGCGTGCCACAGCACTTGTGTGCAGAGGCACGCTCCTACTATCGTCCACTGACATGCAGCAAGCGCCTGAGCCATGTGCCCTCGTTTCTGTCGCTGCCTACTTTCGCTAAAGCAGCAGGTTTATGGCAGCTCATGATAGCCGTCTTGCGCTGCCTCCTGGTGGTTGGGGGGGGGGGGCGTGCTGCCGCTTGCCGCCTGCTAATGGGGCGGCATGCTTTCGCCTGCCCCCGCTGGCCACCTGCTGGTGGAGCGGCGTGCTGCCACCTGCCGCCGCGGGCCGCCTGCTGGTGGGGCGGCGTGCTGCCGCCGCTGGACGCCTGCTGGTGGAGTGGCGTGCTACCGCCTTGGCCACCTGCTGGTGGAGTGGCGTGCTACCGCCGCTGGCCACCTGCTGGTGGAGCGGCGTGCTACCGCCGCTGGCCACCTGCTGGTGGAGCGGCGTGCTGCCGCCGCTGGCCACCTGCTGGTGGAGCGGCGTGCTGCCGCCGCTGGCCACCTGCTGGTGGAGCGGCGTGCTGCCGCCGCTGGACGCCTGCTGGTGGAGTGGCGTGCTGCCGCCGCTGGCCACCTGCTGGTGGAGTGGCGTGCTGCCGCCGCTGGCCACCTGCTGGTGGAGTGGCGTGCTGCAGCCGCTGGCCACCTGCTGGTGGAGGGGCGTGCTGCAGCCGCTGGTCGCCTGCTGGTGGGGCGGCGTGCTGCCGCTTGGCGCTACTGGTCGCCTGCTGGTGGGGCGGCGTGCTGCCGCCGCTGACCGCCTGCTGGTGCGGTGGGCTTGCAACAGCGTGCCGAGACCGTTGGTATCGGTAGCAGTGCAGGGCGGGTGCTAGGCAGCCACACGGCCCTGCAACACTATCCAGCAGTGCAACAGCAGAGGGGCAGCAAGGCAGCATGATTTCTGACTGGATGTGGGAGTAAAGGCGTGGGCGGGCCGTGGCAGCTAACACATGGAGCCCAGCATCAGCCGTTACCAGCCTGCAGGCTGCAGGCATATGGTTGGAAGGTGTGCCTGGGGCGGCGGCGGAACCCACCAACAAAACACGAAGCGCGCATTGGGCGGATGGCGGGTGGCTTTGGGCTGCCGGGGCGTGCAGATACAGGCTCGACGTGGTGGAGGAGGTGGAGTCGAGAAGCACCGGTTTCCTCGACTGGGCTTGGTCTGGGGCCGGTGACCGGCTGAAATTGCATGTGGCACCGTTCGGCGGAGGCGCAGAGGGCCAGCGGCGGCAAAAGCGTGAGCCAGCGTCAGCAAGGAAACTGCAGCAGTGGAAGTGGTGGGTTCAAGCAGCAATGGGTCCTGATCGGCAACTTGCGGCCCCACAGCAACAGCACCTCATGGTGCGGGTGCCGGCGGGGCCGGGGCTTGGGGCTGAGAGGGCAGTGGGGTCTCGGCAGCTGTGTGGAGCCGTAATATGCCTGGCCATGGCCATGGTCGGCTGGCATGCAGCATCCTGCCTGGGCTGGCGGTGCAGGGGGAAGTACGGTAGTGAGGCCGGTGGAGTGCCAACATGGAGAGGGAGGGGCCTTCCTGTGTCTGGCCGGTGCACGCAGCTGGCACGAGAAGGGAACTGGCAAGCATGCAAGCATTTTGATCAGACTGAATCCAAGCCTTGCAGTGTAATCATGCAATCGTGTACAGTTTGCAGGCATTTGGCCAGCCATTCGAGTTTGCTGCTGCGTGTTTCATGGAGTAGAGGCTCATGCAGAACAATGTGAGAAAGTGTGTGTAAAATGTGTTGATTTATGGCAACACTTCTTCGTCGCCACAATGTGAGAGAGTGTGTAAAATGTGTTGATTTATGGCAACACTTCTTTGTAGCCGAGCTCACTAGCTCCTTGGCTTGCCAACTTGGATCTGGACTATGTGATTGGAGCCCTCACATGGCCTGAAAACTGGCACAGTCCACCAACTGTGTAAGCAGGGTCCTTTGGAGCGATTGCACAGTCGGGTTTGCATGCAGTGACACGCACGCAGAGAGCTGTTGCCGCGACGCAGGGCTCGCTGCAACTGCACGGACAGCAGGCCTGCACAACAGGCAGGCGCGCGGGCCTTGAGGCCACGCAACTGACCAGTAACTTCACTAACATACATCCAACACGCAAATGTGCAAGGTCAACGTGCAGAAATGCTATCCAACGCTGAAGCAGACGCCAGGGCACAGGCCATCGACACTAATCAACTCGAGTTTCGACACCGACTCAGGGTGCACAACAGGTACGCGCACGCCATTGAGACAACTACATGCCGAGTCATCGTCAATTGCCAACGAATACGTAAAAGAGCAGGGCGGCAAGGCAAAGACCCAAAGTCCAACACTGAAACACGCGGGGAAGGCGTCAGGGCAAGGCGAGAAATGCCGTTCTAACGAGGTCGTGCCCTGTCGGCTCAGGGCCCACAGGGAGGCACAGTCAGAAACGCGTGAGGTCTGCGAACAGCCCGTTAAAAATGCAATGCTAGTTGACACAGGACACCAGCTGCCAGGCGCACACAGCCCCAGGACGTCGCTACAAAATACAGCCCCCAAAGATCTAAAAATCTCACTTGTTTGTGCACCTACGGCCAATAACACTCCCACCCCGCTATGCATGCTGCGTGGATCACTCTGCCAACAGGCGCTTGGCTTGCGCCAGCGTCAACTCCTGGTCCTCTCCCGACCCCCACCGCACCACATAGTAGCGTGGCCGTGCCAAGCATCCCGCCGTCCCCAGACCCCGAAACCTTGCGCCGCACCTGCGTGCTATGGAGCTCTGCTGCCTCCTCATCGCGTCTCCTCGTCTCAGCACGAGGGAACAGCAGCTGCCCCAGCTCCTCCGACCGCGCCACGACAGGGGCAAAGGGGATGCAAGCGAGCTGCAGGCTGCGGCACTGTGCCACCACCTCAGCTGACGGGAATGCGCAAGATAGAGGGTGCCGCAGTGGGCTGTACAGCAGGCGGCAGTGAGGCCATGGTTGCTGCGGGGGTGTTGGTTGTCTGCATCTGCAGGGGGGGCCGCAGCACCAGGAGCGCGCTGCAGCGTGGGCTGCCCAGCGGCCAGCTCCTTGCAGCGCAAGCACAGCCACGCGCCGTGTGCCAGCCGGTCTTGCACGCACCGCACCATGCACGCGTCCTGGTGCAGGGAGCCGCACACCTCGCACTGCAGGTCACGCTGCAGCCAGAACCACTGCAGGTCAATGTTGGGGTCGATGTCCAGGTGACATGGGCGCAGGTGCTCCACACGCCGTCGGGTGCGGGCGCCATCGCTGCCCACCAGCACGGCAACGAGCATTGGCCCCACGGCGACGACGCGCAGGATGATGTTGTGCTGCGGGAACTGCAGGGTGTTGGCAACGTCCATATGGCACACGTACGCACACGTAGTCGCCGGGGCCGTAGGTAATGGGCTTGGCCAGGTAGCCGGCCGGTACCGATGGCAGAATAGCGCAGGGTGTCATGGTGCTGGGCGATAAGCAGGTTTCCGGCTGCTGTGGGGTAGGCTCGCCGCACCCAGGCTGTGCGCTGCAGCAGGGAGTCGGCCGCCGTGGCGGGGTCGTCGAAGTCCAGAGGCTCCGAGAGCCGCTCACGCACCGCCGGGGGTATGATGGGCCGGATGCTGCCGTACAGCAGCTCGTACTGTGGGCAGGGGGTCTAGCGCGGAGGCACGCGCCTTATTGCCTCCAGACAAGGGCAGACCTGGACCTCTGCCGCACAACCTGCTGCACCACCGCCTGCATCCCGTACCACCAGTGGCCAGCTTGCAGCAGCGCCAGTGTGCACCGTACGCCCAGGCGGCCGTGTATGTGCTCGTGCACGGCCTTCACTAGGCTAAGTCGCTCCTCCGGGGGCGGGTTAACACGCACGCTGCCGTCATGCATCCGCCGCTGCAGCTGCTTCCCATCCCAGCGACAGTGCACGGCCCGCCGCGCTACCCGCCTGTCAGCGCCCCCAGATCCCGCCGTGCCCGCCTTTAGATGTCATTGTCATGCATGGCCAGCTGCTGCCGTTGCAAGGGTGAGGAAGGTGAACGCCAGGTCCGACACGGGCCACCGCTGCAGCAGGTCGCGGACCAGCGCAGTGCCCATGTCGTCCTAAGACGCGGGCCCGTACTCGCCCCTTCCCCAGCGGCGGCGGGCTGACTGTTGCCGATACAGTTAATTTGCCGCTTTGCGGCCACCCCCCAGCGGCGGCGCGGGCGGGGCCATGCGCTGGGGCGGATGGGCGTGGGTGCGGTGGGGCGCGACGTAGTGGCGCAAGAGGGCGATGGCGAAGACGAGGAGGGAGGTGGCGGGTCGGGGGGAGAGGGGATGGCGGTGGGTGGGGATGGCGATGTCAGGCGGCAGGCCGCCAGTAGCACCAGGGGCGTGGTCGAGCACGGCGTCCCAGTTGGTGACGGTGAGGTGGCAGGGGATGTCACCAGGCTGGCGGTGCAGCGGGGAAGCGGTGGAGTTCGCGGGAACGACAGCCAGGGGATGGCCGGGGATGTGTACGGGGGTATGGAACAGGGGCTCCAGCTCCGTGGCGACAGCAGGGCGGCTAGGTCTCGCTCGTGGGCGGGAACAGAAGGGGATGGAGGTAGGGAAGGTGCTCAGGCGTGGCGAGGTTGGTGTAGAAGCAGACGGCGCGGTTGGCGGCTATGCCCCGGCGCACGACGTCAGTGGCGGCCGGGGCTCCGAGGGCGCAGCTTAGGGCCCCCTGCTGCGCCTGGAGTGAAGGCGGTCCTTGCAAAATGCAGGCGGGTGCAGGCAGGCCACGGCGCCGCAGCTCCTCCTGCAGCCCGCCTACCAGGTACAGCACATTGGACTCACAGTCGGGGCGGCCGCCCCAGCTGCCAAAGACGAGCCACTGTTCGCCAGCTTGCAGGGGCAGGGAAGCCAGGCGGGCAGCGGCGGGCGCAGGTGCCCCCCAGCGTTGGCGCCCAGGGACTGCCAGGCGTTGGACTGGAGGCACAGGGGTGCCACGCTGCAAGGCGGTGGACCAGACAGTGCAGGGCCGTGCACACCGCCGGGTCCTGCTCCACGGCATGCTGAAAAAGCAGCGCACCTTCAAGCCCAGTCGCACACAAGCCTGCACGCTGGCGGCAAGGCCGCCGGGCGCTTCCAGCACGGACACGCCCTCCGTGTTGGCAGCAGTAAAGCACGCATGCTGCCGCAGGCTGGTGTCAATGCCGAGCAGGTCCCCACGGGCCTGGGAGACCCGCAGCTTGAGGCGATCTGCAGCTGCCTCATGGCGGCAGCCGACTGGGCAACGAGAACAGCAGCATTCCGCATAACCGGGTCCGTCCGTGGCAGGGACCTGCTGCTCAGCGTAAAACACACTGCCCGTGTTGCCAACCAGCAGCTCCTCGCCATCCGGGAAACAGGCGGCGTCGGAGGCTGCTGCACGTGTGGCGCGGAGTGATGCAAGGGTGACGGTTGACGGCGCCAAGGTAGGGATGCAGGTGGCGCCACTCTGCGCCAAGGCCAGGCCCTGGCCGGTGCCGCCCCATGCCAGCGGGTCGCCGAGCACTGAGCACGCCGAGGTGGCTGCCAGCCCAGCCGGGGCCAGGCCGCGGGCGTACGGCGGCCACTGCTGCCCTGGTACGGCACCAGCTTGCTTGGGAGCGGGGGGCAGCGGGTCGTCGGCGTGGTCGACGCAGGCACCGGAGCCATCGCGCTCGGACTGCATGGGGCTGCGACTGAGGGCGTTAGCATTCTTGTTCATCGCGTCGGTGCGGTGCACAACGTCGAACCAGTACTGCTGCAGGATGAGGGCCCAGCGCGCTGCCTGGCCCGTCATCAGCTGGCGGCAAACGGCATGCCCCGACCAGCAGGCCGCCCCACAAGCAGATGGCCGCAGTATGCTGCTGCAAGGCAACCTCGCCAGCACGCTGCTGCAAGCCTGCCCCGCCAGAAGGCAGCCAGACGCCGCAGCACGCCCCCCCCCCCTGCCAGAAGGCAGGCCCGCTTTGCGGTTACCCCCCCCCGCCAGAAGGCAGCTGGCAGGCGGCCGCACGCCTCCACAGCGGCAGGCGGCATGGCTCGCAGCAAGCCACCACGCCACCCGGCGGCAAAAGACCGCCACTACAGGCTGCTGTTGTCGGCCTTCTTCTGCACAACAAATTGACAAAGAAGAGTGCACGTGGCTCAGATGTCTGCTCTCAGTTAACGATGTGGATGCGTGCCAGGTGGCACGCAAACCAGTGCTGTGGCACGCATCCGCGTCCCGCACTGCTTGGTGCAGAACCTGCAACAGTGTGAGCAGGAGTTGCACCAGCCTGTCCTTTTCTGACTTCTCTCCCCTGGCACCCCGTTCCAACCTCCCCTCCCCCCTGACCAGGCACTTGCTGCGGTTGGCACCGCTAGTAAACCCCACCCTACACAACATGACCAGCATCAGTGCTCTCCACACCGCCTTCACACCCACAACATTATCAGCACAAGTGCTCTCCAAACCGCTTCACAAAGCAAGCCTAAGGCAAATAGCCACACACCTGCAGCGTGTAGCTAATGCCATGGTGCTCAGCGACGCAGCAGAGCAGGGCCGCTGTCTCCTTGTCATGGGAGTCATCGTGAATGATGAGGCCAACTGCGGGTATGAAGCTGTGCATGTGGTTCGGGAGAGCGCCGTGCACAGTCGCAATCCGGCTCGCAATTATGCCTGCGGCCACCAAGGAATTATAGGGTAGGGACCGGTTGTGGTGGTACAGGAAGCAAGATCTGCACAGCGGGACTTTGGTCAGCAGTTGCGCAGGCTTGGCCCTAAACATGCAGTCGCAGGATGTGGTGAAGGGGAGTTCACATATGGGACTAGATGATGGCACGGGCGTTTGCGAGGGAGGTGAGCAACTGAGGCTGAAGCTGTGAGTTGTGAAGTTGCTGACGTATGCACTTGTCTGTTCTGCCCTCAAATCAGTGGCCCCTGGCCGGCATGGGACAGACAACTATGTGCTCATGAAAGCGCAGTTGTGGTTGGTCTGTGACATGCAGGACAAGCTTACTTCGTTGCACGGTCCTGGGCTTCTCCTCGACACTGCGAGCCCACGACGGAATGGCTTTGAGGATCGCATCCAGCAGCTGGTCGTCCTTGGCCAGCAACGCTATCCACACGTCCCTCTGCGTTCCCTTCTCGCCCTCGAGGCGCTGCACGTAGTCTGCAGCAATACAGCAACATGAATCCACTCTCAAACACCACGCAACATGTATAGCGCTCTAGCATGCTGTGCATGCCGTGTGCTGAGCAGGCCCACAGAAAAGCTTAGTGCAGAAGGGTGTGTGCGTCGAGGAAAGAAGCGGGGTGGCAGACATGCATAAGAGACACTTTCAGAGCACATCCGGGGGTTGGGGAACAGCTGCTGCAGCAGCGCTCGGCACAAGCTCCAGCTAACGGCAGGCCGCCACACTCACCCATCAAGCTCCGGCCCCCCGTCACCCCTGCCCGGTACAAAGCCGTGGCCAGAACCGCCTTGGCGCAGCGCAGCTTGTGCTTGAGCGTGCTGTTTGAGTTCTTCGCGTCGATGAGGGAGTTCATCGCTGTAAGGAGTTTGTCCTTTGCAGCGTTGTGCTCGCGCTTCGCCTGGATGACATCATCTTTCGCTTTAATGAGCTGGTCCCGTGCGACGATGACCTTCTCTCCAGCCAGATTGACCTCCTCGTCAGCCTCGCGCAACATCTGAGAGCAGCGCGGGGAGCACCGGGCGGCGTGACTCAGATCCTAGTTGCTCACTGCGCTAGACTAGCAAGACGCAATGGCCAGGCCGCGCAAACTCTCCCGAGCTAGCAGCAGAACCCACCATCATGGCCTTGCTGGCCTGCTCCACAGGCAGCACGACGAACAGCCGTTTGACGTCCTTCGTGCTGAAGGGCTTCGCTGCCGATTTCCCCCCAAGAGATGCTGACATGGCTACCTTACGGCGATACGGTCCACTAAGCGGGGCGCGGGCCCCCCGCCCGGCGACGCTTTGCATCATAATGAAACGTGGAAGCTGATGGCCCAAGTGCAATGACAGGGAATGCGCAGGCGCGTAGAGTGATAGCGAACAGTACAGCTAAAGCATGAAATGGTATGGACGTGTAGGCATGGCGTGAGTAGTGCGAAACCCTAGCGCATGGAGGGCCTTCCATGCCACGCAACATAAACTTACAACCGACCCCTGCGGACCCCGGACAACGACATGCTTCTGCAGTGGCCCGGGCTCAAGCAACAAGCTCTTTGGCCACAGGGAACCGCGCGGCTGGCATCCGAGAAGGTGCCGTTTCTCGGCCGTTAGCCCTGTGGCACCAGCTGTCTAGACGTGGTTTGGGCCGACCTGCTTGTTCTGTATCCCTCCGAAGCCTCTTCATTCCCGCGCACCCCACCGAACCAAATGCCCCACCATGTTCCTTGCCCGCCCCCAACTCGCAGGCGCCGCAAACGGCATGGAGATGGACGACGCAGCATCACAACCGCGGCCGCCACCTGCTGCGTCCCCAGCCGCCCTCCCAGTCAGCGGCCCCACGGCAGCTGCGCCCCCTGCCTCCTGCTCACAGGGTGGGTGCCGCCAGGTGCCGCGGTCACTGCTTGCTGCTGCACCGGAGGATCTGGGTCGGGCTAGGTGTCCCCGGCCAGTTGCTTGCGTGCGTTTCCTACTTTCCTTCTCAAGCTGCCTCTCAAGCTGCCTCTCACTAGTGCACCCCACCGAACCACATGCTGTACCATGTTCCTTACCCGGCCCCAACCCGCAGGCGCCGCCAACCGCATGGAGATGGACGACGACGGTCTTGTACGCGGCCTTTTATGTAGCGCAGTGTAGCGTCCATGCCCACAATCGTCATCCCGTACTTGGCCAGCATGCGCCGCTGCTGGTCTGCTTGCATGACCAGCAGCATCGTGCCATCGGTGCTGTTCCTGCGGAAAAAGCAGCGGGCGCCTGGCAGGACAAAAGCGCTCAGCAGCAGGCCAGCCTGGCAGAGTGCCATGCACCTCGCCACTAGGAGACACGAACATGCCCTGAAGCACGCTACAACATGAGGGCGCAGTAGTGTGCCTGTGTCTGTTGGTGCCGTAGCTGCTGCCTGTGGTCCTGGCGTCCCTGGTGCAGCAGCGGCTGGGGCTTTGACAAGAGAGCTGGAGGCCCTGGAGCCGGCACTGCGCAGTGTACGGCGCACGTACACGCTGCGGCGGATGCTAGGCAACACGCTGATGACGGCCCGCGTGCACCGCTGGTGCGGCCTGGCGAAACTGCGCACGCAAGTGAACGGCTTCACGCTGCAAAACGTGGTGAGCTGGCTCGCCAACGGCGACGCACAGCTGCAGGTGCTGCAGCAAGTGCCTCATGAGTGGCGCCTAGCGCTGTGCGAGCGCTCTTTCAGCTCCGACTGCTGCGAGCTCGTGTTCTCGCTGCTGGTGTCGCTGTGTTGCGGCAAGGCCCATGCATGTCCGTGTGATCAAGGGGGCTACGCGGAGGATCATTTTCATGCATCGCATCCGGCAGCTGGCGAGTGCAGACCGCGGCTTCAGCCTGCGTAAGCAACTGCGTGGTGCTTGATGTTGAAGCCCTCCCCGCATAGCAGTTTGCGGGTAGAATAGATACGTGGGATGCAATTCATAATGGGATGCAATTCACAATGGTTACGGCGCGGCTTGCGGATGCTGCTGGCTGTGGTACTCGCGTGCAGAGTTGACTGAACGGTACTGGCGGTGGTGAGTTCAGCTTGTACAACTGGACTATATGCAAACGTATCAACATGCTATGAGCAGCGCGTTTGGAACTTTGGATGTGTAGCAGTCCTTGTGTAGCAGTAACTGACACAGCCACACCGGCAACAGGCACTGGCAACAGGCACTGGCACACCGGCCAGTGCCTGTTGCCGGTGCCTGTTGCCGGCACTGGGTCCAACTGACACAGCCACACCGGCAACAGGCTCCAGTGGCATGGCAACAGTGGCAACATGCCCCATGGGTCCAAGTGAACATTGCCTTTCCGCGCCGGGATGCACAGTACTACCATAGAATACAATAGATATCTTGTGTACATTTTATCCGCGGAAAAATAGCTGCGTGGGAGCTAAGGGTTGTGCCGAACGGCATCGGACCTGCCCTGCTACAGCCCTTGTACGGCAACTGCCATAATTACGATGATGTTAAATGACCAAGGTTTAGACTATCATAAACAGGTGCTATGCTTCATGGCGGACCCGCCAATATGCGCAGCGTCCTTCGTCATCCAAGCCCGTGGCGCCATGGGACTACGGGGGGCTGGGCTCTGGAAGGGGACCAAAACTGTAAAACCATACATACTACCGGTACTGGGCCTTGGCAGCTGAGCCGAAGTGGTGCCCGCGTGTCTACTCCGCCATGCACATGACAACTGATATGACCACCCCTGACGCGCTGTGTTGACGAGCACCAAGCGGGTGCTGACACCACCCGACGCTTCATCCGACAAGCCCCGTAAGGGGCTGTGGGGGCTTTCCGGGAGCTTGGCGTGGCCATGTGTCCCTGCCCCTGCCCCTGCGCCTTACGGTAGTCGTTCGCTCGTTCCTGTCCCTGCCGCTGCCCAGACCAGCTCAGAGCCCATTTGGAGATCCTTCACCATTGCCTGAGGTCGATCAGATTTACAATCGGTGTAGACTGCCTCGGGCTTAGTTGGTGAGTGGCGGTGCAGGGTGATGCCCAGCGACCGCATGAGGCACGTGGATCCCTGGGGAGACACGGGGAGACTCCCCTGGTGGACCCCCATGCGGATGCGTACGGCGTCTGTTGTCCTTACTAGGCGCGTTGCACCGAAGCTCCGCACATTCCTCACCATATACTCCTGTTACCTGGGGTGGGCTGAAGCCGTAGCGGATTGGAGCTTCAACTTGCTGCTGCCTTTTCCCTGCAAACTGCACGTGCGTGCTCACTCTCTCGGTACCACACTGAACTCACACTGGTGACAACGTAATTTATCTCGTCTTGCCATGGCCTCACGACTGAACCTCGTGCTCGCGGGAGCACATATGTCCGGACTCGCGCTGAACCATCAAGTCCTGGGCTTGGGGGCCACCCTGGTCAAGACTGTCAAAACCGCCCCTCTTTACAAAATGTTCAGCCTTGGGCCTCGCCCCGCGCTTATCCGGCAAGGTTCTGACGGCGTATGCGGGCATTCATTCGAGGTGGAGGTGTGGTCCTTCCCAATCGAGCGAGTGGGGTAAGCTGCAGAATGTACAATACTTTACAAAATTACTACACTACTAGTCCGATGCATCAATAGGCTGTGGCCGAGTCTCAGTGACCTGCTAGTCCTGCAGCCTGGTCCTGCAAGGCGCAACACCCGTGTGCCCCTTGACACGCATCCGGACTGCCCTGTTCCCCCAGAGAGTTTCTGCGTGACGGTGTAAAACCTCCTCTCTGTATCGGCGACGTTGTGCTGGAGGACGGCAGCAGCGAAAAGGGCTTCCTGGGGGAGTCATATGCCGTGCGGGAGGCTGAGGACGTCAGCTCCTTTGGCGGGTGGCGGGCCTACCTGGCATCCAAGTAGTCCGGTGGTTTAGGTGGTTCGATGCACTGTGATTAGCAGTGAATGACGCAGTTACGGCACAATCGAGGGGAGGACAGAGTGGAATGGAGAGCCAAGGAGCGGAGGAGATAGCTACCAAGCTACGGTCAGGGATGACCAAGAAGTGGTGGGACCTGTTGAACAAGCGCGTGGGACGACCACGTGTTGGGTGCCGGTGTTGTAATTCCTCTGGCACGCCTATCTTAGGTCATGGTGAGAGCTTGTAGGTAACCTCGCTCTGCCGGGCGTGCGGACGGTAACTAAACGAGCAATAAGGTTGATCTTGCCTTACGGCTGTATGTGACCCACGGAGGCGGTGAAGACGCCTTTCGACGACCAGACAACTTTTTTTCGACCTTCACGTGCCAAGTGTCGGGCCTTCTATCACTGGTTAGCGCCCAGCAGCCGGTGTATGATGACACCAACTGATGTTTTATCCCTGAGTAAGGCACACAGCACACAGGAACCGCTGATAAATCGGTGCTGAACGGCAAGGGCCTTGGCCTGGTGGGCGGCAACGGTACGCGAGGCGTATCCCCTGTAGCTATGCCGCGCAGTATAAACAGAGGTTAAGGCTTATGTCTTGTAGGCGGTAGGATATTATGAAATGTAAGGCCGCACGTAAGGGGCTGGTTCGCGAGGGAATGCCGGTGGAAAGGCGCAACCGCAAGACGTTGTCTCAATCAACGCTTGACCCACAGACGTCGGTGTAACCTGTAGGGTATAAGGGACAAGATGGCCTGCCAAGCAAGGGCGTTAGGGCCTAGGAATGCGTCCGCTGTCGGCAACTGTCCGCAACGAGAATACCGTACGCTTGTGCTCACGCACAAGGCACAACCGCAAGTGCAACACTATCTAACCTGAGCAGAGACAAGTTGGCCGAGTGTAAGCTTCAGGCCACAGAAACAACGTGCTGTGCGCCGCGACTGCGTCGCTCGACTGTCTTGGCACAATGCCCGAGATCACAGAGCTCTGGGCAACAACCAGGGATTATATCCAAGTTGTATGACCTTTGGGATAAGGGGAAAGTGGGGGAGTTGGGTCACTGGCGAACCACTTGCAAGCTCAGCTCCGAACCTTGACACGGAGCGTTGCCGCTACGTTTGCAAAGCAAGGAAAGGAAACCTGTTTACGGGAGAATTGGCTTGGAAAGATTTTGGAAAGAGTTTGATGGGAAAGAAGCGTGTCAGCTGTCACTACCTTTCGCGATGCCCGGCGAAGAAAGCCTCAAGCAAACGCTTTGAGTAAACAAGAGCACACCCCACAAGCAATGTAGTTGCCTGATGGGAAGGGCTCAAAGGGGGAAAGGTGGGCTCGTGCCGCACTGTGATGGTGTGCTGCCAACCGGTATCGTGCACCCTGCCTTTGCCAAGCTATATCCCTGCAAATCCCGTGCTCTGCTGCCGCTACCAAGTCCTGCCGTTCCCTGCAAACCTCCTTCACCTAGCAGTCAAGCTATTGCCAAGGTACGGAAGGAAACGAGATACACAGTACAGTCCTAGGGGCCTGCCGCGTTGGGTTCAGGAAGCCTAGCGGAACTCGTGCACTCGGGCCTTGCGCGCTACTCGAGGCCAATAGGGGACCGGGACGGGGGGAATCTTGGACAGGGGACCAGCCAGATGTCACAAGTATTTACAAGAGAATAATAGTCGATAGCTAAAGGCCTCAGGGCCAGTCAAGGGGAGTGGTCAGTCACTTATGCACCACAGTCGGGTACCGAACACCAAAGTAAGGCCGAATTACCGGCAGATAAGCTTAGTTGGGCGGATGCCAATAGCCAAATGTGAACAGGTGCCGAATTCAGCACTTTTTAGCGGTGGAGAAGGGCTCGGTGTGCGTCTCTCTCGGAAAAGACCTGGGCGCCCTCCTTATATACCCTTGGGGCCCGCCCTAGAACGTTCCACGATCTGGCACAAGCACGCCCAGACCTGATCAAAATATTATCCAATTCGTCTCAAAATATGCAACAGATTAATATGCAGCTCCTACCGTCGCTGCTTGTTGTGCGTTATGTGTGCCAACGTCATCCTTCCTACGTGCTTCCACGTGCCGCGCGTGCAAACGCCATACCAATCAACTCAGGCCGTCAAGCGCTATCCATTCATGTATTGTACTAGCGCTGATCAGTCACCACGCCCAAAAAGACTCTTCAGGTTTCTTCGAACACGTCTCCAGAGCCTTCTCGGAACACCCCGGCCCGAAGCCAGTAGCCGCTTCCGGAAGCCCCTCAGCTTCTTGCTGCTCCTAAGCCACGTGCCAAGCGCACGGACGCACACCGCGCCCGCCCCGCAACTTGAACGCGTACAACATGTGTTACACCAGCTAATCTTCATACAAGCCGCCGCCAAAGCCCCTCCTCCTAGCAAAGGGACGCTTCCCGCACATTCCAGGGGCGCTGCTGGATGCTTCCAGCCTCGCCCTTGCCGAAGCTGGTGGCCCGCCAAGATCACATCACTTCCTGGCGCCCTAATCCAACCCTACCCATCTTCCCTGCTCGTGTGAGGTGTGGGCTACGCCATGTGTCTGCTCGTGTGTTGTTGACAGGTCCATCGATGCTGGTCAAGGGTGCTCCCCTACTGTACGCCGGAAGGGAAATTCTGATCGCAACTCTTGACTAATCCGTATACCGCTGTTCCTGCTGCTCATAGCGCATAATGTCCTGACAAACGGGTAGGGCCCTGGTCACGTCGTATCGTGTCCTGCCACACAAAGGTGGCGGGTAGTGAAACACAGCCACAGCTGTGACCCTGCCGCCGTGTAAGCGGTGCGGTCCCACGCCCGCCAAAAGAGACTGCCCGCCACCGGGAGCTCTGCTCAGAAAGCATGTTGATAGGGATGCAGGACGCGGCAGTGCTGCCTGACCGCTGCGGCAGGTGTTAGGTGCTGAGGCACGTGGTCGTACGGCAGCCGCGTTGATCAACGCCGTGTTTGCGGAGTCGTAACGCACTGTTCTCCGCGTACACAGGCTTTTCCCAAAACTATAACTGCATGAAGGACTGACGCTCTCCATTGCGCGGGAGCCATAGTTCCAGCAGCATTACCTTCTGTGCTGAGCTGTCGGTACCCTGGCTCGCTGTGCTGCTTGGACTAGTTACATAAAACTGTGTTTATACGTGAAGAAGTAGACTAGATCCCTCCGGCATTGCCATCCGGTCCGATACAAGTCCGATACAAGTGGGCTTCTGGTGCAGTCGCACTGCGGCTTTCCGCGCCACAAAGCGTACTGGTACCATCGATCTTTCGCTTAAGGCTACAAGATGAGGTGCTGACCGTTGTGGTGGCGCGTCGGTAGATGGAGCCAACACGCACAGCACCTGTGGTGAGGTGCTTTGGTGTGCCACATTTATGGGTATACTTTTCCATGTGGGCGGTCTGCCAGATGAGGCATTTGGAGTGGATCGTTGGAACTCCTGCCGCCGTGCTGATTGCGGACCAGGGTTGTGGTGCTTGTCCGCGCGGGATGAGTTGGGCTGGAGCAGTTGCTGGTCAGGCCAGGCGCCCCCGCTACCGTGACAACATGGTGCACGGTTCTTCTCCCTCCCTGCCGCCGTGTTGCTGGAGGTCCGCAGGTGTTGCGGATCTTCAGAGGCGTGAGCTGCTGTGGGAGGTCTGTGGCACGTGGGGATGCAGCAGCTGTAAGGCGGAGGCTGGGGTCCATTTATAAGGGGGAGCGGTGCTCCATCGGTCGTCATGTCAACGGGTGAGCTACCAATTGGTGTCACGTCCACTGGATTGCAGAATACCTCGGCCAGGCACGCCGAGGCTGGCGCCACGGGGTCTGCCGCCGTGTTGTTGGCGCCAGGACTTTCAAACTGATTAATGAGCGGCGTTGGGGGTGATGGGGTGACGCTCAATGTAAGGGTGCCAACAGCAGACGGCGGCTGCTCGGTAAAACGCTTGCTGTTGGCGGCAAGGGCACACTCTGGGTTGTCTTCGTAGTCTTCGTCCCAGGCACTGTGCGGTTTGCAAGTGGTTGGCCACACGTAGGTTGGCCCTTTGCCCCGCATAGGCGTTTGCGTACGCCTGGCATCAGAGACCGCGAGTATATACTGGTCTCCTCTTATTACCAATGTGCTTAGCATGCTGCTTGTTGTACCTGGGTCGCCCACGTTCAGGCGTGTGAAGCCGTCGGTGGCGGTTGAACCTCTACGCACACAGGGCGCGCATCCTGGTGGTGTAGGCGCTTTCGCTGGAGCCTCATGCAATCGGGCTGGAGGGAACGGAAGCTCGTGCATGGGTAAGGGGGTAACGTTGAGTTGGTTGTCGAGGGGGCCCAGGGAAACGACTGGGCTGTCGTCCGGGCATGGGGACAAACCGTTTGTAGCATGCAGGGTTTCCTCGGAAACGGGGACTACCGTAACTGCCAATGCAGCGTCCTCGACTGCTGACCGCATCAGGGGCTCGGTTGCATCAGGCTGGAGTTGTGACTGTGTGTTGCATAGGGTTTCCAGGATGCCCCGCTCTGCCATGCATAGCCTGCGTGTCTGCATAGCCGCCAGATCTTCAGGAGTGGGTGGCGAGTGGTGGGTAACTAGGAGAGGTATAGCACTGCGTGTGCCCTGCTGCTTGATGTATCCTTGGTTGGAAGTGCTGTACTTGACGTCTACTTCTGTTGGCGCCAAAGGGACGTTCCCTGCCAGAACGTCACAGGTGGTCGCGTGCTTTGCGTGGGTGCCCAATAGTACGTCGTTATCTCCAAAGCTGGGGGTCGGGCCCCCAAGACGGCCCTCCGCCGTTGCTTCGTTGTCATCAGCGGTTAAAGCTTTAACGGCAGTTCCTGCCGTTTCTGCCATAGTGTTCATGGGGATGGTGTAGGGCGCTCCTGTATACAGAATGGCCCTAACCGCCTGCATCTCGCCACACCGGCCCTTGATTCCCAGGTCCGTCTGGCCCATGTACTGTCCATCATCGACCTGGCCATCATGCGCACCTGGTGGGGCTGGCGCAGCAGGCGGAGCTTCCTCGGGTACAACTATCCGGCTGATTGTTTCGTCTTGGGTGGGGTGGCCATTTTGCAGTGTGTCACTGAGCACAACAGCATCCGCCTGGGCAGGAGCATCCGATGGACCGTACTTGAGTGATGCGGCCAATGGTAGGGGTTGTGCAGCAATGCATTCCTCAGGCATCTGCTTATTGTCCACGGTAGTGGTCGGCCTCGACTCCGATTGCAGGGATGGTTGATGAACAGCGACTGTAGGGGCCGCTGATGCAGCTGGTGAAGGAGCGGCTTCCGCCCTGGTCATCTGAATGCGGTCGTCAGGATCGGTGGGGATTTCGATCTTGCTCTGGGGTGGAGCTGCAGGTGCGTCATTGAGTGGAGGGGGATCCCGGGGCGGAATGGTACTTTCGTCCGCATATGGCTGGGTGGGGTTGTCGGACGACGCGTATGCCGCAGTTGCACCGTCTGTGGGTGAAAGGGCGGTAGCAGCACTCGGCGGGTGCGTGGCATAAACTGCTGGCGCCTGCATGCCAGCCGGTCTGGGCTTAGGGAGCTGTGGCCGCCTGACTCTGTAGTGCTTGGGTGCAGCCTGCGGACGCTCCATCTCAGTAGATGCATGGCCGTACACAAGCAAAGAGGTCTGCTTGCGGGGCAGATCAGTTGGCTTGTAGTCACTGACACGTGTCATGTACACCTTGCAGGGTCCTGGCTGGCGCTGTGGGTGTTCAGCACGCCAGCGCTCGTCCTCCTCGGCGTCCGAGGCATAGTCGCTGTCCAAACCAAACGTAAGGCAGCGCTCTGCGTCGCTATCCGCAACTTCACACCGGTTCGCAGCTGCCCAACTGTGGTCCTGGTTGTGACCGCCTGAGATCCTCCCGCGCCTGGGCTGGTCGTGGACACAAACGTCGCTGCTTAGGTATGCCGCACCAGAGGAGCCTGCATGGCGCAGTTGCTGAGGCTTGTAGCGTGGTGAGTACATGGACACATTAGTGTCTAGGGAGGGCTTTGCTGCAGCAGACGGTCGCACATACTCGGAACGTTGCCCGTATCCGTGGTGGTGCGGCGCTTTTGTATCAAAGCGGGGGTCGTCATGAGGTTCCCAGTCGTAGTCCTTGCCGTACACACGGTCTCCACCTTCACTAACATAGATGGCGTCTCGAATGGCGCCCGTAAGGGTGCAAGGCTTCATCAGGTACACACTCTTGTAGATCGAGGCTCGCAGGCCCTTCAAGTAGTTGTGCATATGGGTCGGGTCTTGATCAAATGGGAGCCTTAATTGGGTCATGAGGGACATGTAGCGGTCGGAGTAGTCCCGCACGCTCTCTCGTTTGTCCTGCTTGCAGTTTGCCAGGCGCATGTGCATCTCACGGTCTGATACCCCATACCGGTCACGCAGGGCTCCACAAAGGCGTGACCAAGTGAGAGGCTGGGCTTCCGTAGACTGGCTCCAACTGCGGTACCAGTCCTTTGCTATGGTGCCCAGGCGTATGGAAGCAGCAGCCCTTCGCGTGTCTTCACTCCATCCCTCAAGTTCTCCAATCTCTTCTATGGCCTCAAGCCATGTCCGGACATCGGTGGTCTTGGGATTAAATTCCGGGATGCTGAAGACCATAGAGGTCGTTGAGTTGGGGCGCTGCATAGTTGTAGCTGAGCAGGCGGACTGGGGAATGGTGGAGGTGTGGATAGGGGAGGAGGGGCAGGTAGGAGGAGAGCCAATATT
This sequence comes from Chlamydomonas sp. KOR1, assembly GCA_036984285.1. NCBI lineage: Eukaryota > Viridiplantae > Chlorophyta > Chlorophyceae > Chlamydomonadales > Chlamydomonadaceae > Chlamydomonas > Chlamydomonas sp. KOR1. Next base: position 205,203 of record BQMZ01000181.1, on the reverse strand, counting down.
GCTTAGCAGCGAAGGGCGATTCGCGTTGTGTTACTTTTGACAAGCGAGCGATGGGGTTGTGGGTGGCGATCAGCTGTGATGCTGGGCGTACGGAGACCTGTGTGGGAAAGGGGTGGTTGGGGTACGGCAACGGTAACGGTACCAGACAACCGTGGTACAGGACTCCTTGTAAAGATGAAGGACTGGCACGGAGAGAGGATGGGGTACAGAGTCCTTTAATACTGGGGAATTTACGGAGGTGGGAGTTTGATTGACGGAGTACTGCAGTGGGTATGTCGCGCAACGGCAGGCGTCAGGTGATGGCTGAAGGCTTCTGTCGCAAGGACCACCGTAAGGGAGCTTGCTCGGAGAGGCGCTTAGTATGCCTTGGGCACTGAGGGCTCAAGGGGGTAAGTAAGCTTGTTTCAAGGAAGTAGGGAGACGCTAGCAGCGTAGAAGAGGTCCCGGTAGCGAAACCAACGGAGGCGGTGAAGACGCCTTTCGACGACCAGACAACTTTTTTTCGACCTTCACGTGCCAAGTGTCGGGCCTTCTATCACTGGTTAGCGCCCAGCAGCCGGTGTATGATGACACCAACTGATGTTTTATCCCTGAGTAAGGCACACAGCACACAGGAACCGCTGATACGTCGGTGCTGAACGGCAAGGGCCTTGGCCTGGTGGGCGGCAACGGTACGCGAGGCGTATCCCCTGTAGCTATGCCGCGCAGTATAAATAGAGGTTAAGGCTTATGTCTTGTAGGCGGTAGGATATTATGAAATGTAAGGCCGCACGTAAGGGGCTGGTTCGCGAGGGAATGCCGGTGGAAAGGCGCAACCGCAAGACGTTGTCTCAATCAACGCTTGACCCACAGACGTCGGTGTAACCTGTAGGGTATAAGGGACAAGATGGCCTGCCAAGCAAGGGCGTTAGGGCCTAGGAATGCGTCCGCTGTCGGCAACTGTCCGCAACGAGAATACCGTACGCTTGTGCTCACGCACAAGGCACAACCGCAAGTGCAACACTATCTAACCTGAGCAGAGACAAGTTGGCCGAGTGTAAGCTTCAGGCCACAGAAACAACGTGCTGTGCGCCGCGACTGCGTCGCTCGACTGTCTTGGCACAATGCCCGAGATCACAGAGCTCTGGGCAACAACCAGGGATTATATCCAAGTTGTATGACCTTTGGGATAAGGGGAAAGTGGGGGAGTTGGGTCACTGGCGAACCACTTGCAAGCTCAGCTCCGAACCTTGACACGGAGCGTTGCCGCTACGTTTGCAAAGCAAGGAAAGGAAACCTGTTTACGGGAGAATTGGCTTGGTTAGAGTTTGAGGGGAAAGAAGCGTGTCAGCTGTCACTACCTTTCGCGATGCCCGGCGAAGAAAGCCTCAAGCAAACGCTTTGAGTAAACAAGAGCACACCCCACAAGCAATGTAGTTGCCTGATGGGAAGGGCTCAAAGGGGGAAAGGTGGGCTCGTGCCGCACTGTGATGGTGTGCTGCCAACCGGTATCGTGCACCCTGCCTTTGCCAAGCTATATCCCTGCAAATCCCGTGCTCTGCTGCCGCTACCAAGTCCTGCCGTTCCCTGCAAACCTCCTTCACCTAGCAGTCAAGCTATTGCCAAGGTACGGAAGGAAACGAGATACACAGTACAGTCCTAGGGGCCTGCCGCGTTGGGTTCAGGAAGCCTAGCGGAACTCGTGCACTCGGGCCTTGCGCGCTACTCGAGGCCAATAGGGGACCGGGACGGGGGGAATCTTGGACAGGGGACCAGCCAGATGTCACAAGTATTTACAAGAGAATAATAGTCGATAGCTAAAGGCCTCAGGGCCAGTCAAGGGGAGTGGTCAGTCACTTATGCACCACAGTCGGGTACCGAACACCAAAGTAAGGCCGAATTACCGGCAGATAAGCTTAGTTGGGCGGATGCCAATAGCCAAATGTGAACAGGTGCCGAATTCAGCACTTTTTAGCGGTGGAGAAGGGCTCGGTGTGCGTCTCTCTCGAAAAGACCTGGGCGCCCTCCTTATATACCCTTGGGGCCCGCCCTAGAACGTTCCACGATCTGGCACAAGCACGCCCAGACCTGATCAAAATATTATCAAATTCGTCTCAAAATATGCAACAGATTAATATGCAGCTCCTACCGTCGCTGCTTGTTGTGCGTTATGTGTGCCAACGTCATCCTTCCTACGTGCTTCCACGTGCCGCGCGTGCAAACGCCATACCAATCAACTCAGGCCGTCAAGCGCTATCCATTCATGTATTGTACTAGCGCTGATCAGTCACCACGCCCAAAAAGACTCTTCAGGTTTCTTCGAACACGTCTCCAGAGCCTTCTCGGAACACCCCGGCCCGAAGCCAGTAGCCGCTTCCGGAAGCCCCTCAGCTTGCTGCTCCTAAGCCACGTGCCAAGCGCACGGACGCACACCGCGCCCGCCCCGCAACTTGAACGCGTACAACATGTGTTACACCAGCTAATCTTCATACAAGCCGCCGCCAAAGCCCCTCCTCCTAGCAAAGGGACGCTTCCCGCACATTCCAGGGGCGCTGCTGGATGCTTCCAGCCTCGCCCTTGCCGAAGCTGGTGGCCCGCCAAGATCACATCACTTCCTGGCGCCCTAATCCAACCCTACCCATCTTCCCTGCTCGTGTGAGGTGTGGGCTACGCCATGTGTCTGCTCGTGTGTTGTTGACAGGTCCATCGATGCTGGTCAAGGGTGCTCCCCTACTGTACGCCGGAAGGGAAATTCTGATCGCAACTCTTGACTAATCCGTATACCGCTGTTCCTGCTGCTCATAGCGCATAATGTCCTGACAAACGGGTAGGGCCCTGGTCACGTCGTATCGTGTCCTGCCACACAAAGGTGGCGGGTAGTGAAACACAGCCACATGTATGTCAAAGGCACATTTGCAGTCCGTTCGTCTCTCAAGGGGCTATAACATGGACCCCATGCTAGCACTGGTATGCCATACGGGCTTGCTGATTTTTTTCTTGTGACAAGCGGATAAGTGCAGGCGGCGCCTATGGGGACAAGGATACTTCTGGCATGCAGGTGTGCAGGTGTGGCACACGTGTTAGGCTTGGTGTTGGGCGCCTGGCGAGTAGTTTTTGAGGTGACGCACATGCACGCAACCGCCAGCTTCTACCTACAAACCTAGGATGCCGGGTTGGGTTGCTGCTTGCTGGCGTCCAATTTCCGGTGGAGGCGGGGAATGAAGGCTATGGGCTAACTGAAAGGTAACCGAAAAGCCGCGATTGCGCGGGAAGTAGGCAACTTGCAGCAAGCGATGGCCTAACGTCCCTCAGAGCCAAGTAAACTCTTCTATCTTCTGATAGTACTTGTACTGGACATAGCTGCTGTGTTGTGAGAAGCACAGCCATTGAATGCAGAACCCTCCGCATACCCCGATTACAAAAGCCAACGAGCAGCAATCCTAGATAGTTATATTGAGTAAAATACAGCCATTGAACATGCTGATACCCATTGAAAGCCGCGACGGCAAGGCGCAGGAGTGGGTCCTGGTGGAGCTGCAGGGCAGGGTGGAGAGCTTAACGTCGGAAGAGGTGTCGCAAATCGGCGTCCTGCTAGCTGGACAGGTACGGGTGCAGAATTGCGACAAGGGAATAGGTAAACTCCTTTGCGAGGGAACAGGCGATCGCATGTATGGGGAGGGTGGGTGATCGGTTTCGCAGGGTACTTAGCCACCCGCCCTGGCTATCTCCCGGCAGCATACATGCACCAGGGCGCGGAAGTGCCAATCAAGACATTCAATCACTATTGCCTGCTCCCCGTTGACAGCAGCCTCCACACGCCACAACATCTCCAGGACTGCATCACCCCAGACTTGGGTCTTCCTCTCCTCTCAGCCCCGCCTGCGTCCGCAACCACCAACCCACGCCTTCCCCCTTTTCCCTTGTTACGGTGCCGCAGGACGGCAAAACGCTTCAGCTCACCGTAGGATATCACCAATTGGAGGGCAAGAAGGTGCCGCTGAAGAAGCCGCTGGCTATCCTGTCCAAGGTGCAGCGGGAAGGCGACCAGGCGGATGCACAGCAGCAGCAGCAGGAGCCCTCACAGCCCTTGCAGCCTCAAGGGAGCAACCCAGATGCCATGGACGTGTCTCAACCGCAGGGGACAAAGCAGACGGCCTACGAGGTTCGTGGGGAGAGGGGGCTGGGAGCACGTCCGCGTGTGACGCACGACCCAAGGGGTTTGAAGCTTGGACCAGGTTCAGGAAGCACAGAAACACGGGCGATCTTCTGTGTCCGGGTCCGCAATCACTGCCTAGGTGAGTCACCACAGACCCCTGTGTGCTCCGATGCGGGATATCGTGCGCCACGTGTCCCTGGCTGCCTGCACGCCTGTGTACACCGTGAGTGGGATTTGCGATGGTACCTGTCATCACCGCATCATGCGACACACCGTGGCCAGGTCATACGGCCGTGTGAGACCTCCCCACCCGCCCTCGCCCTACTGCGTCCCCACCCGTCTAACCCCCGATCCGCATGCGTCCATCTGCTGGCCATGAGTGTCCTTTCCACGACCCGACTCTTTTCCTGCCATGCCCTGCTGTCAGCAGTATTGCTACCGATCGTAACAACCCATCCCCGTCTGCGCGCCCCCGCACCATAGGTGTCTTAGTGCTAAGCGTGGTGCGCTACCTGCGCCTGGCTGCCGACCTGCCGTACGTCACCCCTCCGTACACCTAAGCACCCTTTCTCAACACCTCCGCCTCCCCCGTGTCGTACAGGTGCTGGGCGTGGTGCGCTACCTGCCCCTGGCTGCCGACCTGCCGTACGCCACCCTTCCGTACACCTAAGCACCCTTTCTGAACACCCCTGCTTTCCCCGTGTCGTACAGGTGCTGGGCGTGGTGCGCTACCAGTACCTGTTCAAGACACGGCCGCGGGCGCTCATATCCAAGCCGCAGGGGCAACAGGGGCTGCGGTGACCTCTCTTCTGAAAGAGCACTTATGGAGTGGGCCGAGCTTGAAGCGCCGTGGGGAGGGAATGATTGTGCTGGAACGTGAGACATGATCTTTGCACTGCACTAAGGGTGCCGTTGTTTCTGCATGCTGTAGGACTGGCGTTGTAGGATTGGCTGTTTTGGGCTGTTACAGCAAACGGGCCGTGGTGGAGGTGTGAGGCGCTATGCCTTGCGAGTCACAAGCTGCAAGGGCAGCCAAAGCTGGCTGCTGTGCCAATGGGTTAGATAATAATAATATTGGTGGGGTTTCCTAGCGGGCATCGGAACTCGTCTCGATGTCCGCGCACGTGCGCGGGTCCACATTACAGAGGGAGAGCGCTTGGCTCTGCTCCACCCTGGAGTCACCCTCAAAGACGCGATGCACAGCGTGACATTTCCCTTCACTACGCCAGTGCCTGCGGCTATTACTTGTTCACGGGGCCCCATCCCCGGCAGCCAGCTTATGCTGCGGGGCCGCGCTTGGCGCACAATGTGTGTTTGTTGCAGCGGGTTGCAGAGGCTCAGCTTGATTTGTCGTTCAGCCCGCACCTGCATGTGACTCGTGACTTTCGCTTAAGCTAGCACCGCATGACGTGGCTGACGCATGAGTGGCTGACGTCCAATTGGAAGGCTGCACAGACTGCATTGGACAGTAATAGCCGGAACTTCATAGACCAGGGGATTTCGTATTGTAGTTGACTGCACGTCGTGCTGAATGCGGTACAACTGTGCAGTGTTGCTGCAGCTCGCAACCGCAGCAACTTCTTTGTGTTATGGCATCATGGAAGGATCCATGCCCGAGGCTAGCATCGTTCGTGCAAGTGCACGAGCATGCACTACCACTGCAGCTGTTAAGGGCTGAAGCGCCGCATACCGGTATTGCTGTACGACACCGGTACTGTTGCCAAGCGTACCGTAGCTGCTCACAACTGCTGTAAGTGCAGGGCATGGTGCAACACAACTCGAGTCGTACACAAGGCAGAACACAACACGGATTACAACAGGGTGTCCAGTAGTCAGCAGTCTTGCACGAAGCTACAACAGACAACACCACACACAGCAACGCCGCATGCGACAAACTCTCTCACTCACGTTTCCCACGTACAAGAGTCAACGTGGGCGGCTCTGCCCAAGTGCACATGCTCTGCCCGTCAGGATGCACCACCTTTGTTCGTGCAACCGACCGTCCGGTTCAGGGAATAGCACTCCGACAACAAGACACAACAAGCGAATACAGCCCCCACGACGTATGGGAGATACCAGTACCTGATCACCGCGAATCAGCGGCAAACCAGTGGTGTGTGCCGTGCGTGCAAGAATAACAAGACACCGCGTCTTACGCTCCTCCTCCCCACAGAGCCTCAGTCTGCAGGGTCAACGGGGCTAGTCTGGAAGGTGCGCCCATAAATTCCTAACCCACATGAATACCTTGGTGACCGCATCTTAATGCACCGACAGCAGCAGCAGCTTGGCATAATGCATACCTGACAGCCGCATGCCACTTCGACGGCAGTACGCCAGCACAGCGCCACCCCCTAGTTTTGTCCAGCCCCCACGCTTCGAGCCTCGCGCGATATCACAATCCTCCACGCATCACACTGCGCTGGTCCCCCCAAGCGCATCAGCTGCCCAAAGCCCATTCGCATAGGGCTTGAATTAGCCAACCGGTACACACCGCCAGGGGAGCTCCCCCTACGCATCAGTATTTGCACACCGGAAAGTCACCATGATCATACGAACTCTGCACACTGGTCCTAACGCACATGCCCCCCACCCCCAAGCCGCCATGCGTGGAAGAATAGGGTGTCAAATGCCCGTACATGAATGAAACCTTACTTGCTGTCCCTAGGCCACTGCCGTTGATATGTATGTAAGCTGGATCCTGCACGTCGTAAGCGGAGTCCGCATGCCGCTTAGAAGTACTTGGCGATGGCCTCGGCCAGCACAGGGTCCGAGTTGTTCACGGGGTTCTTGAACATGCTCATGAACCGCACCCCAGAGGCCGCGGCGGCCACGGTTCCGGGGGCGGTCACAACACCGATGGAGGGGCTGGCAAGGGACGCGCGGCCGTCGCCTGTGGAAGATAACACGGGTGGGAGGAGGGGTCAATTAACGTACGGGAGGGCCAGAGAAGTGAGCGTGAACACTGGAGGAGCGTCGATGCCAAGGTAATGCGGGGTCGTGCGTTGCCGCAATGCTTCACGCACAATCGGCATTTGAGAGCTATGCATCAATGGCATCGTTCCAGTTGCCCGCGTGCGGACTTTGAGCGGACCTACCAGTCTGGGGCTGCTCCGGTCGGCCTGCGGTGTTAACGGTGGCTGTTGCGCGGGCGACGGCAGTGCCCACTGCAGCCGAGAGTGTCGACGCACTGCCGAAATACTGCAGGTGCAATGCCAGAAAATTTGATTTAGGCACTGTATGGCGCAAGCAGAGGCGCGTAACGCTGACACTGCACATTTGGCTTGGACTGGCTTACAAACCCAGTACTGGACCGCACTGCTTACCCTACTGATAAGGGCAGCCTCGCCAGATGCAAGAAGAGAAGCCGCCATGGTTTCTGATTCGGCTTGACCCAACAAGGAAACTGGGTGTAACTGCAAAGGTGGCATCGAGGAGGCAGGTCGTCAGGAAGGGCACAGCCAGGGTGACTCTGCCTTGCCAACTGCAAGCGCAATAGTGGCAAAACTGTCAAGAACAACAACAGGGAATGAGGATTCCTGCCCTACCTTGCGATGGAAGTTTTCCGGACGCGACCTTGAAGCAACAGCCCTAGTAGTTCAGCCTTGTGTATAAACTGATTCTAACGAGAAGAAATATAATAGCAAGAATATTGGTAAGTTCCCGAGTATGGGGGCCACAGGGCGTGCATGCTTTATGTATGCGCAAGAGGTGCCATGCAAGGTGACCTGGCCTGACGCTAGGACGACGCGGGCAGCAGGTCACCCTCACGTCAATCAAAGGCATCATCTAGTTCTTTACGATGAAGCACCATTTGCGGATGACCTAGTACTGGCCTGCCACAGAACGCGCAGGTGCCTTCGAACCTTGCGGGAACCTTGTCGTAGTGTGGTCCACTGACGCGGCGATGATGCGCAAAGAACGATGGGCTCTGAACCTCATCAAACCGCATTCTATTGTCGTGCCTGTTTTGTTGTCGTCAGTGGCAAAGTTTTATGCCACCGGATGACTAATGGACTCGCGTCAACCGGGCCAAGGCCTGACCCGCGTAAGCGGCTTGATTGGCAAAGAGTTGCTGCGGCTTTTATGATGCATATCATTGGAACTTGTACCCTGGCAGAGCAGACGCAGACGTAGAGGACTCCCTAGCTCGGTGGCACGTGGCACCGTCTCCTGGGTACGGCGCTTTGCATATTGGGTTTGCAGGGATGTTGCCAGCTTGCCCTTACATGCACGTCGGCCCCAAGCTCTCCAGCACGACTCGTAGTCAGTGTCCTTCCCAAATCAGTCAGGCACAGTTCATCCGTTGCTTACTGGCACTTCCCTGCAGGACCCTGCCTGCTTGTCCACCCATAATCCACTCGCACCGCAGGAACTCAGGTCGTATGGCCTGTACAGTTGCGCCAACAGGCTCCTCCACAACACTACACACACCACCACCGTACTATCAGCGAGCTGCCGTCGTGGGCTGCCTTCGCTCCCCCAGCCCGGGTCCCACTCCCTGTGCCCCCGGCACGTGCACAATCCCTGCCCCCTGTTCCCACACGTGCCCCTCCACCCAGCAGCATGCACAACCCAGCTTGACTCTCCACTTCCAGCTCCCAGACCCAGTCCCCCACGCGCACCGTCCCCACCACCATGCCTAGAAATTGCTTCATTACTGTGTCGTAGAAGCACCATTCGCTGCCACTGCTGCTGCTGCTGCTGCTGCTGCTTCCCCTGCAAAGCCCACGTGGCCGCTAGCCGCAGGCGATGGGGCCCTGGCCGGCGGAAGTCCTCCGTACAGCGCCGCGGAGAAGGGCCCAGACGGACCGCTAGCCGCCGCATTAGCCCACGCACCAGGGCCCAGCACTGCCGCCGCCTGCCCCGCTGCTGCCGGCGGCGCCGGCGACCTCCTGCCCGCTCCCCGCGCGTGCCTCCGGGCCGGCGGCTGCTCCGAGTCCGTACCCCGCTCCCCAGCAGACTGCAGCCGCTTGGCCCGAACCGCCCGCTCCAGGGGCGCCAGGTCCCTGTCCCTTTCCCTGTCTCGCCCCCTGTCCTTGTCTCTGTCCCTGTCTCTGTCTCGCTCATTTTCCCTTTCCCTGCCCCTATCGTTGCCCCGGTCCCTGTCCCTTTCACCGTCCCTCCCCCGTTCACTGCCCCTGTCCCGTTCGCTGTCCGTCCCTCTTGCCCTATCCCTGTCAGCATCCCTTTCCCTGCCCCTGTCTCGATCCCTGTTCCGGTCGCCCTCCCGGCTCCTAGGCCCCCCACACCCTTGCCCCTGTGCCACCACAGCTGCTGCTGCAGCACCCTGGCGCTCCCCCCGCCCGCTACCCCCTGGCCCCTCAGCCGCAAGCCCGCCTCCTCCCCCACCCCCATGACCTTCCCCTCCAGCTGCGACTGCTGGTGCCGGCGATACCTCCCTGCTCCAAGCCCCACCACCAACCTCGCCTCCACCCCTGCCTCCACCCCCGTCCACACTCGGCGCCACGTGCCCTTCCGCCATCATTTCCGAGCGCGGCGACGCTGCACCACCACCACCACCACCACCGCCGCCGCCACCGCCGCCGCTCCCTTCTCCTCCGGCATCTGCAGCGGCTGCACCACCCCCGGGCCTGGCGTTGGTGGCGGGCGCGGGCTTCCGCGACGGCAGGGCAGCCTTCAGCTCGTCGTGCAGCTGCTTGTAGCTTCCCTTGAGCAGCGCGAAAAAGGAGGGGTCGGGGCGGTCAGGCAGCTGGCGGCACGCCACAGCCGTGTCGCGGAGCAGCCGCAGCACCTGGGGACATGGGAGCAGCAGGGAGGAGGGCGCAGGGGGTGGGGCAAGGGGTAGGTTCAGGGACGGGGTAGGATGGGATCGCACCGGGGGCTTGGCTGTTGAGCAGTGGGGGCGCCGTCGCCTTGCAACCAGGATGCAGGCGACGTGTTCAACGTGTAATTGGTTGCGGGCGCTTGTAGGCAAGTCTCCAGCCATCGGCTAGGTGCGCCGCGCGAGGAGCGCTGGTGAGGCGCGGAGGCATGCCTGTTGCCACAGGCTCGCAGTGTTTCCAACACGTGTGCTGCAAGATGAACGGTGGTGAATACAAGCGCAGTAAGTGCCCACCTGAACCAGTTTGTTCTTGATGGCGCCATCGGAGAGCTCAGGGGGCCCCCCAGCATCAGCAGGCAGCAGCTGCGCTGGGGGTTGCTCCTCCCCTGCCGCCGCATCCTCGGTCGGCTGCTGTGCAACAGCTGGTTGTGCTGCAGGGCTGACTTCAGGCTGTGCCTGAGGCTCAGGTGCAACAGCTGGTTGCGTTCCAGGGCTAACTTCAGGCTGTGACTGAGGCTCAGGTGTTTGCGGGGGCTCCTGCGTGCCTGGTGTGGGAGTGGTAGTTGGTTCGGGAGGACCTTCGAAGGTTGCAGGGGCGCCGCAGCTGGGGGCCTCAGTTCGCGCCTCAGGGGGCCGTTCCGGCAGCAACGCTACTTGCAGCTGAGCGGCTTGCTGTTCTTCTTGCAGCTGGAAGAGACGCAGCGCCAACTCCTGTTGCTCACGGCGCGCGACGGCCATTTCGCCCTCCAGTTGGCGGACTTCATGGGACAGCGCGTCATTTGTCTGAAGCAGCTGCCTTATTTCAGATTCTACTGCTGCATACGAGTTGAGCCACGGTTGGCTAGTAGTCAGCGTCATTGGCAGGAGCGTCGGGGACATAACTGCTCATTGCTGTTACATGGTCAACCCCAGGGCGTAGGACAGTCTCAGCGATAACGGCTGAAAAATGAGCAGTGACACTTTCCAACTGCTCCCAACTGCTCCGCATCAGTGCCGACATCTGTGCCAGTACGGCTGCGCATGGCACGACACCCCCAACGACAACATCCGTCAGCCACTGCGTCAACCTGCCCTATCACCCTGTAGACAGCATCCGCACAGTTGGTGCTGGACGCATAGTTGCTCCACACGCAGGGGCGCCCCGTTGGCTGCTGCTTCACCTTGTCCCCCAACCCCTGGTGCGTGCATCAATCCGTCCCACGCTCCCATCGACACATCCCGGGCCCAACCCAGCACACAGCCACCACCCGTGCCCTCAGCGGCCCGCACGCCCCACTCTCAGTACACACCTCTTGCAGCATTGCATATCTGGATGCCCTGGATACATGGCCCCAACCACGTACTGGGCTTGATCCCCCTTCGCTGCCTACCGGTAACAGAGCAGGGGCCTGCCCTTGGGCCCGTTAGCCGGCTGGTCGGGACCCTTTGAAGTCCGCCCCGTGGGGGCCCTTCGCCTCAAAAATCTTATCAGACTGGACCCGTTCGAACCCACGTCGCCAGGTTGGAAGAGCCTCCAAGGAGCCCTGCAACGCGGTTTTGCGTAACGAGCCCCTTGCAGGCTGCAGCCATGTCCCTAGGAGGCCGCCGCGATTCTGATTTTGCACAGCTTGGCCAGCAGGCCCGTGAGCTGCAGCCGCGAGTTGACGCCCTCCGACACGCGCATGTGGCAGAAACCGATTTCCTGCAAGGCAGGCAGGGGGCACATGCGAACAGGTATTTAGAGGAGCTAAAGACGAATGGGTACATTCATAACCTTACATCGACACTGCGTCGACGACACGCGCATGTGGCAGGAGCCAATCTCCTGAAAGGCAGGCAGGGGGCACATGCGCATGGGCCCTTATGCATGAAGCCACACAGACGCGCACATACGGCAGAAGGCAATCTCCTGCAGGAAACTAAGGTGCCAAGGGGCAGCAACATCATGTTGGTTGTCACGTGCAGCAAGCACCGTCGAACTGGTTGTACAGGGTGCAGATGCATGCATGCGTGGCAGGGATTGCAAGCCCACGGTGATGCATGGCTGGTGGCCACGGGAGCGGAGCATAAGTGAAACAGGGTACGCTAGGTACCGGTGCAGTGCACGACTGCCGCACGTGTGTGCCGAGTCACCCGTGGCGTGTCCAATGCCAACGAAACCGTATGCTACAGCGACACTCACAGGCCCAGTAGGGCGCGTCCGGAGAGCCACAAGGGGGCCATCAGAACGAAACTGTGAGCTAGATATCTAGGTGGCAGATGACGGGGCTACGGCAGGGACAGCACCGCCCCGTGGCGCGTGGAGTTGTGGGGCCGGCTGCCGGCCGCACCGGATGCGAGGTACAGTGTCGCGTTCATGAAGCCATGCCACATCTGTACGTCACGTACGGCACCGTGTTTCAAGTATTCAACCGTGGGCTTTGTGTTAGCCGCTCTATGCTATGGCGCTCACCCGCAGGAACTCCAGCTTCACGAACTCTTGCAGGTCCGCGTTCTTGGCCACCCTGAACACGGTGGTGATGATGTCCATGGCGCTGTAGCCCAGGTCGACGAGTTGCTGCGGGGGGAAGGTGGAGGAAGATGAGGGAAGGTGGGGGACGGCCGAAGGCAGGTACGGGGCAGAAGGTGAACGTAAGGGATCCGGCTGCGCAGTTGGAGTCCTCGCAACGTAGTACGGCGGTGTCGGTGTAGGAAGAAGGCGGGAGTGGGAATCGACCAGGCCCTGCCCACCTTGACACCCACGCTGTAAAACCCCTTGACCATGCATGGACCCCAACCGCAGCCTCCATGTTGCCTCGCCCCTCCCACCAGCATGCCTGCGAGCGCGGCACCGGTCCGCTCCCCACACCTTCCGCCCATGCACTGCACCCACACGTGTCAACACGCACCTTCATTCCCGCGTGCGCCGCATCCAGGTCCCCCTTTTCGCAGCTCCCCATGATGCGCGCCACCAGCAGCGGGTGCGGCTGGTCGCACACCTTGAACACGTTTTCCTGGCTGATGAAGCCGAAGCCGCTGTGCGTGGCCTGGGCAGGTGAGCGTGGTACGAAGAGGGGCAGCAAGGAGGCGACGGGTATCAGGAGGGTTCCGCTCCAGTAACGGCACGGCTTGGTTTTCACGGTTATATGTCAGAGGAGTGTGGCCAGCACGGCATGAGCTCCCTGGCGGATAAAACCGAAGCCACTGTGAGTGGCCTGAGGGGAAGGGAGGGCCCGCAGCAGCAGGCAGCGGCGATCAGGCATGTCGACCACACGGCGACTGGGGGCCCGAGGGGCATATGCACGTGCGCTGCCCTTCCTGCACGTAAGAACGACTTAGGGTACCGTATAACGTCGTGTCCTTGCGTCAACCTTGGGCCATGTGTTAGCGTCTGGGTTGTGCTGGTATAGCATGCTCGTGCCTACTGCTTAGCTTACGCTTGCTATGCACCAACTTACCACCTGCAGCGCACTTGTCGTACACCAGGGTCATGTCAAAACGCCGCCCGATATGCAGTCTAGTGTGAAGGATGATGCTGCCACACTTCCGGCAGCACGACCGAAGATCCGTGGCACCATACCGGCACCCCTTCGACCCCCACCCCCAACCCTAACCCCCTGCACCCCCACCTGCAGGTTGTTGAGCGCCTGCCGCATGTCCCCGTCCGCCGTGAAGATGATGGCTTCAAGGCCCTCGTTGTTGTACGTCACCTGGGGGAGGGCGTAGGTGTCAGCTGAAACGCGCTGCGGCGCTGCCACCATTGGGTGCATCCCCTAACCCCGTCCATGAGCCCGCTGCCTGGCAGCCTCCCGGTTCGTCCTGTCATAATGCTTCCCTCTCGCTGGCCGCAACCGGGAGCCTGGCCATGCCCAGCTGCACGTGCCAACAAGTGCCATCAGGCAGTCTTGGTGAGTGTGCTTCCCATTCTGCCTGGCTCCAGATGCATGCCCACGAGGGTGGGAGGTGAAGTAGGAGACAGAGGGAGGGTTGATGTCCAGCATCCCAGGCCTATGTCTTACCCCCTCCTTGTTCGCCACCACCAGCAGACGGGCCAGGATGTCTGTGTCGGGGATGCGGCTGTAGCGCACGATGGCGCATCGCGATTGGATGGGCTCTATGATCTTGCTGCTGGTGTTGCACGCTAGCGCGAAGCGGGTGGTGCCGCTGTAGATCTCCATGGTGCGGCGCAGGGCCTGCTGCGCGCCGGAGGTCATGCTGGGGGAGGAAGGGCGGGGGGGAAGGCATGTGTGAAACGCGGGGAAATCCCGGGGAAAGGGTTGACATGGCGCTTGTTAAGCGAGGAAACGGTAGCACAGTTTGGTGCGGTGAAGGGTGTGCTGTGCACCGGAGATCATGCTGGGGGAGGAAAGCGGGAGGGGAGAGGAGGGGCATGGGGCCGTGGGCTGCTCGGGCAAATCTCGCATCTGCCGTACACAGTGTGCGACGCGCGCTCAGCCCTCAGCGGACACAATACGGTACAGCACGGGCTTACAGCCTCCCCCTTTCGCGCTGTGCGGCTGCGGTATTGTGCCGCTCTGCGGTCGCCCCCACCCCTTTTTGCGGTTGCACCACACAAGGCATAGCGGCACCCGCCCCACCTGTCCGCCTCGTCCAGGATGACGATCTTGTGCCGCCCCGGAGGCAGCGTCACCTTCTTTTGCGCAAACATCTTGATCTTGTTGCGCACCACGTCGATACCTCTGCGACGCATTGAAGGTGGGGCGGAGAGAGTCGCAGGCTGTACATCTGGTACTTCCTATCTTGGGGAAGGCTGGGCGAGAACCCATATCGGCGCCTCCACATCACCCCCATCCCCGCCCCCACTGGCCAAAATAACGACGCCCACACCCCGTCTCAGCCCCTGCCATCTAAATGCTCGCGAGCCGTGTAGGTCGCAGCGCCAAAGTGTGGTGCCCACCACCCGCACTACCGGTACGCACAAGGCGTATCCATACACACCCACGGCGCCACGACACAGGCCGAACTGGCTGCACGCGTGTTTAAGGCGACAAAGGTGATTACTGCGACCCCAGCCTTTCGGCACGCTCCCTCGTGCACGTAGACAGGAAGACCGGCGCACTATCGCGGTAGTACTGCCAAAGTGTTGCGGTGACGGCGCACATTGCTGCGTTACGCGTACGGCGCCCATGCGTACGGCCACGAAGGTGAGTGGCGTAAAGGCCGTACGCTAGTACGCTTTGCGCTGTCACACCATTCCACCTTCATCGCTTTTAAACCTGCACGCTCCCCACCCGCAAGTGACCTGGGGGCACGGCTGCAGCACCAGCCAATTTTGCGTCGTACTCCCCTCAAGCTGCACGCAGTTCTGCCCCACCCGTGCACTGAACCACCTCATGCCCCAAGTGCACCCTTAAAGCGAAGCACCAGCGCGTTGCCCGCACCTGTCGTCAGAGGCGTTGAGCTCCAGCACCGCCTCCTTGTAGTTCTGCCCCAGCAGCGCGTGTGCTAAACACAGGATGCTGGTCGTCTTACCCGTGCCGGGAGGGCCCTGCAGCGGGGTGCAGCAGGATGGGGTGGAGGGGGGTACAACCGCATGTGCCAGAACAAAAGAAGACTAGACCATGAATTAAGCCGCGATGGCATGTGCAGTTACTGGAGAGGTAAGGCCCTGCAGTGGGGGTGCGGGCAGGCCAAGGGGCCATGTTGCTCCTGGCGTAGAGTTGCGCAGAAACCTCGTTTCGGCATCTCAGTAAGCAAAGGGGAAACATTGGAAACGCTTCATTTTCATCAAGCAAGGCGATGTGGGAGAGGGTCAGGGAGACCTGCGGTGCGTGCCAGGGGTTCAACTGTTGGTTTCAGCAAGGTGCGGTGTTGCGTGGGTGCTGGGTGTGGGCTACGGCAGGCGTGGGCTGGGCGCGTGTGGTGCCAGGCCCAGCCCTGTGCAGAACTCGGCAGCCCACATCGGGGGCGCGTAAGCCCTGCCTGCCACGGCTTACCGCTAAAATCATGTTGGGCATGTTACCCTCGTCAGCGATGACCTGCAGCCTAGCCACTGCCTCGCTGTTCCCGACGATCTCATTTATGTACTGTGGCCGATACTTTTCAAGCTGCAAGTAGCACGCAACGACGCAAACATGGTTTTGGCCCGCTCCAGCAGCACTTTACCGCCAAATTGCACGGAGCTGTGGGTGTGCACACCCACCCACGGCAACTCAAAGCCACGTGACTGGTTTTGCTCTTCTGCAGGTTTAGCATCGACTTCCATTGGAGCAGCCATCGCGATTAGGCTCTGTTGGCCAGGGCCCTTGGCCCGGCTAATCCTTCAGTTGCGCAAGGCGAAAGGAGCAGAGTTTCGACTTGTAATGGATGTGTAAGCAATATAAGGTGTCCGCGAGAACTCCTTGACACAGGCCGAGTATTGCGCCTTTTGCAGCTCGTCTCTGTTTTGTGAAAGGCAGACGCTACCAATGTAGTGTAAGCATGACACGCTTAACTCAATTAGAGCGACGAGTACCGAAGTCAACACTGTTCAGCACAGCCCAGGATGTGCCCTCCCGAACGTCAGGGGCCTCTCCCCTGCGTCGCACGACAGCGGAAGTGCGTTAACAGATGCGGTGCGAAGTGCGGAGTGCGAAACGTACGGCACTGTTGCCTGGTGCCACCTATTGGTACCCTCGGAGCTCGGACGTGTTTTCCTTCCGTGTCAAACCGTAATGTAACAACGATTCCGCTGCAGCGCAGCACGCTGAGGTACCGTACGCTCGCCACCCAGCTGCTCCCACCTCGCAGCTCTGCATGCAGCCTTGCTGGCCGAGCCTTGGTGGCACGAGGACCAAACTTGCAAAGCGCTGCAGAGTGCATGATATCATCATTTATTATCTTTACAGGTTGGCCCCTTGTACCATCTGAAGCGGCCTGCGCCGAATGACATGCCTCAACGCCCACACCACCAGCACCGCATCGTCTGACACGTGGCAGCAGTCATCGACCCACATCACCAAACAATACGATAACAAAGACATGGAATTTCAGTAACCCTGAGTATGTACTTCAAGGCACCGGGTGGAAGACCCTGACACGCCAACGCTGGGAAACAATAGCCCAGGCACACACCCTGTCGAGCAAACATTATGAATGGGTTCCACCACGGCCAAGGCCAAACGTCACCCTTTTCAGCCGACCCGAGTACGGGCAACGGCACTCGAGTTGCGCACATACACCTTACGCAACGGCGCGCCTTCAGGGACACCTTGGGTGTGCCGTAGTTGCGCAACCAGGCCACAGAACCGCATGCATGGGGCCCGAGATGCCCAGCCGTGCGGACTGGGGCTCGTTAGCATGCATCCATCTCCCCTCCCCGTGAAAGAGCCTGAACCATACAGCTAGTGACACCACTTTGCGAAGCTGCTTACACCCACACCCCTTCGCACGTCGCCACCAGCACTACTCAAGACATCAAGCGCATCACTATACACGCGTGCAGCACAGGGATCGCAGCCCCCCAACCGCCAGACACTATGTGCCGTAGGTGCATGCTATGTTGAACTATCTTTGCCGCTGGGCCCTCAATGCGCACATGTATTACGGCACCAGAAGGCGCGCCATGTCTGCGCCGGCCCCTGACACCGCCGTCGTCTGCGCCATTGTCTGCGACGTCCCCTAACACTGCCGTTGTTCCCCAGTGCAGCCGATTGCAGCTGTGCACCTCGCCCCCTTCCCTCTCCTACTTGCCGTCCTTTCCCAACACGGTGGTCCGCTTGCGAGACCAATCCAGCCCGTCGCATCAGACGCCGGCCCGCCGGCCGTCCCTGTCACAGCCCGCTGCCTCCACCGCGTGCCCCTCCTGCCACAGATACTGCCGCCCTGCACCTCCTCCTCCCCCGCCTCTCCTCAGCTGCACATCCCCTGCTTCTGCCCCCAATGCGTCCAGCGAGGAACACATCACGCCCACCTTTCACAAGGACCTTTGACAGCGCCAGGTGGGCAGCTTCCTCAGGCCATATACTGCGGCCCCATTAGGGCAATATAAGCCAGAACGCCGCCTAAACAATAGCGGAGGCGCCTGCCGCTGCTCCTCACGCGTCGAGGGAGGGGTACTCCATCTGCAGCCAGGGGTGCTTGAGCGCCTCTGCGGCAGTGGGCCGCTTGCGGGGGTCCACGGTCAGCAGGTACGACACGAACTCCATCAGCCCCTCGTCCGCGTCGGGCATCCTGCGAGGATGACACACGGGGCGGGCGAGGAGAATGGTGTAAGCGGAGTAGGTAACTGGAGAGTGGCAGAGCGGGGTGGGGTGGAGCCTTTTGGGCAGTGCCTTTTCAGGACACTGCGGAGCCGGGGGTCTACAGTCCCTTCCCTTGTCGGTGCCGCCGCTGTGCACTACGCAGCGCGTCGTATGTAGGTGTGACACACAAACAGTTGTTGCAGGCATGCGAGCCCCAGCAAATGGGTCCGTGCGCGCCGCCCTGCCTTGCAGGAGTTCTCCCAGACCCAGCGCCCACCAACCCGGACCCCTGCGCCGTGCCCCCTTGGTAGCGCACCGCACCTGTGCTGCAGAGTACGGTCCCCTGAGCCTACCAGCCCCGTCCCCGACCCCATGGAAGCCCCGACTGGGTGCGCACCACGCCCGTGCGGCAACGTACCCAGTCCCCTGCAGAGCCCACCAGCCCTGGCCCGGACCCCATAGCAGGCCCCACACCCCATACCTGTGCCGTAACGTGGTCCGCTTGGGCAGCAGCAGCTCGTAGCGCTGGTTGCTGCTGGCCCGCTCGTACAGCATGCCGCTGCGCGTGTAGAAGCGGTGCGCGTAGCGGCCGCGGTGCAGCATCCACTCAGGGATGGGGCCCAGGATGCCCTCCAGCCGCGCCAGCAGCGTGGCCAAGGAGTCGTTCTGAGGGCATGCAGTGGAGAGCGAATAATCATATTTGCGATATGATGTGTGCTAATCTTTTGGGGCATTAACTAGCCCTTGCGTGGTGGTCGCGCCAGCTGCGCAGTGCAGCCCGGCTGTGTGTTGAGCCTGGTTGAATTGCAGGTGCCGGCGTGACAGTTCTCTCCGCTGAGCCAGAGCCTTTTGCTACTGCGTTTCCCACTGGGCCCTCAAAATGTGGTTATCATTCTCCGCAGCCAAGCAGCACAAAGCTCCGCTTTATGTGAACTGGGTTCCATATTTGCAGATGCAGACTGCCTTCCCATCTGGGCTGAGCAACAACCAGCACGCCTTGCTTCCTGGCTGCTACTGCGGTAGCAATACAGTCCCGTGCAACACCGCCAGGTACATGGTACCGCTTGAGCAGAGAGTACCATACCCTACCCTTCGGAGGCAATGGAGCGCTGCTGACCCCGACATACCCCGTGCTCGGAAAGAGAGCATTTCGCCGGTAGGATTCAATGCATCCGGCTGATGCTGTGCGCACGCACCTGGAACAGCACGAACCCGCTGGACAGCTCGGCCAGGATGCATCCCAGGCTCCACACGTCCACCTTGTAGTCGTACGGCAGGCCCAGGATGACCTCCGGCGCGCGGTAGGAGCGCGATTGCACGTAGCTGCTCAGCTGGTCGGTGATAAAGCAGGAGGAGCCCAAGTCGATGACCTTGACCTCGCACCTGGCGGGCGACCGGGTGAGTGTATTAAGGAGCCCGTATGGCCGCAGCAACAATGGCTACCACCTAGGAAAGAATGAAGGACCGGTGTTCTCTCCCAAAGCCACAGCACTCCGTCGTGCAGCGGTCTTGGATCACAAAACGAACCGGGCAACTCCACGATACTGACGACAGCCCTGTGCGCAGCTGCGATGACATCGCATGCGCCTCAAGTATGCACCTCAAGGAGCCACATCAGGCATGCGCGTCAGGCAGCCACATCAGGCATGCACCTCACCTGCTGTAGCTCTTGATGAGGATGTTCTCCGGCTTGAGGTCCGAGTGGATGAGGCCCAGCGAGTGCAGGAAGGCCAGCGAGCGCAGCGCCTGCCGCGCGATGCGCTGGATGCGCGCGTTGGTGAAGTAGGGGGCTTCGCCGCTCTCCTTGTTGTACTTCTGGAACTCGTACAGGTTGGCGCGCAGCAGCTCGCACACAAGGAACAGGTGCTCCTGCACGCGGGGGGATGAGTGCGGGACGACGTTTGGCGACTAGCATGTGGGGCCCAAACCACGAAATGCGGTGACGTTCTTAGGGGCATATAAATGTATTTAGGGGTTTCCACTGCGGTGATTCGTTATGCGTCTACACACCTGGAACCGTTGCTAAAGCAGTCGATGAGCGCAGCAAATTGATTGCGCCAACGGGCTTGCGTTGAGCAGGTTGCACGAGGATGTTTCAGCAGCGCCCAAGCGCATGGACGCGTCACTGAGATTGCGAAAACCCATTACAGTCGTGGCTGCTCGGCATCCTTTTTGGCCCGTTCAGTAGACCCTTTCCTACCTTGTAGTAGAAGAAGTCGTACAGCCGCACCACGGCGTACTCATCGTTGGGGTCCATGCTGTTCACGTACTTGAGCAGCTTGATCTCGTCAAGGGACTGGTCGAAGTAATCCTTGTTGTTCTGTTGAGCATCGAGCAAGGGGACGAGGGCGGACACCAGGTACGGTAGCAGGACTTTGGTGCAATACTTGAGGGACGCTGGTGGCCTATGTTGTCCATGCAGGCGAGCCCAAAGGCAAGCGCACCTTCGCTAACAGCATCCTGTCAGGCCCAACGTATCAGGAATTTCACACCGGCATCCAGTCGCCCTCGCATGACAAGCCCCGACCAGCTGCCGCCCTTGACTCGTCTGGTACGAGACGGAGTGTCGCTAGCAGCAACTGCCACGCACCCGACCTGCAGGTGGTGCCATTACACCAAGTCCCACGGTCTACATGCTTACATCACTCTGCCTGACCTTGATGATCTTGAGGCACACCAGCTGCCCCGTCTTGACGTCCAACGCCTGCACGGCACGGCTGAAGGCCGCAGAGCCAAGAAAGTCCATCACCTGGTACCTGTAGATAATGGGACGAGAAGGAGCTGAGCGGGAGAGTCAATGTGAAGCGCCTTCTGCTACATGCAACTCATGCCCTAGTCCATCACCTGGTGCCTGTAGGCCATCGGGCATGAAGCAGAGCGGGGAGAGCTAGGGCTTCCTGCCGCTTGCAACTCGTGCGCTAGTGAGCACGCCACAAGACGCGTTTGCACTTGTGCGCGAACCGCTGTCTGTGAGACCCAGTTCTGCACGTCTCCAAACCACCCAACGTCTTTGCTGCAGGGCAACCTGCCATTTCTTTAGTAGTTATTCCCCCGGGCGAAGCGTAGCGCTCGGGGAGGTCCCTTCACCGCAAGACCGCTTACCGGCCCGCTATGAGGTCGTTCAGGCGGATGGGGAAGTCCTTCGTCTCCTCGAAGCCCGTCCGGTGGCGGCGGTGTATGATGCGCAGCTCAAACACCTCGTACTTCTTCTCGATGTACTCGGGCTCGTAGTCGTACAGCATATTGCCTTGCTCGTCCACGTGGTACCGCGGGTTAAGGGCCGAGTCGGCGCGGCTGCGGTTGGACTCTGGTGGGCGCCAAAGGGCCGAGTAGAAGGACTTCAACCACCAATGACCGATTGGAACGAACGAACGCAAGTGTGCTATTGGCGTTGCGACAGCGAACATGCAGGCACCAGGTCTTAGGGCCCCCTACCTCCCCCGGCCCCCCGCACTCTCCTCGTGACAGCGTTTCCACCAGCATTTCCGTGCTTCCCTGACGGCCCACACGGTTTCCTCGCGTTCACGCGTGCCCCACGCACCTTCCGCCTCTCCAGCCTGGCTCCTGCCCGCCTCCTCCTCCTCCTCGTCCGTCGCCAGCAGGCCCCCGCTCTCCATCCGCTCGACGTCCACATCCGCATCCCGCTCCCCTCCTTGCTCCTCCTCGCCCTCCACGTCCTCCCGGGCATCCTCCATCTCCTCCTCCCCGTCGTCGATAAGCAGCTTCTCCCCCAGCTCCGCCTCTAACCCCGTCAGCCCCTCGTCCACCTCGTCCCCGTCCCCATGCCCCCCACCGCCCAGCAAGTCCGCGTCGAAGTCGCCCTCACCCACCAGCGAGGCCGTCCCCAAGCCAACCGAGTCGCTCCCCACCCGGGCCCGTGACCCAGACGCCGCCTCCTGTTCCCCCGCACAGTGCCGCTGCTGCTGCTGCTGCTCCTCCTGCTGTTGCAGGTG
This sequence comes from Chlamydomonas sp. KOR1, assembly GCA_036984285.1. Taxonomy (NCBI): domain Eukaryota; kingdom Viridiplantae; phylum Chlorophyta; class Chlorophyceae; order Chlamydomonadales; family Chlamydomonadaceae; genus Chlamydomonas; species Chlamydomonas sp. KOR1. The sequence continues at coordinate 183,192 of BQMZ01000181.1, read as the reverse complement.
CTCCGAGGTGAGCGTCAGCCCGTCGGTGCTGCCTGACCGGGCCGACGCGGCTGCGGCTGCAGCTGCGGCTGCAGCCTCTAGCCCGTCGTGGGAGTGTTCTCGAAGGTCGTCTAGCTCAAAGTTGATGCGGTGAGCCTTCACCTGGGCTGAGGCTGTGCAGGGGAACACGACACGTGCGCACGCATGAAAGACAGTCAGCACGCATGTCCGTGTGGCAACAGCAATGACTTGCCATGGCCAAGGGGCCAATGCCAAAGCCAAATTACAAGAGCGTCAGACGTCAAACGCCAGGGTAACGACAACACAGCCCATGGGAGGCAAGCGCATGGACGGGGCGTCATGCAGCGGCATAACAGCAATAGCGGGCGCCCGCCTTGAAGCGAAGCAATTCACGCGGCCGCATGAAACGCGGCCTGAGCTCATATGAGAGCCCCACACATACACATGCTGCCTCCTCGCCTTAGCTAAGCCGCTCATAACGCCTACTAACCCCCAAGACCGTGAGCAACCCAGCTGCTACCCTCCTGCCCACAGACCCACCTTTCCGGTCCATGGGCTCCATGCAAAGCGACAGCGCCGACGGCCCAGCCGCCGCCGACGGCCGCGGCTGGGCTTTCGGCGGCGACTCATCGCTCGCGCCCGGCGGCACCAGCGGCCGCAACTCCACCTCCGGCACCGGCTCCTGCTCCCCCTGTTCCCCCGCCACGCCCTCCCCTGTCCTCGAGCCCTCCCGCGTCTTCTGCGACTGCGCAGCGGACAGCGTTCGCGTTGGCGACCCCCCGTTCCCTCCCACGACTGATCCCCCCGCAGGCGTTCCCGACGCCGTGGGCGTATCCGGGCCCTCATCGTCCGTGTTGGGCGTCGAGAACTCCAGCGAGGGCTCCCGGGAGTGGCTGAACTGCCGGTCCATCGGTGGCTTAAACTCCCACTGCTCCTCCTCAGCTGCGTCCGGCACGGTGGCTCCCCGCCCGGAGGACGACTGGCCGCCGTCCGGGGAGGGCGGCGCCTGGCTGCCCAGGGCGTGCTCGCCGTCCTGCTTCCGCTCCGGCGGGAAGTCCTGGGCGGCTAGGGAGGTGCTCCTGCTGGTGAGCCGGTACTTGGAGTACTCTGCGAAGCGAGGGCGCACGGGGGCACGGGCAGTGCGGGTTGAGGCGGGTGCACATGGACGCGCCAACACGGGTGACCCACATCGGGAAGAAGGTATTTAGCAGTTAGCAGGCAAGTTGCAAACTGGCGGCCATCTCACACGTTCAGAGATGCATACAGATACAGCATGCTCAGTAACAGGCAGCCCTCCCACCATCGTCGGCGTACTCCGCTGGGAGGGCGTTGTCGTCGTCGTCGATGGCGATGGGCTCCGAGGTGCAGCTGCTGCGCACCGAGGGCCAAGACGTGAACAGCCGCTGATCGGGCTCGTCGGAGGGCGGCGTGATGGGGAAGCTGAAGCCGCCACCGCCACCGCCGCCGTTCTCACGCACGTCCCCACTGCGCCTGTGAACGAGCAGGTGCGAAAAATCATGAGCTACTCCAAACATGAGGCACGCACAGCTTTGGGGCGACTGCCCTTGCGGGGTCTGCTGAAATGGAAATGCAAGGCGAAGGCATGCCGAGTACAAGCACCGTACTGGCAAGCCAGTTGTTCATTGGCCTTTCAAAACCACGCGACAGTGCATGGCCATGGGTTGGTCCACGCGGGGAGGGCACCAGGTGGCTGTCCACGCCGGCACAATAGTATGCTCCAAACTCAGAACCTAGATACACAGATCATACACCTCCGCATGCCGGTGCTCAAAACCCCTTCACCCCGTCTGGGGAATCCAACCCTCCCATATTCGCACCCGGTGGCCAGGGCCTTGAGCAGGGATGGCCCCTTGGCCACCCCGCCCTTCCGCCTGCCGCCGCGCTCCTTGCTGGATGCCGCCGTGCTGCTTTCACCGCCCGTCTGCTCCGACATAATCGTCGACGGCGCACGCGAGCCGGCCGCAACGTCCAGGGAAGACGTGGGGCTGTGGTGAGCCTTCTGCCGGAACAGCTCCACATCCTCGTGGTCCACCACCGCAGCAACCGGAAAGTCAATGACTTCCGGCACGGCTGCGTACTCTGCCTCCGACAGCTTGAACGACGCCTGGCCCTCGTCCGCGTCCGCGTTGTTGCCGCGCTCCATCTCGAAGTCCTTGAACGAGCTGGAGAGAGACTCCACCCGCGACAGCACCGGCCTGCGCTCTCCGGGGTCCTGCTTTTCGGGGCTCTTGCTGGGAGTGCTCACGGGCTCCGCAAACTTGATGTCCGTGGGACCGAAGTCCCAGGACTCGTCGTGTGTGTCGCTCGGGTAGGAGCTGTGCTGGCCGCTGCTGGCGGGGGCAATGCCTTCCGGGTCAGACGCAGACACCTCCGACTCGATGTCGTCGTAGTTGAGGTCGCCGGGCTGGTGCATGAAGTACGCTCGCTCGCTGCCGTCCTCGCTCCCAACGTCCAGCTCGGTCTCGGCGAAGCGCTGCTGGCTGGGCACCTCGCGCCTGCTGTACCCGGGGTCGTCCATGCCCTCGTACTCGTCAACGTCCCCATCCCACGTTGCTGCAGCACAGAAACCACAGGGGCAGGATGAGTACTGATCTTGACCCATATCACTGCGCGCTTCATGTGCTCATTTGCCGTAGGAATTTGAGCATTAAAGAGAGCACTGAAAGGGGATGCCAATGGTGCTGGATTTGATGTAGGGGGGGCATTACGCGATGGCGTGTGGACGCAGGGATTTCGCCCAGTAGCCGTACGGTAAGGGTGCTGGTCCCCTCAACACTAATACCTGACCTGGTCCACCACCGTTATATTGCCACAGTACTGGTATGCGCGAGAGCGTTGGCTAAGGCGCATACGACTTCACAAGCGCGGGCTGCCAAACGAAGGTGCTATCGCTACTGGAGGTACTACCCAACCGCACGCACTCAGTTTCAGCCACATCACCGCACAGCCTCGAGCATGACTTACACCGCTGCCTGGGAACTGCCGGTCGGGAGCTCCTGCGCCTGCTCGTGCGCGCTGTTGCACTGGCGGGTGGGCTCACACCAGCTGGGGGGCTTGTTGCTGGACCTGGGAGGACTGCCGACTCAACTGCCCCAGCAGTCGACGTTGCCTTTGGAAGCGCAGGAGTAAATCCCTCCCTGAGAATTAAAATAGCATACTGTCAGCGATGAGCAGAGATAATGGCTTTCTCACCAGGGGCCTGAGTGCTGCATGCCGGAGGGCTCCTTACCAGCTGGGGCCTGCGTCCTGCGCTGATTTGCTCCTTGGTGGAGACAAATCAGCTCCAGCACGCTCTCCATAATCGGCAGTAGATGGCGGAGCAGAGGCCGCTGAGGTGCTTTGCCGAGCTACACCATCCGAACCCGGGTCGTTCGAGAGCCGTTTCCCGAACTCCTGAAGCAGCTGCGCATGCGCCTTGTGGAACCCCTCCTCATGTAAGAAGTTCACCACAAAGTTCAGCGTCTCCAGGTATTTGTTATCGTCCATCTCTTGGGCTGTTCCGCCAAATTAGCGCGGATACTGGTTCATCCCACTTGTTGTCAGGCACATGTAATACTTTTTGAGCTAAGCTTTAGGGCTCGGCTCTCCCTAACAGGTACATGGTGAGGGCAGGTTCAGTGTCGCGTTTCGGGCGGGTCAGTGCTGGAGCATGTAGCTTATCGTGCAACGGCAGACAGGTTGCACAGAGGTTGTATGTACTAAAGTATTTCCTGGGGCCTGTGAAGGGCTGTCCAGGTGTGTACCAACGATTCCACGAAAAGCAGTTCATGCACCATTCCCGTCGCTCGGGTGTTCGACGGAATCATACGCCTTTTATACATTACAGCGGGTTAATTACTCATGCGCTCACCCCTTTTCCCTCGACCTTCACTCCAGGTTGACTTTGACTTTCGTGCTGCCACGCCAGTGCCACGCTGTGCGGGCGTTCACCGGTGCCTGCCTCTCTCCTGACGTTTTGGCCGTATGCACACCACGGCACAAACCTCAGACCCCGATAAGACAACTGAAGCAATCAGTGGTGCAGCTGCCAGCTGCGCGGTGCTGCACATGGAGTACACGCAAGCACCTGGGCGCCGTGAAGCACACTGGTGTGCGATGGGGGCGTGCGTGGGTTGGCAGCAGCTGGGCCAAGCCTAGATACCCAGGCCAAGACTAGGTACCCAGGTGGACAATGCCAGTTCACCCTGCCCCGCATCAGGGCTACGTGCACAAGCACCACATACGCACAAGCTGTGCTGACGCCGGCTGCCAGGGGAATTTCCAGAGCACTCGAGAGGCAGGGATTCGGGAACGGTGCGCCCCCGGGTTGCACATCAGGGCGCCAGGGACCACTGCAGCCTTTCGGCCACGACGTCCAGCCACTGAACAGCCGAATGGAGGCTGTACATGCTTGCTGACAGTGCCGAAGTACACATATGTTGGGACGCCGCAAGTTCTGCAATCCATGGCTGTGCGCGGAGGTGTAAACCTTTCCACAGGAGAGAAAGAGATGTATGTATGGTTTAACAGTTTTGGTCCCATTCCAGAGCCCAGCCCCATCCCGCTCGAAACACAGAGCTGGTCCCGGCCATTAGGGACAAGGGGTTTCCCACCCCTCTCGCTGTACGGAACAGTACGGAAAGGAGCGACAAGCTCCATAAGGTACAGGCCACGACGTGCGGGCCTCAAGTTCACCCTACCACAGCCTGGTCCCGCCCCCACAAAGCTGAGACAAAGAGAAAGAGATGCAGAGTCCGTGAGTCCCCCAAAGGCCTTGCAGCAGCTGCTGCCCTCAACTTTACACGCTGGCCTGGCTGGCCTGCTGTAGGCCAGGCTTAACTTTGCAACAGCGAAGAGTCATACGCCCGCAGGACCCCAGGGGGACGTCCCCACCGTCTAGTGTGAACCCACACCTGGAGCTGAAGAGGTGGAGCTATAGAAGGGGTCTGGCTGGCCCTGGAACTACATGTGAGCTTTGGTGCTTGCATTATACTCGGTCGCGTGCCGTGGCAGGAGCTGGTGCCCCGGCTGGAGCGTCTAGAGGAGATGGCTGCTCCAGCTCGGGTGGCGACAGCAGCACGAGCACAATATGCACATACTGCGGCAGGGTCATAAAGCGGCAGGGCCGTGGATGGTAGCACGTAAGCACACGCTGCGGCGGCAGAAGGGCAGGCCTCGGAGGGCCTCCCAAGGCGGGGGTGCCGTGTAGGGCACGGCCACTGACCGGCCACAAGGACATGCGCAGGGACAAGAGATCAGGCACCGAGAGATTGCTGTCAGTGCCAAAGCGGCAAATTTGACTGAAGTACACGCCGTTGAAACTGCCTGGAAAGGCTGGATAGCCGTGGGGCAGCAGCTGTTCGCAGAGGAAAGAGTGGACCGGAGGCTTGTCCAACGCACGTGACGGTTGAGGAACTGGCAGGGGACGTCCTCGTCACAGCTCCCCCGGGTGTACACGACATCTGCGTTAAGGGACCCTCAACAACGGCAATGGAAAGTTCTGTTGATGATCTCCGTGCGTGCCTCCCGTTGCACGAGGTGTCGTGGTCTGCATGTTTCGCATTCTGTGTCGGTTACCGTTCTGTCGCGCCAATGCCGCCGACTGAGTTTCAACTGCGATATTCAGTATTTGTCACATTAACGCTTGCGCGTATAAGTAGCCGAAGCTGTATACAGGGGCCTCAGCACACGGGCGCGGAGGGGTGTTACACGCGAAGTGCTCAAGGCGGGCCCATACACCGCCACTGATTCATAAAGCCATCGGCGATTGTAATTTTCATCTATTAGAACTACGCGCGACTCCTGTGTGCGGGAGTAGGCACTCGCCGTTGGATGTTACCTCAGAGTCGAGCCTTTCCTTCCCACCTGATATGAAGAGAAGACGATGCCTACTGCACAACCTACTTTTAGCTCTCCTTTTACATGCGTACTCCTACGCTCGTGTAAATGCGGCAAGAGGCGGGGGTGATGGAGGGCTCACAGCGGCTCTGCAAGAACCGGTTCATGCGGCGATGCTTAACGACTGCGACTGGGAGGAGAAGATTGAACACCTTGAAACACTGCTTGAGTAAGTGATGTGGGTTTCGGGGGGGCCAGTTGGTATGCGAGGGCTGCTGCTACAAGTGTCGAGGGGCTGTGTTGGTGGGCGCCAGCCAGGGGCCCATCCGGGCAGCACAGCAGCAGCACACATAACTTTAGACTCCTGCCATCGAAAGGCACCCCTCCATTGTGGGCGGCGCAGCCATTGAGCGCATGTGTTGCACGCTCACTGTGCTGCTGGCAAAGAAGAGGAAGCACCATGTGGGCCTTTCTGTGTCAGCACGGCGGCTACCTAGGCCGCAAACGACCCCGCGTTCGAGCAGCTCCACTTTTATGCATGGCAAAACGGCGTATCAGGCACGGTGCAAGGGATCACCGGGGCCGTGTCGCATAGAACAACTGTTTGGTGCGGCAGTGCCTGTTGAGGGCCAGCACGGGGCCATCGGTACCCCGAAGGTTGTACCTTCGGGGCACCCACACCCTAGGAGGGAACTAGTGGCTCCGGCCCCCAGACGAGACCCCAAACCATCATCACTCAGTGGCCTTATGGGCCCAGGTGGCAAAAGACTGTTGGGGTGCTTTGGCCCGTCTGCACTGCTGGAGTCAGAGCACGCATGGGGATGACCGCGTGGGTCAGGGGCGTGGGTTAAGCGATGTCGGCAGTGACATGCGGGGCCTGGCCGGAAGGGCCTCCGGGCACGAGCCGGTATTGATTACTGGCAGACCCTTGTGAACGCAGTCCTTCCTGTCATGCTCCTGTCATCCTGGTCCCCTCGCTACCCCAGGGCGGCCATCGGACCGGAGGTGGCCTACTGGCGCGGCCGCAGCCTCACGTGCGCTGACGTGGCGCACACGGTGACGCAACTGCACGACACCATGTGGGTCCATGCCGTACGTATGAAGGCACAACTCGCTTGCGTACGCATGCATTTTAGCTGGGTCCTAGCATGTTGGTGCGTTTGCTGCGTGCCTTACTCATCTCAAGGCACGTTTGGTGCCTGATACACTGCCAATCAGCACCGGCTTGCACACAGGGGTGCAGCTGCTGGTACCTCGCCATGCATTGCACATAATTACAGCTACTTTATAAATGCTCATAGCTTGCCTGTCATACGCTGCCTTCCATGTCCACAGCAACCTGGACAGCGTGCGTGCGGTGCTCATCCTTAACAACAAATGGTACTTCTTGGAGCCAGCACGCCCGCCGTACGTCAATTCGTCATCCACCACCAACAGCAGCAGCAGCAGCGGGAGCAGCGGCAGTGGCAGCAGTGCCAGGGGGAGATCGCGGTACGACTGGCCGAAGCTGACCATCAGCCCGGCGGACAAGTGCAGGTCGCCGTGCCACGGCCAGGTAGGGGGCCATCCCGGTACTGGGAGGGTGCCCGTGAATGTGCGGTTGTGCGTCCATGGATGTGTGGGTGTCCTGCAAGGGCGGCTACGGCCATGTCGCCGTGTGACGGCCAGGTGGGCGGCAAAAACGGTACTGGGAGGCCTGGTGTACGTTGGTGCGTGGGTGTGCACGTATCCATAGTACGGTGCGGGCATCAGCGCTGCGAGCAGGGGCAAGGGGCAAGCGTGGCCTGTGCACATGGCAACCTGGAGGACGAAATCGACGTCCTATACATGAAGCTTTCCATTTAGGCTCGTCTTGTGCCGCTGCAAGACGCCCAGTGTCGCATTATCAGCTTTCCTTCACGCCACGTGTTCCGCGCAGATGCGGGCCGTGTACGAGGCGCTGACTCAGGCGCTGGCCAACACCAACTTCCCCCTGCCGTACACCCTGCCCGACATGGTGTTCGTACTCAATACGGCGGGTGGGTGTGGCGGACGCGGGCCACGTTTAAACCCATTTAACCGCAGGGCAGCATGCTGTGCTAGCACAATGTGCTGAAGCGCACTCGGCCCTGGCGTGGGACTGGAGTTATAAATTTGTTTGGGAAGGAGGGTGCCATGCTTCGGTGCTTTTTGGGGACGCAGGGCTGGACGGCAGCTCATTGCGCCGGTGGGCGTAGTCAGGCTCCCGACCCATGGGTCAGCCTTCTGCAGCCTACCTTCTGTGGTGAGGACTGCAGTGCCCACATCAAGCCAGCCAGACGACAATCAGCTTGCGATGGTGGTCTGTGGTGGTCGAGGATAGTCATGACCTCATTCTGCGCGTTCATTCTGCTGGCCCCGCTTGATGCCAACCCCCCCGTCTCCTGTTCCCCTCCCCCAACAGACAACATGCAGCGGTACGGGCGGAACACGCACGCACCCATCCTCTCGCTGCAGGTAGGGCGTGATGGTCGTGGCTGCTTCAACCGGGGCTTGCCGCTGTATCTTCACACAATGCATGCCCGTTAAGCACTGCTGATGGTAGCGCACTAACCTTCCGTGCTGTGTGATCATTGGGTAACTACTTCCCCCCCTTCATTATTAAATAGGCACAAGGCGTGAACTCTACCCCGCTTGCGCTCGTATGCAGAAATGGTGGCGGTTGCCTTGGCGGCGGGGGATCACGAACACCACCAAGACCTCCCTCGGCCGGGTCGACGGCAAGCTGGTCAAGTCCCTCGGGCTGCCGCCTTCGCTGAAAAGCTTCGTGTCCAAGGCTGAGGCGGCAGCAAAAACAGCAGGGCAGCAGCCGTTAGCGGCGGTGGGAGAGGCGGCACCTGGTGGCAGCAGTAGCAGCAGGAGCCTGCTTGCACGGCGCCGCCGGGCTCGGGTGTCAAAGGGCCCCGTGGGCAATGTTAAGTTCTACGCGCCCGACTACACCGGCTCGGACTCCCGGCGGGCGTGTATTAGCAAGGGCAAGGGCGGCAGCATAACGATCGGCACCTCTGGTGCAGGCGCTGGTGGTGCTGCAGGAGACGGGGGCGCTGCAAAGGGCAGGGCCCGGGGCCAAGGGACGGAGCAGCAGGACTCCCGGCGGAGGGACCTGCGGTTAGGAGGAGCAGCGGCAGCAGCAGCGGCAGCAGGAGGAGGAGGCGGGGGAAGCGGGAGGGACGTGGTGGCCGAGGTGGTGCGGGAGTTTGTGCGCGGCGTGTCGGGGGACTTGCTGCCCCCTGAGGTGGATGTGTCGCTGCACCGGGCGCATCCCAACGTGACGGGCAAGGCGGCGCGGAGGCAGCAGGCGGACATGGACCTGCTGATACCCAACATGAAGGTGGTGAGTCGGGCACGTGTGTAACGGTAAGGGAAGGATAATTCATTATGAAATGCATTGGGCTGCAATGAAATGCGTTGGACTGTAATAAACCGCACGGAACGTGAAGGCGGGGACTCGTTTGGGGGTAAGTGGCGCTACGCTGAGCGTGCGGGGTTGTCATTGGCTCTCTTGCAGCGCGGGTATGTCAAGTGTTGTGCCTCCGGAGGCGTCCTCTGCTGCCCTACATGAAGGAGGCAAGTGCGGTGCCGTGAGCTGTGTCTAGCAACTGGGCACCATATGGCGACAATCATGGCACATAGGTCGGGGGCCATGGGTCCGTCACCGCTGCTACCGGGACGATGAGCGACAATGCTCTTGCGCACTGAGTCACCAAGACGGGAAGACAGTGTGAACAGGCCGGTGCATGACAACCGCCTGCCACACCCCTGACCCGTAGGCGGTGCACTCGCTGTACTTCTACCCCAAGGAGCTGAAAAAGGACGTGGGTGAGTGGGCGTGCGGATGCTGATACGCGCTGTGGGGAGCTCCCCTGGTGCTGCGGGGGCCTGCAGTACCGTACACGTCATGCCATACGCACGCCGGGAGCCTGCGAGCAAGTAGACGCAACGGGCGCAGCACGAGGGCTACTGTCCCTTTCCTGACCGGTACAGTACGACACGCTTGAGCATCAATCTCATCCCCACCCTACCCCTGTCCCTGCCTTGAACCTTGCTCCTGGCCCCCGCCCTCCCAGCCTTCTTCAGTGGCACCCCCTTCTGTGCCCTGTACGGCGACACTCACCGCATCTGCCTGCGCACCTTCATGGCCAACATGTCCACACAGCATCCTGAGGTGAGCGCCAGGTGAAAGAGTCCAGTACCTGACGACTAGTGAAAGAGTCCGTTGGGGTATCGCTTGAGATTAAAAGCGAGCCCGTGTGTTACTGAATGTCTTGGGAACATGCACGCCCGAGGCAGACCCACATCCGGCAAGGCCCCGGAAAGGACAGCCGCACTGAAGGCGGCTGCGCGTGCAGCTGCGCCATAGCCTCCTTCGTCACCAAGTGCCTCTGCAAGGCTGGAGGTCCGGGCTCGTCGTCGGCACCACCCGGCCTCACGTAACTATCCAGCAGTTGGCATCCGGCAGTTGGCGTCTCTGGTCAGGTGCCTCGGGCTCCTTGTCGGTACCACCCTGCTTCGCGTAACGTACGGCAGTTGGCGTCCGTACACCGCAGGACATGGACGTGCGGCTGGTCACAGGCTACAGCGGGCGGCTGGGCTCTATCGGCATGTTCCGCAAGAAGGTCCAGATAAAACAGGTGCGTGGCGTCTCACACCGCCTTCTACTGCCCAAGTCCACAATTGTTTCCTGGTACCAGTCAGCCCACTGCCTTGCAGCGCTTGTCTGCACTGGGTTCCACTCCCCCTGCACTCTGCCTTGCCCTGTGGTCCTTCGGCGCTGACACACCACAGTGCTTAACCACAACTCCCACCGCCAGATGCCGTACACCCCGCTCCTTGTCTCCTGTACGCGCGTCTTCGCTTTTGCTCTTTGCTGCCCCACAGCCAGTTGCGCCTCGCTAGTTGCTAATTGCTTATACACGGCTCGCTCGCAGTCGCCCCCAACTGTGATCTGGGACCACGCCCGCTACCGCTACCTGCTCAACCTTGACGGGTACGCAGCCAGCAGCCGACTGGGGGCGCTCATGGCTGTGGACTCCCCGCTCATCAAGAGCAGGTGGGTTAGCGTTGACACACATTGCGTTCATGTCAGGTGGGTAGAGGTCAGCTCGTCAGCCACGAGGATCAAGGGCAAAGACAGGACCCCGCGGGCAACAGGGCAGCAGAACCCTATGTTGACTCTTCCCGTACAAAACCCGCACGTGTCACGAGCACGACACGCCGCCTTGGTACCGCTCCCTGGCGCTGCACCAAGCACCTGCCCCTCCTTCCCCACGCCCCACCAGCTCCACGTTAATACACAGCCAGTGGGCCGCAGAGCCGTACATCGTCCGTCTGTGCTGCCCCACCTCTTTCTACACGATACAACCCGTCGCCGTTGCCGTTCATCTTCGTACCGCCTGTCCGTCATGCCCTCACCATTATGCTGGTGCCCCCTCTGCCCCCTGTCTTGTGCTCCCCCGCAGCTCCCCCTTCGTCGAGTTCTTCTACCGGCTGCTGGTTCCGGGCGCCTCGTTCGTGCCGTTCTGGTCCGACCCGGGCGACCCGCGGGACGTGCTGCGGGCTGTGGCGGAGGCGCGGAGGGCGGAGCGGGAGGACCCGGAGGGCGCGAGGGCGGCGGTGCGGGCCAACCAGGCCATCGCGGCAAGGTAGGCGGGCGGGGAGGGGAGCTGGTGGATGGTTGATTCCTGGAGCTTGTGTGTCGAGTTCGGAGCTGTGGAAGTGCGTGCGGAGATGGCTGCGGGGCACGACTCGTGGCAGGTCATGCGCCTCCTGTCTGTCCTGCTGCGGGCGGTGCGGCTGCGTTGCGCGCACACGAGCTGAGTAAGAGGTGCTTTGACCTGTTTTATGTGACCCTACTGACCGTGTGCCCATCCGGCTGCTTGTGCTGCGTCCAGGTTCCTGGGCATCTCGTCACGTCTGGTGAGCACGGGACCGTGGGACGCAGGGAAGAGGTGGTGGGACACCGCTACCGCCGACGGCAGGCCAGGGGCTGGCCCTGCAGTTTGGGCCAGACGAAAACAAAGCCGCGACGTTGTTGAGCCCTGGCCCTGCCGTACGCTACCGTATCGTTTCACAATTATTAACCCTGCTAAACACAAAGCCGTACCGTTTCACAATTCATTAGGTCCACCGGCGGAGACATTTCCGTACACGTAAACCACATGCATGCATGTTCACATTGAGCGGGTGGTACAGGAAACGCACACCTGCTTACCGCCACAGCAGACCAGCGTGGACCAGCGACCTACCATCTCCGTGCCGTTCCTCTTGTTGACCCACATCACCTTGCCGCAAATTGTGCCCCGTACTTCACGCTGTCCCGCTCTCACTTACCATCACCTTTCCCAGCTAAACACAAACTTAATATCATGCACCGTAGCTCCACCACGGACCACATGTCCGAGCCTTGAGCCTACACGCCTACTCAACAACCCCTGCCCCACACTGCACACCTGTCTCCCCCCGCATCCCCGCCCAGGTGTACGCCCGCGCCGCCCTGCTGTCGTACCATGCGCTGGTGCCCGACATGGCCACCTGCGTGCGGGACCTGGTGGCCAGCTTGGAGGCCAGGGGGGAGAGCGTGCCCCCGTCTTGACAGGCGTTGTGGTCAGCAGCAGTGTGATTGTGGGGTGCTTGTGCATGGCGAGTGATGCGTGTGGCGTTTTGGGGAGCCGCTGGGCCGTTCGCCTTGCAGCCCCCTCACTCGAAGAACTCAATGACGTATTGCTTGCAATAACGTGCAATGTGGTGCAGGTTGCTTTCATGAGTTGGTGCACATTGGGTTGTTCGGCTGGATGGTGTTTTGGCCAGGGAGCATTTCTGGCCGGAGCGCTTGCTGCATCCATTCCATTGACCGAGTGTATGTGAAGCATCATGACACGGGCTTGCACTGGTATGCGTTCGGTATGGTTTTGGCTGGCTCTGGCGGGCTTTGGCTGGTTGTGAGATTCGGGTGGCGCAGGATGCAGGCTGGGCGCGTGAGTGCTGGTGAGTGTGCTAGCGGGTCACAGGCTCTCATCCACGGCCCTTCCGCCGTACCGGCCAAGTGCAATGTGCTCAAGAAGGGCGAGCTTAGGGGTGATGTGCAGGCAGGGTGTGGCAGGATGCGCAAGAATGCTAAAATAGGGCAGGTGGCAGTGGCGGGCATGGGAGGGGGGGGCCCTAGTGGCAGGGCGACACGTGACAAGAGGGCAACCAAGCGTTTCTTGAGACGCAGGCGCACATGGTTTTCCATTCCCACGACACCGCTGCTTGGTGCTGGCATGGCATGTGGGCTGCTTATGGCTAGGGGCGGTAGAGCTCGCGGTTGGTGCTAAGCCACTGACGCCCCAACGTCCGGGGCCATGGTCATGCCGTACTTCACGCGACGCCTACTTGTTGTCCCTGGCGCGGGCATATTGCAAGAGTTTTTCCCAACGCAACCGATGGACGCGAAGTTGACACGTGGCAAGCCGCTCACATCCTTTGCTCATTCTGCTTCGGCTTCGCCAAGGACAAATACCGCTTCGATGGCTCCCGCTGTTGCCGACCTCCTTGGCCTGCACGGCATACGGCGCGCTTCCAGCCAGCCTGCAATTGCGGCCGATGAACTGGCTCAGAAAGTTTCAGAGGTGGGCAGCCGCAGATGCAGCGAGAACGTTTTGTCAACGGGGCCGCCTTCATCTCGCTCGCTAACCCTCCCATTCATTCTATTATACAGGAGGATACTCAGCAGCTATCTGATGCTGCCCTGCGCAAGCTGCAGGCTTACGTCGCAAGCCAAGGTACTCGGGCCTGAGGTTTGCAGTGGCGGCGACTGGCGCTCCAGCCAAATTCGAGCTGTGAAGCCACGATGCTTTTCATTGTTTCCAGGTATTACGCTACCTGAGGGCTGGCGGGCATCTGTCAAGGTCCGCATCACAACCAGGCGCGGCGGCCGACCTGGACGAACGACGACAAACACTTACTACTCGCCTGCCGGCAAGGCGTACCGCTCACATGGAGCTGTTTTGGACGCCTTGCGTGGAATTGAAGGAGGGACTGTCCCAGGATCAGAAGCTCCTTCTGAGGCCCCTTCAGACACGGAGTCCGTTCCCCCGAGTCCGAAGCGCATCCGCCTGTGAGCAAAGCTGTCCTGGCAAAGGGTACAGTGGGCCCCTGACCCGCCGCGTAAGCGGTGGTGTCCCTCATGTGGGTGCACACGCATACCTGCTTTGTGGTCCTGGCATGCCAGGTCTGTACAGTGCGAGTCGCTGCCCGATCCTCCGCATTGCCTTCCTGTCTTGCCTCCGACTCGGTCGGAGTCTGGCTGCTCGCAGCCGAAAGATGCCTTCCTGTTGGACCCGTCAAGTACTGGCACTGAGGGATCAGGCCGGGAACCACGGACCCTCTCGGTGCAGCTTGCTGCGCGGGAGGGCGCATGCCCACTTTACGGCCATGCTAACCATGCTAGTACCCGATCCCGTCAGATCTCGGAAGTCAAGCTGGTTGGGCCCGTCTAGTACCGTGTTGAGAGATCAAACGGGAACCACGCGGTGCCGTAAGGCTGGGCAGTGAATCAGTCTCCTTGGGAGAGCGCCGCACAGGCGCCCAGGTTCACCCCTGGCTGCATTCTACAATAGACTGCGACACGTGCACTGGCGTCATGAGTCTTCCGCATGACACTTTTGAGGAGCAAACAGGCACAGCAGGCACCGGAGGACGAAGAGACCAGGGACGAGGGAGGCTATGGTCCTAAGCACTGATGTGCTGGAGCTCCATGCCACAGCGGTTAGCGGATTATGTGCATGCGAGCTGTGCAAAATTGTTGTTTGTACTTCCTTGGTGCATAACATGCGAGCGCGCATTTCAATGGAGGAAAGCCGTCAGGGTGGGTGTGTCCCTGGCCCAGCGGTGTATTGGTGCTCCCGGGTGCTGGTGCTTGGGGCGCAGGGCTCAACGCCATGGCAGCAGGTGGCACGGCACACTAACCTACACGCCTTACCACCACCTCCCTATCTCTACCTCGTACTACTACCCTTTTTTGCCCCCCGCCAAGGTGTACGCCCGCGCCGCCCTGCTGTCGTACCACGCGCTGGTGCTCGACATTGCCACCTGCGCGCGGGACCTGGTGGCCACCCTGAAGGCCAGGGTGGAGGGCGTGCCGGGCGGCACGTGACACCGTACGTGTCAGGTGGACACGTGGCTGTTACTGGCCGCAGGGGACGTGGAACAGGTGGAGGCAGCGGGACCGGGACGCCGTCGCATGGTATGAGAGATGGTACAGGGGCTACTGCTGCGGCGGCTGCGCGTTGTGGACGTGCACTGACTGATCTGTTCTGGGGCATCTCCCCTGTGGTGTCCAGGCTGCAAGTAAGCTGTAATGGGCTCCCGTGCATGCCTGTTGCGGGCTTCGGTGCTCCAGGGGAAGAGAGTTGAGGTGATGAGGCTGGTTGAGGCTGGCACTGGCGAATGGAACCTTCTGCTGACGTGCTGGCCAGTGGTTCGGGGGGTGCCTCCACGTTAGCCGAAGCCCAGCAACGGCCTGCTACGTAGGTCCTGTACGGTAGTGAGCTCGTGTGATGCGGCATTGGTTTTGGGTCCTGCGGAGCTGCGTTTTCGCAAGAGCAGGAATCTTTGGCATGATGAAAGGCTGGAGAGGATTCCACCTGACTCCACAGTCCAGGGCCTTGACAGGGGAGGTTTCCCTGGTCGGCAACGCAAACGCACCACTGCATCAGCATGGCCATCTGCCGTCATAGCGTGGCAAATCGTGCTATTTCAGCTGTGCAACTAGTGTAAGGGAGTGCGTGAGCTGCGACATCCTCGAATGCACGAGGCCACGAACGCCGGCCCAGTACGGCACGCACGGGGCTACCCTTGCTCTTGGTCCCGTGATCCAGCTTGCACACATGTATGTTCCTATTGTCCGGGGCGCGGCAGTGGGAACTTTCCTGCACGCACAGCGGGAAGCTAAAGGCACTTTACGTAAACTTTGTGCGATACAAACTCCAGTGCCATCGTCGGGTGCTGTCGCGCAGCTCCAGCAGTTGCCCTACATCATTCCAAGATTATATCCCTTAACTGTGGCACGATGTCCTAGGAACAGTCGGCTATCGCGACGCTCGCGCAGCCGTGACGGGAGGGCTTTGGGCCCTCGATGGCAGCTTCAGGACCTAAAATTGAAGACGTTGCAGGTAAGCAACACCTGCGATTTATCGTTTACTTTGACTAGCACTCGCTGACATGAGGGGTCGTTTGCTGTGTGTATGTCCCAGGATGGCGGGTCAGTCTGCTGCTCCTGTGTTTTGCGACCTTGACCGTCGTCCTTGAGGTCACATTGGAATACCTTGAAAAGAGGGTAAGAAACACTTGCATGTGTGCGCTCGACCCGAAAGTGCGGGGGAACCGGTCACTCCTGAGTCTTCCAGCGGGGGCCCACTTTCCGGCAGTGCTGAAGGACCCTACCACAGGAGGCAGCACCCATCCGTTCCCCTCCAACCCACTCTGCAGCGCCTCATCATGCAACGTAGGGGATGCAAACGGATTGACCATTTTGTACATGCTCACGTGCTCAATTCGTTCCCACGCGCGCCGCGTTCCGCTCCCGCACCACTGGGTACCTTGAAAGGGCGGCAGTGTTGGGCATTGCAGCCCTGCAGTCCCGCCGCATCCTCCTCCCCTCTGCTCTTTACTTTACACTCATCGCCACCAATGCCTCACCCACTCGCCCTTGGCACACATTCTCCTCAGCGACACTCCAGGTTCCTGACTGGTAACCCTTGCCGTACGCATCCCCGCTGCACCACCTACCCATCGCCCTCACACCCATGCCCGTGCTGCTATGCGCCGTGCCTGTGCCGCCCGCCCTGCAGGTCAAGAAGCGGAAGAGCCTGCAATGGGCCCTCCACGCAGTCAAGACGGAGCTGCTGTATGTGGGCATTATATCGCTGCTGCTCAGTGCGTTCCAGGTGAGAACAGCAAGGCCGAACTATGAGCATCATGCATGCTGGTCCCTCGAGCGCCTGCCGGCCATGAAGAGGAGAGGGGGCCGCCCGAGCGCATCCGGTGCGTCGCCACACACCTACCCCATGTTGCGCAAAGGCAGACGGAAGTTTGACACACCTTCGCTCAGTACCGACCCAAATCCCAAGGACAGCGCTTCTTTCCCCAGCTGATACGAGCCGTGCCTTCTTGCCCTGAACTGCGCAGGACCTGCTGGCCCAGATCTGCATCAAGGAGGGGGCCACCAGTGTCGCGTACCGGCGGCTGCTGGCCGACGCGGGCAGTGGCTGGGGTCGGCGGCTGATGGCGGGCGGCGAGGGGGCTGACGGCTCGGGCGACTACCTCAATGCCTGCGGGCCGGGCGAGGAGAGTCTGTGGCCCGTGTCCTTGCAGCACGACACACACGTGGGTACCCAGCCGCAGCCTGCTTGGATGCATGTCACTAGTCGCCAGACATGCTACTCGTTCCGACCCTATCACTGGTACTTGCCCTGTTTGATACTACTGTGACCCCGCAACTGCATCCGTACACACGTGGGTAAAGCAGTGGCTATCCAGGCTGATGTTGTTGCCAGACGAATCAACCCACTTAGGGTCTTGGTACAAACCTTGAGGCTGCTCCTGCAGCATTAGACACACGTGGGTGCACTAGCGACTAGCAACCACGCATGCTACTACTGTTGCGCGGGTCAATGTCTGCCATGCAGCCATGTTCGGTGATCTGTCTTGGGGTGCCCCAGCAGCTCCCGCACATGTCAGCACGGCAGCAGCGTTCAGTGGTCAGCGCTGGTGCCCTACACATGCCAGCATTGTGGGGTCGCAAGCGAATGCCGCAGCCGATGCGCAAAGGCGATCTGTGGCATAAGGGATGGCATGTACACGCACCTGCGTGAGGCTCTGGATATTGGCACGCTAAGACATAGGCGAGTGGGCGGCCGTAAGCTTGCTTCGGGGATTAGACCTCCAGCACTACGCTGGCGGGCTGCGGCTGGAGGCTTGGTTAGGAGATGAGGGACTGGCGGCGCCGCGCCCGATACCGGGTCGGTCCGTCGTCGAGGCCCGAAGCTTCTGCCCTGCGCGCACCCCACCTCCCTTCCTTGCGCAGGTCTTCATCTTCGTGGTGGCGTGCACGCATGTGCTGTACAGCACCTTCACCATCATGCTCACGCTGTACAAGGTGGGCGCGTGTGCGCACATGTGCGTGCATGTCTGTGTGGGAGAGGGAGAGGTGTGTGAGTGTGGGTAATTTGCTGGCCAATGAGGCGTGCCTGCAGAGCAGGGGCCTTCGGGTTTTGCCACTTTCTCGGGCTGGTTGTGCACCTGCTGCATTCTGCATCATGCTGCCGGGTCGTAGCTGCTGCATGGCGTGGTATCATGGCTTTTGCCTACTTGTGTGGCCTACCGTATCCGGGCGCTTCATGTACTGTCTTGTGCAGCTTTTGATACCATTTGCACACCCTGGGCGGGTTGCGGGGTGGGAGGGTCTGGGTGCTGCAGTACCATCCATCGCAACCCTTTGTCCGAACTGCCTAGGGTCACAGCGGAAGGCCGGGGGGCGGAGGGGGTGCAGCGTTTCGTGCGCTAAGGACGGGGTAGGGCCAGCTGCCAGCTGCGGCAGTTGTTGATGTTGGGGGCTGCATTACAGATCGGGAAAGGCAAGCCAAGCCGTGGAGCGTAGGCCGCCATGTGGAGCAGGATACCTTGCCGCGCTCCGTGAGGGTGCACGGGGAACGTGGACTGTTGTATGCTCACGCCTCATGCGAGCTGCCCAACAAAACATTGTTACCTGCTGACGGAAATTGATGCGTATGTGGACACGCTGGGTTGCAGCGTATTCAAAGGATACTCGCGCCTTGTGTGCTTGCGCGCAGATTAAGCAGTGGAAGAAGTGGGAGGAGATGGCGCTGCTTCAGAGCCGCGAGCCCAAGGTCATGAGGATGAGCGCGCGGTAAGATAACGTTATAATTGAACTGTTCTGTTAAAGCCCGCCTTGCCGGAGTTCCTCAGCGTATCCCGCAGACAGGCAACTGGCCAAGGCAGGCACAGGGTAGCATCAGACGGAGTGAGGGGCATCGACGCATGGCGGTGTCCGCACCGCCTAGGCGCCTTCCCCTTGCGCCTGACGCAGCACCCTTCCCCTTGCGCCTGACGCAACACCGCGTAACCGCCCCTGCCTGCACATCCCGCTGCATGACAACCACACGGCTGTCACTATTGCCGTCATGCAGCAGAGCGTCCGGCTGCTGTTTTCTGAACGCCTCTCTGCCCTGTGCGCCTGCACACGCCCCCTGACCTTCTTTGCTCTCACTTCCTCCCTGGATGTGCTCTCGCCCCCCAGGTGGTTGTACGGCCAGGTCGGCTCCAACCGCCTGTTCCACGCCATGCTGTCCATGCTGGGCCAGTTCACGGTGTCAGTGTCACACGCCATGTACCACAACGCGAGGCTCATGTTCATAGAGAAGCTGGCGCTGCCGCACACCTTTGACTTCCACGGTATGTGGGGATCATGTCTGTTTTCTGGCAGCAGTTGTTAGCGTTTGGGGAGCGGGCGGCCCTCTTGGGTCATGGAGGGTCGCACCGCTGCACACCGTTGACGTCCAGGGGACGTCGGGAAGCTCTTGGGGCTCACCACTCTGCCACGTGGGTACAGGCGTGGCGTTGCTTGCGGGTCGGCGTTGGGCGGCGCAGGTGGTCCGCGGTCCTTTTGGTGCAAATTAAGGCGCAGGCAGAGGCCTTGGGGAAAACAAGGTCAATACAGGCTAACATGGGTCTGGCGAAGCAGCGCCATGCCTTTGGTGGTTCAATCCGGCAATTGTCCCGCTGCCTACCTGTGTCTTGCCGCTGACTCCTGTCCCGTCTCCTCTCCTGCTCCAGGCCTGGTGATTGTGAGCATGGAGGAGGAGCTGGCGCGCACGGTGGGTAACAATTGGCGCAGTAACTTGTCTTCGCATAGGCGTGTTAGCGGTCGGGACATTGGTGGCTTAGAACCACCTGCCGCAGGTGGGCGGCGCAGTGAGCCTGCAAGGTGGCTCGCACGGAGCGTTGCGGGCGCGGCTGCTTTTTAGCGGGCTACGTTTGTCACGGCCATGTCAACATGGTGCGTGCTGTGTGGCTGTCCAGGTCTCTGCATGCGGCTCGCCAACAAACCCGTGCCGCTGTGCTCACCCACTTCGTCATTTACAGCTCGCATCTTGGCCGCGTTACAGTTGCAGGGTCAACCAACCCCTTCCTCTTCGGTTCTCGCCCTTCCTCCCCTGTTCCTCTCCCCGCAGCTGCGCACCGAGTGGCACCTGTGGCTTATCGCGGTGGTGTGGTACGCCATCCCCCCGCCCGCATACGTGCCGTTCTGGTGGGTGCTGGCGGGCATGGGGTCCTGTTCCTGGGGCTGGTGGGACACTGCACCATCAACGCGCCGTCACCACACCATCGCTGCACTGTATCATCACTGCATACTGCTGGGGATCGAGTGCTAGGTGGCCGAGCAGCGGCTACCAGGCGCAGCCGGGCTGGAGGCGACCCCGGACGATGGAAGCTGGAAGCCAATGCTTCCATGGCCTGGCTGTGGGCTACACTTGTGCAACGTGCCAGCTAGCTTGTCCTGCTAATGCCGTACAGGGGCCGTACACTGCCGAAACCTCGCAGCGTGCGTTCTGCGCCACGCCAATTCCAGTTCCCTGTCCGCCGCCACGCTCACACGTGCCCACTGACACGCCTGTGGTCCCACCCGCCCGCAGGTTCTTCGGGCTTGCGCTGTTGGTGCTGCTGCTGGTGGGGGGCAAGCTGGTGGACGTACTGATCAAGGTGGCCATGCAGGTGAGGACAGTGGGTGGGGGCGTGTGGGCATTCCTATTTCAGAACTTCAGACTGGAGTATGATGAGGGGTCGTTGCTTAAGCTAAATCTTGAGCGTGCGGTTATTCCTGGTTTTACATCGTGGCAACGGTCACGCACAGCTAGCTCTGCCTAGATATGTACATGTGTGCAGGTTCCCAGTACACACCCTCCTCGCATGCCTGTGTCCTTCGCCTCCACACTATGCCGCCTTCACCGCCCCAGCGCACCATGTGTCCATATCAATGCCGCAAACGCACACTTCCAATGCAAAACGCCCCCTCCAGGTCGCCGTCAAGTACAAGGGCGAGTCTGTGGTGTTTGGCCGCATGAACTCGGACGCCCGCCAAGACGGGGCCTTCCGCAGCCTGGGCCGCCACTCCCTGCCACGTGGCAGGCCCATGTACTCCCAGGTCAGCCAGACGCACGCGCACGGCGACGCCGTACATGCGTACGGGCACGGCGAGCCGTCGCACGTGGCAGCGGCACGTGGCAGCGTGCGCGGCGGCGGCCCCAGCGGCGAGGATGCGGCCATCCGGGCGCGTTTTCGAGGTGTCAGGGGAGGTCTCGGCGGCTTTGAGGGGCTGGGCCTTCGGCCACTTAGCAGCGAGGAGGAGGCGCGGCTCCGCGGCCCTAGCGGCGAGGTCCCAATGGTAGCGTCACCGTCAGGCAGTATGCCACTGGGGAGTAGTGGCGGTGGCATCAGGCGGATCGTGCTGGGGGTGCCGGGTCCGGAGCTGGAGGGCTGGCGGCCTGGGTTGACCCATGGGTCGGGGTGGGGTTCAGGGGGTAGGGGTAGCATGGAGGGCCGTACGGCGTCTGCGACGAGCCCGAAGCTGCATGGGCGGGCGCAGGGGCATGGGCACGTAGCGACCCCTGGGTCGAGTGGGCAGGTGGGGGGCAGGGAGGCGCCGCATGGGGTGAAGAGCCCCGGAAAGCTGGCACCTGCAGGGACGGCGGCGGCGAGTGGGCATGGGTACGGCCAAGGGCATGGGGTGAGGCCTGCGACGCTGTTGGACTTGATCACCAGCAGGGATAGGGCGGTGGAGGTGCTGAGATCGTGGGCCGTGCAGGAGCCGCATGCGGCGGCGGCGACGCCGTTGCGGGCGCAGGCGGGGCTTGGAAAGGGCGGCGGCGCCGCCGAGGAGGATGTGGAAGGGCTGGCGGGCGGTGTGGCGGCGGCGGCGGCGGAGATGGCAGCAGCGGCGCCGCTGCTGCCGCCGCTGAGGATCAGCCGCACGGCGACGCACACGGGGGCGGCGCTGGAGGCAATTGTCTCGCCAACGGGAGGAGCGCAGAAGCCGACGGGACAAGTGGACGCAGCAGCGGCGGCGGCACAGACGGTGACGGTGGCGCCAGGTGTTACTGTCGTTCCTGGCGCTGGCACCGGCGGCGCCGTCAGGCGGCGGCGCGACGGCGGCCTGGCCCGTGGCAGCGCGCCCGCACTCTCCGTCGACGTTGCGCAGGCGCTGCGCCGCACGTGGGATGACGCGGACCAACCAGGCAGCGGCGGCGGCGGCGGCAGGCGCGGGCGGAGCGTGCGACACGGGCACGGTGGTCACCCGCCGGCGCTTGGTGGCGGTGGCGGCAGCGGCGGCCCGATAGCCTCCGACGGCGGTGCGCGCCGCCTGCAACGGCAGCCGTTTTCCGTCTTCAACCGCATAGCCAAAGGCGGCCTTGGCCTCAGCCGCCACTCGCGCGGCGGCGGCGGCGGCGCCAGCCATGGGCCGGCACACGCCGTACACGGTGCAGTACCGCCGGCGACGTCGGTGGAGATGTCTTCACGTGGGATGGGATCTGCGCCGCTGCCGGCGGGAAGCCACGGCAGCGACGGCGGCAGCGGCAGCGCTGCCAGGGCGAAGCGCATCCTGCGTCGCGGCGTGTTTGCCCTGCGCCTGCGCCCCTCGGCCTCCCACCCGCACGACGGGCAAGCTGGCGGTTCCACCGCCGCCGCCCAGGACGCCCAGGACGCCCACCTGCAACGCCCCATCTCACCCCTGTCCGCTGGCGCCCTAGCCCAGATCCCAGAGAGCGGCCCCCCATCACCCACAGCATCAGCAGCCCAAGATGCGGTTCATTCGCATCCGTTGTTTGCTACTGGTGCCATGACCACCACCTCCACTTCCGGGCCCTCCGTCAACAGCCCCGACACTGCCGCCGCCCTCCAGTCGCCGCCACCGCCTCCCCCGTCGCCACCGCTACCACCACCGCCTCCTCCCCCACCCCCATCGGCCGACCAGGCCACCGCCTCCCCTCCTAGCTCCTCCCAAATCCGCTTCACCTCCTCCTCCACCGCCGCTGCCGCCGCCGCCAGCGGTCCCGGTACCGCCGGCGAGCGGACGGCCCCTGTATCCGCCTTCCACGTCTTCCAGTTTGCGCCCCAGGTCCGCACAATCCAGCAGGAGTTCGATCCAGAGCTCCTTGCGACCGGACAGCTGCCCCAAGCCAACGGTCCACAGGCCGCTTCGGAAGCTCTATCGCAGCGCCCGCATCGCTGGGCCCCTCCGACCAGGCAACCGGAGGTGCCGAGGCACCGACCGGCCACGTGTCGACATCCCACCCGCTCTGTGCCTCGCCCTTCGCCTCAGCGCCAGCGCCGGCCCTGAGCCACCAGCAGCCCACGGCCGCATACTCCAACGACGGAGCGTCAACTTCCAACTCCAACCCCTCCAACGACCCTTCCCATGCCAACGGCGGTGTCAAAATCATCGTCGCCCTCGACGGCGGCGCCAGCCCCAAAGGCGACAAGCTCGCCGCCTCCAGCCCTCACCATTCCCTCCCCTCCCCCGTCAAGACACACCCCGACAAGCCTCCCGCACCCAGCATCATCGCCACATCTCCCATCAGTGCCAACGCTGACACCGCGGCGGTTGCGGTTGTGGTTGGCGGCGGTGGCCACGCTAACCGACACGTGTCCTTCCAGCCCAATGGTGACGCTGCCAGCTACGGAGATGGGCCCTGGGCCAAGGGGCAGGTGCAGGGGAGGGTCCCCAGCGGGAGTGACAGGGCGAACGGGAGCAAGGGCAAGGCGGCGCGCGGCGTGCGAGTGCGGAACCACCCACCTGCCCGCACGTCCTCTGGGCGAATGCGGCGGCGAGTGCCTTGGTACCTCCTGCCCGTGTACTGCAACACGGAGTACCCCATGACGCCCGAAGAGGTGGGTTGCGGTGGGGGACTGCGTCTGCCCAGGGTAGGGTTGAAGCAAATGGCAGGCTAGGGGTGCTGTATGCAGCTTGGAGTGGCGGTGTTGCAGGTACAGCTTGCTGGCGCGGTGGTGGCTGCATGTCCTGCTCCGGGGCCCCCAGTGGGAACTCCCTCGAACACACGTCACGACCAAAGCCTGCCTTCCCACCCATGCACTGACCCTCGTCCCTATGGCCCCTTGCAACCCCACTCCCGCCATTTTTGCTGACGGCAATGCTGCTGCTGCTGCTGCTGCCGTACGGTATGGCACTGCAGTACGTGGACGCGATCATCGAGCAGCGCGCGGAGCGCGGGCTGGGCGAGGCAGACGTGTCCGAGTTCTTCTGGTTCGGCTCGCCCCGCCTCATCACGCGCCTGTTCACGCTGGTGTACTTCGGCAACTCACTGTCGCTGGCCAACACCATCTTCGGCCTTACGGGAGTAAGTCTGCGGCAGAACGCATTCCTGCTTGTTGGGCATGCAAAGGTGCAACACAACATGGCAGGTTGGCACGTGGCTAGCATGCCGATGCTTCACGTTATTGCACCCACCGCGTTGGCCGCATGCAGGCTTCTTCTTGCCAAGCGGGCATGTACCATGTGTTGTTGCTGCTGTCCGGGACGAGCTCGTCGTTGACGCACCTGGCCCTCCGCATACGGCTTCACTTTGCCCAGCACTCCGACCCCTCCCACTACCCTCATTACCACGTCAAGAAGCGATGTCTCTTGTAGTTCGGCCCAAACAACACGAGACGCCGTCGCTCATGTAGCCTTGTGACCTAATTCATCCCAACACCTGATGCCATCCGCGCAGGGCTACGAGCCGCCCGGCACCACGGACCGCTGGAACCACTCTCCAGGTTCACATTTGCAATCTGTCTCTCGTCTCACTACAACCTGTACCACCTTGGCAAACGGTGTGCTCGCCGCAGGGCTACGAGTCGTCCGGCACGTGGACGGGCATCCCCCAGTGGTCGGCCATCCTGCTGGTGTTCCTGGACCTGCTGCTCATCGTGCACTCCTCCTTCTACGTGCTGCCGCTCTACGCGCTCATTCAGCCGCTGGGCAACCACTGCCCCAAGGTGTGTGTGTTACCGTTGCAGCTACCTTGTACCATCCATTGTGGGTAGCAGGCAGAGTGTGCAGCCGAAGGTCCTCTGGGCCTGGGGAAATGGTGCCGAGGGGCTTATTCTGTTTCACACTTTGCTCCCAGTTTGTGGTCATGCCACTGCTGTTGGCCGTTGCTACCCA
Organism: Chlamydomonas sp. KOR1; assembly: GCA_036984285.1. Classification (NCBI taxonomy): domain Eukaryota; kingdom Viridiplantae; phylum Chlorophyta; class Chlorophyceae; order Chlamydomonadales; family Chlamydomonadaceae; genus Chlamydomonas; species Chlamydomonas sp. KOR1. Next base: position 158,114 of record BQMZ01000181.1, on the reverse strand, counting down.
CCTCCACCTTGACGGCCACCTTGCAGTCGGTGCTTGTGCTTCATAGCCTCTTGGGCCCCTCCCCCTTGCGCTTTCCCTTGATGATCCAATCCTCTTCCCGTTCGCTTCCTTCGCAGTCTGTGGTGAAGCGGGCGGTCAAGGCGGGGCTGTTCCCCCACCAGACACGTGTCATCGCCAAGGCGCTCAACCTGCAGCTGGAGTCGGGGTGGGTGCCGGACACCGGGTTCCAAGGGACGCGTTCCCTTCATGGTTGCTTTCACACTTTTCACTGTTAGACCTTAAAATCCTCTCGTGAGTGAGACCTGCAGTTCGAGTCATAGCATGCCTGCTGAGCCCCTCTTGGTGCTTTTCACCGCAATCCCTTGCTGCAGGTGGCATCAACAACACCACGGCAACGCTCCCCGCAACCTCTTCGGCGCAATGCGGCAGCAGGCAGCAGGACTTGTACGCCGCGTCGTACGTAAACCCCCTCAGCCACACGACGGCCGCGCGCCCGCCGTCACCGCCGCCACCTCCCCGCGCCCGCGCGGCAGGCCTGTGCTCGCCCACCAGCCCAGCCGGTCGCAGTACGACGGCCTTTCAGCGACTGCAGCGGGCCCAGCGTTCTCGGCCGTGACCCGTGGGTCACTCGTGGGCCGCAACAACGCGCTGCGCTCTGGAGCCGGCGGCTGGGCCACGGGTGGCGAGGAGGACGACAGCATGCCGGCCGGCGCGGGCATCGGCCGCAGCAGCCTGGGCCGTGCCTCGTTAAGACACGTGGTCATGGGCATGGCCCAGGCGCAGGCGGAGAGCGTGGGGCTGACCGCCGGCCAGCGCGCAGGGCCAGGGACGGAGTTTCCGGTGCCGCCGCAGGCCGCGGCGGTGGCGGCGGCGCGGGAGGGCTCGGCGGCCGCGGCGGCGCCGCCGGATTCCCCCAGCGGTCCGTACCACACCCTGGCGGCCGAGCTGCCGCCCGGGTCGCCGCGCGACGCGTGGGGTCGGTTGGGCGAGTGGCTGTCGCCGCTGCGGGCGTTGCTGCCCTCGCCCGCCAACACGCCGGGTGCCTCCACGCATGGCGCCGGGCGGTCACCGGTAGCATCCTGGAGTGCCGGCACGCCGCAGCGGAGGGGAGCGGCGACGCCGGCGGCGCCGGCGGTTGGGAGCGGGCCGTCGGGCGTGGGGCAGAGGCGGGGGCCCAGCGGGCTGCTGCCCAGCCACAGCACGGTCATGATGACGGACGTTATCGAGCGGGAGGGTGCACCGGGGGTGGTGCAGCACAGCTTTGTGGACCTGCGCACTGTGGGCGCGCTGCTCGCCGGCATGTACCAGTGAGTGGGGGGCTCAGGACGGGGGCTGTGGGCCTGTAGGTGTGAGTGGGGGTGTGGCTGAGGGGATGACGTAGGCTGGTGTCGCAGACAGGTACACGGGTGAGGGGTGTCATTGGGTTGAGCTGTGACCAGGGAGGTGGGCAGAGGAGGTGCGGGTAGGGGCAAGAATGCTGATCTCAACGCACACCTGCTGAGGCCACATCGGCGGGCGGGTTTCGGAACGGGGGCTTCGGGGGCAAGGCATCCACGGGCGCTTGGGGTTAAATGCCAGTGAGCAGGGGTGGGGTTGCCGGCTGTGAAGAAGGCCGGTGCAGGGTAGGGACAAGTGCCCCTCGTTCCAGTGCCGGGGGCAGGAGCTACAGGGCAGTGTCAGTGGATGTTGTAGCGGTACTTTGACCGGCCACAATCCGTGATGCATGTATGCGGCTCTTTGTCTGAACGCAGTGTACGCTCGTTATGTTCGATTGACGCTGCGTGGATAACCGCCCCTTTTCTTGTCCTGGTGTGCGCAGGAAGGCTAAGACCGGCCCTGGTGCTAAGCCGCTGGAGCCACAGGAGGGCGTGAGCTCCGTGCAACAGCAGGGGCAGCAGCAGCCGCGGTCGCCCCCAGCACCGCCCGTCTGAGGCAACACGCTCCATGCGCAGGGCGGGGAAGGGGAAGTGGTGTCGGCAAGCAGCCCTCTACAAATCCTCCAAGCCTGGAACCGGCTCCATACCTGTGTTATGTGCGTACGGCTTTGATTTAGACGGGTTAGCATGTGCATAGGCATTGCTCGTAGCTACAGAATGGTGCTGTTTGTGGGGTGAGTTTGCACGGGCAGGGCGGAGAATGAGGGACAGGATGCGTGTGTGGGGATTGCTACCTGGTCAATGCACATGCACAGCTTGTCGGTTGTGCCTATTCATGCAACTTGAAGGTGGCCGGCCTCCCTCCATTCCCAGCTCACGGCACACTGCAGGCTTGCCATTGTAGGTGTGCGCTGGTGGGCTGCAGGACCCGGCGGATCGTGTTGCACGAGAGCGGGGTATGTTAGCATTGCGCGAGAGAGAGCTGGGTCGACAAATCGCGAGAGCACGGTAGAGCAGGACTAAGACGTACTCTTTGATTATCCATAGGCAGATACAGTAGGGTACAGTGCAGAAGAAGCTAGGAGTGGGCAGGAGTGCGAACTGGATCGATGAGTGAGGGTCTGGCACAGGGAGGACCCTTGGTACGGCATGACGTCAGCTGCCACGTGGCAAGCAGCTATTGCCGTATTGCATGGCGCAGCATGGCGCCATGAATGCGAGGCGTTGTGGTGCAGTGCGCCGGCTGCCTGTTTCGAGCCGGTTTCCTGAGCCACAAGCGTTGCTCTGCGGCCGAGTGCCTGCTGATGAGACTGCCGTACAATTGGGCTGTACGGGCCGTACCACCTTGCGGTATTGTGAGCACATCATGACGGCGATATGTGAGAATGTGGCGCCTAGTGATGAAGCTCTTCTACTGGGTCTCCGAAGTTCTGACTCCTGCTGCCTGACGGGCCGCAGCTTTGTTGACAAGGGCACAGGCAGGTGTACAAGCAGTAGCTAAGGCAGATGCGGACCCAAGTCAACCTGAGTCAACTGACCTCTTTGCATGGGCAATGTGATGGAGCCACGAGTAAACCGCGCGCCCTGCCAGCATGGAGAGCACTTTCGGGCTTGGCCGGTTGCGTTTGGCATTTTGTGTTACATTCCAGGTGGTGTGGCCACACGATCCTTACTGGTCCCGACCACACCTATCAAGGGCAAAACGGCTGCAAGGGCAAAACGGTGACCACCACTGCAGGCAGTTGCTGTGTGTGAGAGCACACCGCCCTGCACCGCCTGCCTGATGATACACAGCATATGAGGCATAGAGTGACCTTCTGCAGAATGACATGGGCAGAAGGCGGCAAAGCTACTAAGCTAGCCAGGTAGGCAAGTATGCAGGCAATCCGCTGTCCACGAAGTGCCGGCTACACGGCCGGGACCAGCTCTGTCTTCTGATCGGGATGGGGCTGGGCTCTGGAAGGGGACCAAAACTGAGAAGCCATACATACATATGGCGGCCAATTGCCCACTACCCATTCGGCTTTTGTCATTAGCTCGGCAAAATGCATACGGCGGCCAACACGAAGACAAAATGAACGCGCTTAGGGCATTGATGGCCATCAAGCCCAACACGGCAACACGTGCCTGAAATGTGCGCCGGACAGGTTCAAATGTAGTGTTCACAGCCCTCCCTTACTACACCATTTACCATACACACCCACCATAAGCCTCACTACCGCGGCATGCTGCTGGTAGGGGAACAGCAGATGGCAACAGTAACAGCTGTTGCCCATAGTGACACACGCTGCCCACTCATCCGGCACGCTAGGCCGCAGCAGCCACAGGTCACAGCATAGAGACTGGCAGTACGTTATCGTATTTCAAAGCCTCCATACAGCTTGGCCCCTAGGGCACGCGCACGCAGGCGATGGACTGCATGTCGGACACGCCTCTGCCCTCCGTTGCACGCCCCCCACACCCCCACAGCCCCCATGGCCCGTGTTCCAGTACCGGAGGACAACAGAACACAGCAGCTCTCCAGTGGGGCGTCCCACCACGCTGCAGCACGTCTGTAGCGGCTTAAAGGCCATTTGCTCAGGGTGGTAGGTAAAGAAAGAATGCCGTTTTGAAGCCTGCAAGATGCGCGTATGTGGCGGGTACGGTTCAACTGGCTGCAGGTGGTGGAGGAAACTTGGCGCAGGCTGGGGTAGGCAGGGGCACGCTGCCCTGCTGGGGTCGAGCGGTATGCAGTGGCTGGCATGTATTGTTCAGGCTGCTGCCCCAAGTCGTTTGTTGGGTGACTGACGTGGCACGGACGACAATTGGCAACAGGTGCCTCATGACCCAGCCGACGACGACACAGGCGATGACAAGCCACGCCCAGACACCGTGCCATAGCGCCCGCGGTTTGCAGGCCAGGAACCGTCGGAAGCCGCACGCGTTATGTTTGTCGAGCTGCACCAGGCGCAGCTCACGGTCGAGGCAAAGCAAAGACAAGGGAAAGACATGTTGCAGCTGAGGTGGGGTCGTCTGTGCCGAGCTTCAGTAATTCCTCGTGGCATGGGGCTGAAGAGCAATTCTATGAATAATGTTGTGACCATGGCCAGTTAGCGAGGGAGGCTGAGGGCGATGTCTAGTTGCCCAGTACGGCAGGACTGCACCGGGCGGCTCCTTGAGGAGCAGCGGGGACGGCCCTTCTCCCTCTTTTCACTTGGGTGAAACTAGAACAACCTGCAAAAATGGTGATGCAGGTGCGCTTCTTGGCGGCGGTCTAGACCTGCCTGCGGCGGCACTGACATCCTTGAACTCAGCGACTAGCTAGCATTCTAGCCGCCTGCGCGCTGGAACACAGTCTATATAAAATATGCTACTTGGCTCGCGGCGCAGGGGAACTTCAAGTTCCACCAGTACCAGGTGGTGGGCCGCCACCTGCCCACGGCCCAGGAGCCCAACCCCACCGTCTACCGCATGAAGGTGTGGGCCGAGGATGAGGTCAAGGCCAAGTCCAAGTTCTGGTGAGTCCTGGGGCAGTCGATGCGCCGCTTCCAGGCGGAAATCGGAGTTGCCAAAGCCAGGCACGAGAGGGTGCTGGTTTTATTATGCTGAGAACTGATACTGTTAGAAGATGCACTAAGTTACGCTGCGGCGGCCTGCAGCTAACAGCCGACTTGTCTCTCTGTTCGCGCTAAACAGGTACTTCCTCAGGAAGCTGAGGCGTGTGAAGAAGGCCAACGGTCAGGTCATCTCTTGCAGCGAGGTAGGCGATCTGTGCAGTCGTCGGTCGGAGGGAGGGCGAGGCGAGGGGCCGGAAGGGATGGACGGGGTCGCGAATGGGCGTCAGCGGCGCGAGGCGGCATGCGCCACGGAGCAGCACGGAGCCTCAGCGCGAGCGGCTGTGCTGGAGCGCGCTTGTCCGGAGCAAGCAGCGGCTGGGCCTGGTGGCGGTGCAACGCAGCGCAGGAGCACCTACCTGGTGGCTTGGCGCCTAGCAGCACAGCTCAACGAATTACGCCTTTACAGGGGCTATTCCTGTGTCCCCAAGAATGGGTTTTATCCATGGCAGAGGAGCTGCATGGCAGCTTCATGGGCTGAGCGGCCCAAGTCCAGCAGCATGAGCAGGGTGTGGGGCAGCACCCGTGCGCAGCCCCTCTCCCGGCTGCCTCCGGCCCACACCTGGGCCCGCAATTTCTTTCAGGACAGACCTTGTGAACGTTCCATTTGCACGAAGCTTCAGCGCGCGTCGCCAGCGGGCAGCGGCATTGGCAGAAGCTGCTGCTTCTGCTTTCCGTGCTGCTGCATCGGTGGTACCGGTAGCAGCAGCAGCAATGGCGGCGGCGTATGAGCACGGCGGCAGCGACAGCAGCAGCAGCAGAACTAATTCCGCGATATGAACTGGAGGATGTTGGAAGCAAGGGCTTGGCGCAGACCGTACGCAGCAGCTCGGGGCCGCACGCTTCGTCAGCTGTTCTGGGCATTGAGCAGCAGGGATGTGGCGGTGGTGCCACCTCAGGGCTGTACTGGGCATGGTCTGGTCACCCGGGCGGAGGCGGCTCGCTGGCAGGAAGTTGGGGCAATTGGGGGTGTAAGGGGAGCATATGGCATGAGCGACGGACAGGGCCGGTCCGCTGATGCGTTGGTTCGACTTCTGGCGGCTGGGGCAGGTCTCCCGGCCATCCGGTGTCAGGGGTGTCCAGCAGCGGGGCAGGGGCCGGGAGCGGGACGCGCGACCATGTGCTCGGCCGGCACAGGTCTCAGCCTATCCCCCGCCTTCACCCGGCACACCAGACCGCTTGCCGTACGCCACACGAGTCCCAACACCCCCGTTTGCGCTGCCCGTGTCCCTAACCTGCAGTTGCACAGCCTGCACCCCCAAGTGTTCGCGTTCCTCCACACCCAACCCAAATACCCCTAGGCACCTCCTTCCTTCCACGTCCCTTGTCCCCTTTCGCACCCATTCCACATCCATTTCACTGGCCCTGCCCCCCTCCCTCCACGCACCGCTCTCCAGATCTTCGAGAAGCACCCCACCCTGGCCAAGAACTACGGCGTGTGGGTGCGCTACCAGTCCCGCACGGGCGTGCACAACATGTACAAGGAGTACCGCGACGTGACCCTCAACGGCGCCGTGGGCCAGCTGTACATGGAGATGGCCTCCCGCCACCGCGTGCGCCCCGCCTCCATCCAGATCATCAAGACCGCCAACGTGGACTACCACAGCTGCAAGCGCGCCAGCACCAAGCAGTACCACAACGAGAAGATCCAGTTCCCCGTCACCCACAAGCTGTCCCGCCCCTCGGCCCCCGAGTTCCGCACCCTGTACAAGGCCAAGCGCCCCAACGTGGCCATGTTCTAAGCGGCACGTGGCAGGAATGCACGGCGGCTTGGGCGTTGGCGTGGGAGCGGCGGCGGTTGCGGTTGCGGCGGCAGCAGCGGCGGCGGCGGCGGCGTGAGCTAGGGCGGCGGCGCGAGCGGCCTGGCGAACGGCGGCGGCAGCAGCAGCGGCTGGCGTGTGGGCTGTGGGCTGCCTTGGGAGTTGGTGGGGCTGTGGTGGCGGCAGGCCTCCAGGTCCCGTGGAAAGAGCGGCGGCGGCGGTTCCCGCGGCAGCAGTGGCGGCGCGGGCGCTGTAGCGGCAGCGGCAGCGGGCGCAGCGGCGGGAGTGGGGCCCGCGCGGGGAGGCGGGCGCGCTGTTGTGCACCTGGGCTCCCTCGCGGGCGCTGCTGCGCCTTAAAGGTGGACCCCCACCCCTCTTGTAACGCGTAAAGCAAATGGCTGCGCCGCTATCAGTCGCTGTCACGGTGTGCTGCATGGGTTGAGCACGCCAGCGGGACTCGGGTCTTCTCCTGCTTTGGGCCCCGGTAGGAGTCTGGGGCATTGCGGCCTAAGTGGGTGGTTTTTCGAAAGGGTTTGGCGCTGCGCTTGGTGGGGTGATTACGAACAGGACGGGGTGCATGGGGCGGGTGGGGCCGGGGACGCATGTGGTGCGGCATGACAGAGGCGTCGAGCAGCTGTGATGGGAAGGGTCAGGGTGCGTACCACATGCACCTATCAAAGTGGGTCCGGTACAAGGCCGAGCTGGTGCCAGGAGGGTCCGGGGGATGGGGAGAGGGGCGATGGGGGCGTAGGGGCTGTCGCCGGCGGAGAGGCTCCAGGATTCAAGGTGTGGGTTGGCGACGTTGCTCTCCGTAGGAAAAGCCGTGGGGCTCAATCCTGCAGCGTTCAGCCTCCAGCAACTTCACCACCCTGTCCAGTAAGTCAGCATGCGTTAGGGGAGTGGCGGGGTGGCAACAGCGGCCAGGTCGCCGCGGTGTGTATCTGGTGCGTGCACAGGATCCCTGCGGCTGGCAGTGTGACCCTTTTGGAAGCATGGCCCCGAAACCATACCAATGGGTAAGGACTGTTGCTTCGCAGTATTGGGACGGCCACGAGCAGGTGAGGGCTGGCGCATCAGCACCGCCCCAGTGCTCCATCCTCCATGCCAGTCCATGTCACGCGCCGGTGCCCTTGCCTCGCTTGGAAAGCGCTAGCAAGCAGTACACGCAGTGGTAGCAGTGCAAGGCTCGCAGAGGTGTGAGGGAACGACACTGACACTCGGGCTTGCAGTTGCCGAGTTTGCCAACGCCATCCAAGGGCCATGACACCAGCCGTTCATTGCATAACTGCGGCACTCTCTCTTGTACCGCACTGACAAGGCACCCTCCGCGCTCAGAGCTACCGTGTGTTCCAAGTGGTCGCCGTTCAGATGAGAGGCTGAGTACAGGTGGCGTGGGTGGGTACATGGAGGAGTGGAGCTTCGGGCGTTGTACACGTTTGAGATTGGGGCTTCGGGCGTTGTACACGTTTGAGATTGGGGCTGGGGTCCTTAATCGCGTACGCCGCTTCACGACAATCATGTCCTTCGTTCCCGGGCAAGGCTCATTTGCTATGCTTGGTAACTGAGGTTCCACGCTGCATACTGCTGTCCCATGCTGCTACTAGGGCATTTCTGTCAGCTTTGCAAGGGTAACGGCCGAGGACAAGCCGCAGACATACAGTGAGGTGAAACATATTTTGCTGTTGATGACTGCATCACAAGCTTACTTCTTGCCAGCGGTAAGTGCACATGTTCTCATGAGTTGACCTGCTAACTTGCTCGCACGCATCCATACAGGTTTGAACGAGGTCGTAAGCTGTAATTGGGAAGCCGGATAGCATGGATGAACTATGCTGCGATGGCCGGGCGGAGCTGCCTCTCGCCCTCCAGCTGCGCATCCTGTCCCTCCTGCCCGCCAACGACCGCGCGCTTAGCGGCTGTCTGGTGTCCCCAGAATTGCGAGACGCCCTCGTAGAGCCCCAGCACTGCACCGCCTCCCTATCCCAGCCACTGCCGCCCCACGCCGCGGCCTGGGCAGTGGAGGCAGGGCAGCAGCACGTGCGGCAGCTGCCGTTTTGCCACAAGCTGCAGCTGCCGTGCACTGCCGCCGCCAGCGGGAGCGAGGCGAACCTGGAGGTGGCGCTGGCGCTGCTGCAGCCGAGCCTGTTCTCAGTGGTATGGTACGCCGGCGGTCGGATGACACAAATGTACGTGCGCCATGATCCGGGTGCTGTAGCAGTGGCAGCCGGCCACCCGCAGCTGCTGGGCTGGCTACTGCGCCGCTGCCCGGGGCTGCTGAACCCCAACCACACGCTTGCAGCGGCGGCGAAGCACTGCGACCTGGCGAGGCTGCAGGCGGCGTGGGAGCTGTTAAGGCTCCCTCCTTCCTGCGCCGCCCTGTACACGGCTGGCTCCTGGCAGCCGTTACGCCAGCTGCCCTGGAAGCCGTGCCGGGTCGGAAACCTCGGACGCCGTGGCCAAGATGGAGTGGCTTATGATCGCATCCGGGTGGGGTTGCAGGCTTGACCGTGACATTGTCACGGCCGCTGTGCGGTCAGGGGACGTGGGCCGAATGCAGTGGCTGCGCGACCGCGGCTGCCCCATGGTGGGGAAGCAGGTGCTCGATTGCGCACTGCGGCACGCCGACCTGCACGTGGCGCAGTGGCTGGTGGATGAGGTGGGGTGCGAGCTGCTGGCAGCAGCAGGTGATCACCAGAAGTGGATTGCCCTCCTGATGGCAGCCGTCAGTGCACAGGACGCCGTAGCCAAGCTGGAGTGGCTGAGCGAACGTGGGGCGCCGTCTCTGCACGAGGCCGGAGGCAGGCTGTTGACGAAGCTGGTGCAGTCAGCGGTGGTGGCAGGGCGGGTGGATGTGCTGCAGCACCTGCGGGCGCTCCCGGGCCTAACGCCAGAGCAGGACGGGCTGATCCTGCAGCAGGCCTTCACCAGCCCAAGTGCAATGACGAGCATCCCCATGGCGGAGTACCTACGGCGGGCGGGCATGGCGTTAACCCACGCGGACTACGGCCAGGCTGCTGGCGACTTGGAGTTGGTTCGGTGGCTGGCGCACAAGGTTGGCACAAAGCCATCCCTCCACGACCTAGACGTGCTCATTCAATGGTGGCCTCGGGACACCCCGGCGCACAGCCGGGACCTGCTGGCGGCTGTGCAGCTGCTGGCGGCTGTGCAGCTGCTGGCGGCTGTGCAGCTGCTGGTGGGTGAGGTGGCGTGAGGCGGGTGCACCGACTGGGCTGCAGCGCAGCAGGACGCGCAGGACGAGTGGGGCATCCAGCGACTCGTGTGCGAAGCGGCGCGGCGGGATGAGGTGGGCCTGCTGCAGTACCTGGCGCAGCAGCGGCCGGGGTACCAGCCGGGCTGGGTGGTCCTAGCGTGTGCTGGTCGGGGCGGCTGTGAGGCGCTGCTGGAGTGGCTCGTCGGCGACAGCCCGTGCTACTGTGGGCATCCTTATAATCTTGTCACCGCTCAGGCGGACCTGTCCTGCGGCGGCTGGGCGTGCCGTGGGGTGCGGGAGACGTGGTGGCGCAGGCGGTGGAGGAGGGTTGGCCAATCCAGGCCCTGCGCTGGCTGGTGGAGCAGGGGGCTCCCTTGGGGGAGCAGGAGGGCGTGAAGGGAGCAATTGAGCGGGCGGTACGGCAAGGGACCCTGGATGTGGAGGATGCGGCGTGGTTATGGGCAGCGGCAGCACCGGCTGCCGCAACAGTCGAGAGGTCAGAGGCCCAGGCGTAGGCAGCGGTCTGCTTGCCACCATGATTGGCTACGGGTCGGCGAGAATGGGCATGTATGTGAGCAAAGGATGGTAGGGGATGGGACGCTTACTGAAGGGCGTGGAGGATCGAGTGTCTCCCGTCATGCTGGTTACGTTATGCATCACTTGGCTCAAATGTGAAAACCTGACCGACCCTGCCCGCCGCTTTGATTCACCTCGGAGGGCCCGGGGATGGCACGGCATTTGGTTGACCTATCTGTGGGGTGCAACCTACGTTGGTGTTCATGGCCCGCGCCGCAACGGCTTGCATGTGGAAGCGTGGCTGGGCAAGGCGGGGAAACGGGGTTGACTGTCCTGCCATGAACCACTACCTTCACGTGTGTTACAGTATGTGCGGCTTATCTGTAGCTCCTGGCTGCGGCTGACATGCCGAACATAGCGCATTAGTGCTTTTGACGCAATGCCAGCTATGTCATAAGCACAATGTCTGCACGCCTTCCTCGGCAGCAGTTTGGTTGGGAACTTGCCGTGGCGCCAGCAGTTCAGGCGGAGACGCTGTAGTACACCAGCCTGCATCATGTATCTGCTTGCGCTAGTTTGCAGAGTTCTATGCTGCGGCAGTCGTTCCGCATGCTCTTCAGTGCTCTAGTCATCAGGGGCACTAAAGCCAATCCGCTTGGTGGCCACCAGGCTCTTTGCCTGCGTACTGTGCGGTGCGCCGGACTGTGCCCAGAAGCCACGTGCCGAACCTGTGAGCCGTAGCAAGCTTAAGAGAACGCATCGTTCCATGACGGAGCCGCTGCCTTAGACTTCGAATATTAGGTATAATAGGTATACGATGGCAAACGGCTACAAATGAAGAGAGGCTGCCCCACGGAGTGTCCCGCGCCTACATAGCCAGCGTTCATATGTACTGACCTGTGACCGGCTACACCAAGCAAAGTATTGGGAACGACATTTATTCAATGCTAAAGGAAAGCATGTCATAGATCGGTCTGCGGAAGGAGGCGGAGATATGGCGCTTGAGTTCAACGTCGCGGAATGGTGCAAAGCCGACGAGGGCGGTCAGCACGCCCAGGTCACGGTCAGTGCTCCTCAGCAAGTCTTTTGCTGGTCTCGAGTTCCAAAGGGACAACCGCTCGAAGGCCAATACCAGTACGGGGAAGCTCTGTGTGAGTGCCCTGGGACCACCCTGCCCCCGCACTGCCCTGGACGATACTTCCTTCGGCCCCGCTGCCAGATGTCCTCCTACCTCCTGCCTTGCTCCCATCAGCATGTTTAACTGGCACTTCTTAATTCTCTGGTCGCCAAGCATCCCTGGGCACCTAACTGGGCATACCAGACTAGAAACACCAGAGCGCCAGCCTTCTGCTGTTCCCCCTCACCCACTCCTCACATCTCTTCACGCAATGTGCTCTAGCTGAGAGGACTACTTGAAATTTGGTCTCACACGCCTCAAGTGCTCTCCTCGCACTCTCTCCAGGCCTTCGTCCCCATGTGGACCCGTTCACACCCAGCCTCCTTGCGCACCACAGCCCATCCTCCAGGATGGCCGTTGGCCGGAGCCTTACCACACGCCACCTAACTTGCCAGCCATCCCGCGTCCCCTGTCCCTCATTTCGCAGCTATTGCACTCACCCGGCAGCCGGCATCTATCAACACACTGTGAAATTGCCTCCTGTGTACGTAGGCCCCACGCCCCTCACCGCTCACCCAGAGCATACCTTCAACTCGAAACAACACATCCCTGTGGGCTCTTGAATATGCGATTGTATTTCCCCTCACCGCATCTTTCAACATCCCTGTGGGCTTTGGCCGGAGCTGTGGCCGGGCTCCTCCATTGCACACCAATTGTATGGATCTTGGTCTTCCACTGCCCCCATTCTTCACTCTGCACCCATGCCTCCCTTTTTAGCTTCCTTGTTTCCTGTGCGCCACCTGTCCCTGCAGGTCTGCGGCAGTACGTTGACCCCACGCCGCTCATCGGCACCGACCTCAACGAGGGCTACCCCGAGCAGTACGTGCGGAAGGACGACCCGGACGATGCCGTACCGGTTGACGTCATCGTGTACGGCGCCATAACGGCGGGCCTGCAGGTTGAAGGGGTGGCGGACATCGTCACGTTCCGAAACAACCTGTGAGGCGGAGGGTATGGGGGCGGAGGAATGTAGCGGGCGAGGAAGCAGTGTAGGGTGCGTGGGAGACGCTGTGAGTTGCATGATGATGCCAGGGACGGGGATGCTGTTATTTGCTTGCCAAGGGCGTCGGGCCTGGCAAGGCCACGGCAACCCACTCGCGGAAGGGAAATTCCCGTACACTGTCATATCCTGTGGTGCTCATCGGCCCCTATGATCGTCCCTCTGAGGGCCGAACAGCACACCTACCGTTCCACTTCGTAAATCTGGAGCATGGGCGGGGTTGGGAGCAGAGGAAAAGGATGGGGGGGAAGCAACGACGCACTTGCTTCCACCCAGAGCTTTGTTTTACTCAACAGTATATTGTTGCATAGGGACAATCTCAGGCTACAAATCACAAAGGCGCCACTTCAATATTTTTGGGTTTCCTTACTTCCTTACGTCCTTTGAGTCGCTGGGCGGGTTGCAGCAGGCCGTGGGCACCAGCCGGTACAACACCAAACACACGTAACGCTTTGCCGCCCTCCCCTTGCCTTGCATCGCCCCCTGATTACATTATTTACATGCTTCGTGTTCAGCAGGGTTAAAATTACATTACTTAACCTATTTACATAGCTTACATAGCCCTGGCCTGCAGGCCTGCTTACTTCATTTTGTACAAGATTTTACCTTGGCAGGCGTGCAGCCCCATAACCACCTCACCCGCCCCGCTCCCCCTGTGGTTATCCCCCGTCCCCTGCCTGCGTTCGGCATCGAGCTGCACCTCACGCCGCTGCAGCCCCGCGACCCATGGGTCACCTGGGTACCTCGCCCACCCGAACCACACCCTCACCCTCACCCATACCCGTACCCTCTACTGCTCCCCTCTCCACCCCTGCGTGCAGCATCGAGCTGCACCTCACGCCGCTGCAGCCCCGCGACCCATGGGTCACCTGGGTACCTCGCCCACCCGAACCACACCCTCACCCTCACCCATACCCGTATCCTCTACTGCTCCCCTCTTCCACCCCTGCGTGCAGCAACAAGCTGTGCCTGACGCCGCTGCAGCCCCGCGACCCGTGGGTCATCGACGCCACGCTGCTGGACAGTACGCTGTACCTGCAGATCGTTAAGGAGCCGCAGCAGCAGCAGCAGGGGCCGGACGCGGACCGGTTCACGTACTACGGGTGCGTGTATACACGTGTGGCGCAGCGTTGTTGGATGCGGGGAGTTGCTGGGAGGGATTGAGGCACGCAAGAGAGGGTGCGCCGTGGCATTCGCGGTGCGCGTCAGCCGTCTCCGCTTGTGCTTGCGCGTGCGGAGGCGTTAGGGTGAGGGACCAACACAGGGGCGGGACAGCAGCAGCTGCAGCAGGTGTGACCGTTCGTTGTGACTGTTGCAAGCAGCTGCTGGGTGCGTAACGGACGCCAGTCCAGCAGCACAGTTACCGGTAGGAAAAGGCGGTTTACTACCTACAGAGTGTTGCTCACGTCAAGGCTCGGGAGCCAGGCCGCGCCCTCCTCCCTGTTCCCGAGCGCGGTCCCTGCGCAGTCCCACTCTCGCACTCCCCCGCACCTCTACGTAACCACCTGCCTTCCTCCACCTTCGTCCACCTGCCTGCAGCTACAAGTTCGAGTCGCTGTGTACGGCAGGGGAGGGCGCGCTTGTGGACACAACGGGAGAGTGAGTGCAGGGGCCATGGCCCTGGGCTTGCACCTGAGCGCTACGCACTACCCTTGTGCTCTGGTGCGTGAGAGGTGGCACGTGCCATTAGTGAAATGTTGTGTTGATATCTCCGAAGAACGCTTAAATGTGCTTCCACAAATCTGACGTCATTGTGCGTTTGCGGATAGGGCGGCACCGCGTAATGATGGCTGTCCAGGTGGACGCATTGTGACAGGCACCCTTGTACACACCCCTTAATATACACATCCTAACACACAGGTTCGCAGTCATGGTGCACGTGTATTCGTGGCGGCACCGCGTGCTGAAGGCTGTCCAGGTGGACGCATTGTGACACGCGCCCTTCATGCACACCCCTTAATACACACCTCATGACACACAGGTTCGCCGTCATGGTGCACGTGCGGGTGGGGCGGCACCGCGTGCTGATGGCTGCCGAGATCGATGCATGGGAGCCCCCGCCGGAGGGAGTGAGCCCAGAGGACGAGCGCTACTTTGGGTATGTGGAGCTCAAAACATACAAGTGAGTAGCAAAGCATCGAAAGTCGGGTCAATAAGGCATGTTGTTGTTGAACAGGTTTCAGGAAACGGCGAAGCGACTTGCACGGCCTGTTATGTAGAGCTGTTGTCAAGTCAAGGGTGGGAGATGCGAACTGTCGTTCAAGAGTGGATGGGCAAGCAGCAGCACTCGTGCCTTTTCACATGAAGTCATTTTTTGTACATACATTATTAGTCCAGAATGTTCACTCCTTGCCTTGCTAGGGTTCTAAGTCCTCTCTATTGCTGTGCAGCTCCTTGCCTCCCTGCGACTCCATCCCGTGCTCTGCGGTCATTACACTCTTTACGCAGCATGCCCCTGGGCGGCCGTGACAAAGACCGGTCGCATCACCGCGATAACTAAATTTCAGGTGCCTTTGCGGGCCAACTCCTCCTGCCCACCTCCGTGTCCCGCTTGCACAGCTAAAACCCCCCCCGGGCGGCCATGCACGGAGCGACATCACCGCTATAACCAACCCCTCATGCTTACTCCCGTACCCCCCTTGCACATCAATCTCCTGGGCGACCGAGCCGAAGAGCGGCACCACCACAAGAAGCATGGACAGCCACCTACCAGTTATGCAAGCCAACCTCCCTTGCGCACCCCCCTGTCGCCCTTGCACAGCATGCCCCTGGCCGGCCGTGCACAGAGCGGCAGCACCACGATAGGCATGGACTGCCATCTACGACAAACGCCAGCCAGCCCCTCGTGCTAACCCCCCGGGTCCCCATTGCACAGCATGCCCCTGGGAGACCGAGCCAAAGCGCGGCACTACCGCGATAAGTATCGTATGGACAGCCATCTACTACTAAGGCAAGCCAAACCTTCGTGCTCAACCCCATATCCCCCTCCCCTTCCCTTTGCCGCCTTGCGGTTAACCCCCGTACCCCGCTTGCGCAGCACGCCCCTGGGCGACCGCGCCAAGGAGCGGCACTACCGCGACAAGTACCCCCGGTGGTGGATCCAGTCCTACCTGGCGGGGGTGCCCACCCTGGTGGCCGGAGCCAGGGACCGGGCGGGAAAGCTGCTCTCGGTGAGGGAACGGGGCAATGGGCTGCGCATGAGCATATATGACTTGTGATGGAAGGTTGCGGGTCAACGTATTTGTAGGTAAGTATAGCATACTTGCAGATGGAGCATAGAGGTCGTAAGGGGAGGGAGGGATCGGGCGTGGGTGCTGGTCTCGGTGAGAGGATGAGTTGTTCAGTTGGTTGTTACAAAAGCCCAGTAGGGCCCGTCCTGAGAGCCCAGGGAACTGTGATGAAATCTGTAGCTGCACCGGTCTGCATTAAAGGGTTGCGTGTTGGCTGGTAAGGTCAAGGGGGGGAGAGGACTATGGCACGGGGACGGTGCTGAGAGTGCAGGACAGGGAAGGGCTGGGCAGGACAAGTTGCTCTCGGTACCCTCGCGTGACTAGTCCTTTGTCCCCCTCCCCGGCCGCGCATGCCTAGTGCTTTCCCCCCACCCACCCCACCCCCGCTACCACACAGGGTGAGCGCCATCCGGTGGCTCGCCTCCCCGCAACCGCCCGGAAGGAGGGCGCCCGGTTGGAAAAAGCTACACTTGACATAACATGCTACTTGACCCCGCAACTGCATTCGTACACACTTGACATGCGGCTTGATATCCGCCGTTCCCTCCCACCACCTGCTACCGCTCAGGTCGAGCGGCACCCGGTGGCCCGCATCTCCGCCATCGCGGCGCTCCCTTCGATGCTATTTTTGAGATCAGGCTATATGTTGGCCCCCATTCCCCTTGCTACCACTCAGGTTGAGCGGCATCCGGTGGCCCGCCTCCCCGCCATCGCTCGGGAGGCGGGCGCCCCCTTCGACGCCTACCGGCTGCTTCGCTTCGCCGACAGCGCGCTGACGTGGATGGCGGGCGTGGCGAGCTCGCGGCCGGGCGAGCACTGGCGCTTCGAACACGTGCCGGCGCGTGGGTGCATCGAGGCGCACGTGGTGGAGGGCGGGGACCTGCCGGCACGTGTCGATGCCGTATACCGGGAGGCAGCGGAGGCGGCGGAGGCGGGGCAGGGGCAGGGGCAAGGGCAGCAGGAGGGGGAGCAGGGGTACGGGGAGGGGGAGGAGGAGGAGCAGGAGTATGTGGCTGGGGGCTACCAGGTGTCGGGTGTGGGGGATGTGGATGGGGGAGGGGTGGAGCCTGGGGATGGGGAGGAGGAGGAGGGGTAGGGGACCGTGGAGGCGGGGTAGGGGGGATCGTGTGGGATGACGGGGGACGGGGGGAGGTGACATGGGCGGAGTTGACGCGTGTGGTGCAGCGTGCAGAAATGTAGAAGCAAGACACAAGGCCTATTGGGAAGGGAGCGAGGCTGGGGCTGTCGGCAAGATTGCTGCTGTCCAGACGTATGTTTCGCAAGCAAGACAGCTGTGCGGGTGGCCCGCGGATTTGGGTGAATGTGTGCTGCTGTGAAGAGAGATGCCTGGAGGTGGAGGTGCGGGGGAGGGATGGTTACGCTGTCGTTGCTGTCTTGACGCGCTTCCAACTTCTCAATTGGTATGGCGTGACATGGGGGTTGCATGGGTGGCCTCGCATGAGCCCCCCTGGGCGTCGTGCCCCACCAGAGAAAGTGGCACGTGTACGGCGCGCCGGCTGGCAATCGCGCGCGGCATGGGGCATGCACCATGTGTCCATGTCTTGCTGCGCGTCAATTGCTGCGCACGCTGTGGTGCGCCCCTTGGCCTCACGAAGGCGTCACCCGAGGTCACCACCACCCGCGGCGGGTACGAACACCACGTGTGACAGTGCACCAGTTGCAGCTGGTTGCACGCCACGATCCCCTGCCTCATGTCAGGTGCAAGAGTGCGGCGTTGCCGGGTGTGTGCCGTGAAAGAGTGTGCACCTTCGTTCGCATCACTCCAACAAGCGGTTCCTTCGTCCGTACGGCAGACCGGTACGCTCTACGTTTCCAGTCCGCTGTGCCCAACTGTGACGCTGTTGTGCCCAACGGTGACGCTGTTGTGCCCAGCACACAGCTCTTGTGCCTACCAGTGCCCAGCTGCACCGCTGCGTAGAACCGGGTAGTACGTACACCGGCGACGTGCACCCCAACCCATATGACAAATAGCCAGGGTAGTGTGGCGATGTATGGCCGAGCTGAGTGAGCTGACAAAGCTCAGGTGACAATTCCGGGGTCGCCACACCCCTTCTACAGGTAGGGAGTGGCGCGATGCCAGCTGTTGGGTGGGTGGATCAGGGTGGATGTACGGCACTGGCAAGCCCACGGTAGTACCGGTAAGCAAGCTTACATGGAAGGGCTCCAAAGACAGGCTGTGGCAAAGGGATTCAGCGGGGGCTTCATGCATGGGCACCCTCTAACGGTCCACCTAGCAGATCACAAACAACGCGTACATGCGGCGCTCCGCTAGGTGCGTCAGGTTGCGCCCACCAAGCGTGCCTTACCTCCCAAGATTCATGTAGGCTGCGACAGGAAAGCTCCCGTGAGAGAGGGGACGCGCCGAGTGTCCCTACGCGAGCCCCATGGAGCACCCACTGGTGGGACGGACAGCAGGTCGTTGCCCGCGCCAGGGGCGCATGTGGTACGGCCCACCATCATACTGCCGTAAAACGCAAGGCCAGTACCATGGGGCCGGGTCTGTTGCTCACGCAGATTTTAAGCATACTTACCTGCCCGGTTTCTCGAGGTGGTCACGGTGGCCTCGGTTACATCGCGGGACTTCGCCTTGCACACTGCGAGGGCCCACGGTGGCAGGTGTCCCAGTGGCATCTGCACGGGATAATTTCTGGTAGGCTGGGATCCGCGCACTGCGCGCCCCGGCAACAAATGATGACTTAAGATCGTGACATGACAATATTTAATGCTCGTGGCAAGACAATATTTAATGCTGCCACTAGGGTGATGGCATGATGCGGATGATGCTACGGGAACTTCCGGGAGGGTGCTACAGGACTTTGACTTACAGCTGGAGACCATGCTACTTGGTTCGTGGCCTGCTGGAGGGAGTCGGTCACAGGGAGCCCAGCTGAGATGAACAACAGTCGTACTGTGCAGGCATTCGCCCGCCATTGCGGGAACGGCAGCTGCTTTTGCAGAAGCGCTCAATGCTGTAGGGCAGGGATCAGGACCTGGTACCGTATCGTACCGTACCGTACTGTCCCCTGTACCGCACCGTACCGTACCGTACCGTATTGTGTGCCCGGAACCGGTGACGCGGTGTGTTGTGTCTAGTTAGTGCAGCCAAGGCTTTCGTGCCCCAGTGGGCTTCAAGCACAGTTGTTGTTGATCACCGGTAGCATGTCACAGGCAGCGCGCGTTGCTGGTACAGCAGGTGACCGTTGCTGGGTTGGTGTCCAGCTGGTGTCCAGCTGATCTGTTTGGCCAGAGGCTGACTGTCCTGATAGCTGCAATCTAAGGCAACCAGCCATGAGCACAGGACGAAGACCTTACCGGTATGCGTTGCATACCGTTGCACGGCAATCTGCGGCAGCCGCGACATGCGCACACGTGTCATTTCACCATCTGCTTGTTGCAACAGGTTGCCATGTTACCCCACGCTGCCACACGCATACCCCACACCGCCACACGTCTGATACTAGCTAGTCGCTAGACATGCTTCTTGCTTCTAGCTTGTAACTGTTACCTGCCTTGTGAAACGCTATGTGTACCCGCAACTGCATCCACGGCAAAAAAAGCGGCACACTTCTGCTTGCGGATGGGACAAGTACCTTGCTCCCTGTACTCAGCCCTTCGCTACTATTACTCGTATATTAACCGTCCATCTCTCGAAAACCCCTCAAAATAATGGCCGGCCATGCGGCCAATGTCGTGAGCACAGGCACGGCAGGACTGCATCACCGTTGGTCCGGTGCTATCAAATGCTGTTAGGCGACGTTGGGCACATCTTAATCCGCTTGGAGGTGGTAGTCTGAGCTTCGGTCCCATGCCCGCAAGGACTCTCTGGACGCGCGGTGCGGGACCTGTACGGTAACAGTACATGTAACGACACGGCTCTGCGCAGCTGCGTGCACCAGGGGAGTCGCCTGGTGCGCACTCCAATGGAGTAGGAGTGAACGTTAGTACTGCTGTAGCGCTGCCTCCGGGCCAGGTCAACGGACAGAAAGTCAGAAATCAGCCATGCAACGCCACCCTGCGTACTTGCATGACGCTAAGTTGGACAAGGCCTTGCCAGGAATGCGCAACGCCGACCGTGCATCCTGTATTCATTCGCTTTGGCAACAGCATAGCAACCTACAAAAGACACAAAAGCCGTGACACAAGGACAAGCTGACTAGAGGGTGCACTCCCGCCTACTACCCTTCCATCGGTAAGCCACCGGTACATCAACCGACCGCACAGGTGTGTAAGCGTACACCGTACGCAAACTGCTGCGGTACGGTGCGTACGGCACCAGGGGAGCCCTGTACGGCACCACGGAAGGTATACGCTCCGACGAACCAGGCTGCCACGTGCCCGGTCTGCACCAAGGACGACACGCTGTAGATCGACCCCTTGTCCCTGCCGCAGATTACAATACCAACAGAAAAATTTCCACAGGCGCGGCCATTTGGCATGGCCAGCACCCGTCTCGCACTACGGTACATGCGAGGCCCAAAGCAGTTGGATCCGCGCGATTACTGTGAAAGTACTGGTGTTACCATGTCTCGGTACGTTCAGTGGATAGGGCCTCCTCCGTGTGACGAGGACGCTTCTGGTGATGTTAACACGTGTCAGTACCAGCGTGTGTACCTGCCGGCTAATCAGGTTCATGCTATCATGCGGTTGCGTGTTTGCAATTGGCCTTTGGAGGTGTATAGGAACACTGCACGGGCACGCAGTGAGCGTGTGTGCAAAAGGTGTACTGCTGGAAAGCCTGAGGATGAATATCATGTGGTCTTTGAGTGCGCTGTTTATAACGACCTTCGGTCTAGCAGTGGGCTCTGCTTTGAGCAGGATTTCAAGTCATGGTGGGACACTTCCTGTCCTGTTAGGTTGGACGTTTTCTTGTTGCTGTACAACAGCAACGCAACGCTACATGATTGATTCCTGATAGGTGTGGTCGGGACCAGCAAGGATCGTGTGGCCACACTACCTGGAATATAACACAAAATGCCAAATGCCAAAAGCTGCTGTGGCAGCACCTTCGCGAGGCCTGAACAGAACAGTGTGGAAGCTGTGCGCTGCCAACCCAACGCAACGCGGCGCAACGCAGTGTCAAACCCCAGGTGGTCTCTCCCCTTGCCCTTGTTGCAGCAGCCTGCAGCCCGCCCCCAGGAGCCACCTGCGGCTCTCATGTGCCATTGGCACAACCCCCGCAAGACCAAATTCCCAGCAAGACCAAAATCCATCCAACAGCGGCACGCCTCTCGTTCAGACAGGCCAGCATGCCAGCCCACACAGCACACCACTGCGGGACGACTTACCTCCTGGTGCATGCGGTGTGCCCGAGTCCGCACAGCCCGCACAGTAGGGTCCGGGGCATACCAGTATCCACCAGCCAGCGGCATTTTGATCGTCCTGCGCCTTAATGCGTCCCTGACTCCAGGTATGACACCATCCCACCTGCTCGCCAACCCACGCCTCAGAC
Source organism: Chlamydomonas sp. KOR1 (assembly GCA_036984285.1). Lineage (NCBI taxonomy): Eukaryota > Viridiplantae > Chlorophyta > Chlorophyceae > Chlamydomonadales > Chlamydomonadaceae > Chlamydomonas > Chlamydomonas sp. KOR1. Next base: position 136,781 of record BQMZ01000181.1, on the reverse strand, counting down.
GCCTTGGCGCATAGATCCTGCAGACGCCCCATGTCCCTTGTTGCTATACGCAATCCGAGGCATGCAGCCTTCCCGCCCAAGCCCTGCGTTCCCAGCCGGTTCCCAAAGGCTCACCGCTCCACACATCGCCGCTGCACCAACGGGGGGCAACGCTCGAATAAGACCAACCTACCCGCAACAAGTACACCAACGATACCAACGATGCAAGCACGCTGACAAGCCATGTGGCGTCTGAGGCACATGGGGCTTTGTTCAACCTGGCCGGCCCCTCAACACCCGGCCGGCCGCAGCGCTTCCATCCGCCTGCAACAAACCCCAACAGCTGAGTAGCTGGGCTAACACGCCTTGCTCCTCTGCTGACTCCCTATTGCACCACATCTACTCCACAACTTCCAGCCGATTGATCCGAACAATGCTCTTGTATTTGCTTAATGCCCCAAACCTTTCATGCATGCGGGCGATGTATCCCCATTTTGGCATGCTGCACTATTACACCTGCTCTGCGTTTTCACCTGCCGCCAGAGAACTTCATGACAACTCCTGCAACGTTCCAATGCCCTAGACCACCCGCCATGCCGTACCGAGACATCTAGCAGCCCGCAGAACGTGCCGTGCCTCCTCTCGCATTCCCTTCAGGATCCTCACGACCACAAACCACCCCAACTCCCACATGCCTGTTACACCTTCTGGCGCTTCTCCATCGCATCCAACTTAGCCACAACCCGCTTGAGCCACGACCTGCTGCTCTTCCTGGTCTCTGTCTCGGCGCGCGCCACCTCCAGTCCCGCCCCCGCCCCCGCCTCCGCCCCCGCCCCCGCCACCGCTGCTTCTCTTGCCCCCGCCCTCGCCCGCGCTCCTGCACCCGCCTCCGCCCCCGCCTCCCTCCGGGCCGGCGGCACTCCCGAGCGCTCCCTGGCGGTGCCGCCAGGCATCTGCTTGGCAGCCACGGTGCGTGGCGATGGCAACACCGGCATCTCGCTTGTCTTCTTCTTGGAAAGGGCAGCGAGCCGCTTGGCCTGCAGCTCCTGCTTCGCCACCGCCGCCGCCGCCGCCAAGCGCAGCCCCGCCGATGACACCGGATTCAACACTGCCGCCGCCAGCTGCGGCGCTGCAACTGCGGCCTTGGGCCGAGCCGCCACCGCCACCGCCACCGCTGCGGCTGCCAGCCCCTCCGCCCCTGCCTTCCTTCCGCTCCCCTTCCCGTGGTCCCGGCTGCCGCTGCCGCTCGTCCCACCGCTGGTCTTCGCATCCTTGCTCGCACTGCGCTTGCTCTTGCTGCTGCCTGGGGCCATGTGCGCTGCCACTGCCGCCTGCCCCGCCGGGGCAGTATCGGGGTGCTGCGGCGCCGTGGCCGTGCGGTACGCCGCCTTGACCTGCGCCGTGTCGCCGGCACGTGCTGCCGTACGCAGCTTCAGCCAGTACGACACGGTGCGGCCGTTGGCGTGGTCCTCCGCTCGGGCGCCTGCGAATCATGGTACGGCGCGGACACCGAGTTTAGGGGTAAATGTGAAAGGGTTGCAACGGCAATCTGTGCAGGCGTGGTCCGGGAGGCGCAACTAAGGCTTTGGGTGGTAACGGTGAGAGCGCAGGTGCAGGGGTGGTGGCGCTGCCCTTTTCACTCAGGTGGAGAGCCTACAGCTTGCGAGCGTGCGTGTGTGTTGAGTCACAACAGAACACTTGTGGAGCGAGGACATGGCGGTGGGTGCCTGGAGCTCCCGCTCATGAGGCGACCTCCGTCCGACAACGGCACGGCTTTGTCATAGACGGATTAGAACTGGCAATTTGCAAGGAGCAATCTACGGTAGAGGGTTCACGGCAATCACGCGGCCGCGCACCTGTGCCCCAGAACGCGCACTGGCTGGCTCGGCAGTCGCACACGAAGCAGAAGCACTGCGTCGAGTAGGGTTGGGCAACGGGGCGGGAACACAAAACACGTCGCACGAGGATACAACACCGTCAGAATCTTTTAACTGCCGGTTGGTGCAGCATGGATCTTGGCAGACCACTCAATCTCCACCATTGGTGGTGCTCATGTCGGGTGCATGGGCTCGTGCCAGAGGACATGTGTGGTTGGGACCAGTAAGGGTCAGTGAAAACCGTGTGGCCACACCACCTGACATTTAACACAAAATGCCGAAAGGGCCAGCCCAACCGCAAACCAGCTCGTCTGTTCCGTACATCGCTACCAGGTGCGCCCTCCATTGTAGCTGCAGCTGTGGGTCGCTCCACTAAGCAAGCACCCCTCCTCTCCGCCACCGACCTGACACCTGGCACCTGCTTGCTCTGCCTTGACACACCCTGTCTCCTAGCCACGCTTGCCTGTGCCTATATCGGGTTCATTTGGCCTGTATCCCTCACCGCATCTGCTACACCCCTACTCATGTCGATGGGCAGTGGTGGTTGGCGACCGGCTGCGCACCTGCGGGCAGTGCTGCCGGTTCGCCAGTGCCACGCCCATGATGAAAGGGTGGCACAAGCAGTCCACTCGGCAGTGGGGTAGGTGGCGACCGGCGTCCTGCAGACAGGGGGGAGGCGTATTGGCAGTCCGCATTTGTGCCACGAAGGTGGTGAGAGGAGGGTTCCTGACAGTGCCCCGCCAGTAAACCCTGCACGCCCACGACATTCGGGGCATCTTGAAGAATATAAGATCTACCTGTCCCACTTCTGCAACCATCTGCACATCGTCGTCATCCTCTGGTTGCCGCCCCTGCCGAGCGAATGTTGCCTTTTCCTGCCGTTGCTTTGCCAGCTTCTGCTGTGCCGTCGTCGCAACCTCCTCGGCATTGCCCTCGGGGTCATAGACTAATACCACGTCGCTGTCGCTGTCCGATTCTGCCGTGTATCGCTGCTGCCTATGAAAGTGTTTTGCGCGGCTCGAGGGGACGGAACTCGTGCTGCCGCCATGTTTCTTGCAGCCTTGGCCTTCATATCGCTGTCTTTCGAACGTGAGCACTTCGCTGTGCATCGCAAAAGGCCAGGAGGTTTGAAGCCAGGCCGTTGCGCGCGAACTCCTCGCAAAGCTAAATCAGTCAGGCCTCCTGTGACAATGCGTAACTCCCCTGACAAGCATCTATACAATCACAAATTACTTTGTGGGGGAAAAGAAAGCAAAAGGAGGGCATTTGCTGACACGCGTGCCATGCATGCCATGACGGGCATGGCACCGACCCTTTGCCTTCTGGTGCGGGGTCGTCAAGCAGCGCCCTCGCCACATGCAGGCTGCACTTACATCCCACAATCCACGCAGCGTGGTGCATGTAGCCTTATGGCGTCAAAGCTCTTTTGTCATTTTGTGTTCCATTCCAGGTGGTGTGGCCACACGATCCTTATTGGTCCCCTGAAGGATCACGTGTTGACATGTACCGTACGTATTGACCTGCTGCTCTGACAGGCGGAGCGTTTCGCTACAGGGGACGGAGCAGGGGTTCCGTCCCTTATTCCGTCCACTTCTTCGCTTTGGTCCGCAAAAGGGACCCTCTGTTGGCTTGCACGCCCGGGAGGACCACGAACTACGCACCGCATCTTGCTCAGGGGATGCTCCCCTGATCTTGCTGTTACTAACAAAGATGCTGATAACGCACATTGTTCGATGGCCAGCACGCAGCACCTTGCGCACAGATGCTTGTAGAGCACGGCACTCCCACTCTTTATACCTGTGCATCAAGTCACAAGCCCACGTCACCCACCGCATACATGTCCGCATCAATGTAAGGAGCAACGTGTAGCAGGAGCACGTAGGTACTTAATCTGGAAGCGAGGAACTTGCTAGAGTGCGTATGTGGTGCAGTTCGAAGGAGGCGCACCTGCTCAGAGACATGCGGGCAGATCTGCTGCTTGACGCTGGGGCTAGGTCCTGCTGTGGACCGACCCGTGGGGCTAAACGTCAACCTTTGACACAGAACATCGCAAACATGCTAGCATCATACTATAATGTCGCTGTCGTTTTATGCCCTGTCCAGCCTCAGCAAGGCAGCGTGGAGCTGTTCCGGCTTTCGCAAGGGCGCGGCAAAATTTGCCTGGTGCGCTGGTACACCTGAGCACTGGTGCACAGTGCATGGTAAAGGCCTTATACATAGTTCGCTGAAGTCCATTACCTGACACACACATGCGCCAGGGAATCATTTTAGCGCGACTGTGTGGCCTTTGGGGCTTTCGGGCGTTACGTCCAAACCGCCCCCGGCCAATGAAAGCTTTTGCATTCATATTGAAACGTTACTGACTTCTGTTATTGTTGTGTTACTGTAGATATATCTCGACTGTGACCTTTTCCGGCTGTCGCATGGCAGTGTCAACTACCAGTTTCGGCGAATTGAAAGCCCCGACTCCAACAGATTGCGACTGATCCCTGCAGTTCCAGGGAACTTGCCATTTCGTGAAATATAACTACCTGCTACCGCCCCGACACTTCAGAAACAGCCCTTAGGTGACAATCGCAAGAGTCTAGAAGTGTTCAGTCCGTTCAGGTGCAGCATGGCATACATGCAGTTGCAGGGGAACAGGACTGTTGGTTCTGCAGCCTTCGCAGCCGGCAGGCCTTCTGTGCCTCTGAGGGTTCCGCGCGGTAGGCAATCGCTGCACGTTGCTGCTGTTGCCGAGGCGGAGAAGACGGCGACCACGGCTTCTTCAAGTGCATCGGCGGCCCCTGTGGTCGCTGATATCTCCCACAAGCTCCGTTACCAGTTTGGCAAGACCGCTCATCCGCAGTCGGCTCGCGATGCCTATCTCGGCACTGCGTGGAGCGTTCGCGAGAAGCTCATTGACTCTTTTGACAAGACTCATGAGTACTGGAAGTGAGTACAAGCACAGGGCGTTGGCAGGAGCCAACGCGCACAAACTGTTGGCGCACGCCACCATCCCGAGAGCTGCTTGCGTTGACTGCAGCTTCACTGAAGAGGACCAATTGAGCACATACCATCAATAATATGAATTGCATTCCGCGCTCCGGTCAAAGCCCTCCGCGGGTTTGGCGGTATGTTACGCGATGCATAGTTCACTGATCTCAGGCACAATTTTGAGCGCCTGCCCCTCCCGCAACGCTCAACGACAGGCAGCAGGACCCCAAGTTCATCTACTACCTCTCCGCGGAGTTCCTGATGGGGCGCTCGCTCATCAACACGGTGTACAACCTTGGCCTGGAGGGCGACTATGCTGCAGCCCTCAACAAGCTGGGCTACGAGATGGAGGCTGTTGCTGACGCTGAGCGTGACGCAGCCCTGGGCAACGGTGGCCTGGGCCGCCTGGCCGCCTGCTTCCTGGACTCCATGGCCACCCTCGACCTGCCCGGCTGGGGCTACGGCATCCGGTACAAGTACGGCATGTTCAAGCAGGTGCGTGGCGTACTCCGCTGCCCCCGCCCCGCTAAACCCATGTGCCCTGGCCCTCTCGGCCTTCCCTTTGACCTGCGTGCCGTGCGTTTGACGACTTAAATACATGTCATCCTGGACGTAATGCACATGTGACATGGAGGCCCGGAGGTCAAGCTGTAGGGACTGGCAGCGCTTCCTGCTGCTTTATTGCCCAGCTCACATGTCTAGCATCCACTTCCCTTTGCACCCGGCCCCTCTTTCCCCCGTTGACACGCTATTACTGTGTACCCCCTCGCCACCAAGCCGCACCCTCCCCAATGGGAACAGTAATCAGCAAGCATCCCGGTTGCGGCCTCCGCACCTGCCCCTTCTGCAGCACCCTCCGCACCCACAGGCAAGCACCGCCACCGCAAGACCCCGTTGCGCAAACAGCATTCTCAACCCTTGCCCGTCCCCCGTTCGCTTCTGCGCCTCTCCCCCAGGGGCTGAACAACGGCTACCAGACCGAGATGCCAGACATCTGGCTCAACAACGGCAACCCGTGGGAGATCCGCCGTGACGAGGTCAAGTACGAGGTGCGCAGGGAGCGTATGGGGGAAGGGGGTTGGCGTGGGGGGCGGGGCCACGACCGAGGGCCCTGGATGCGGTCAGGGGTCCTCAGGTATCGCGGGGTTTGGACACGCATTGCAGGGCATTGCATCGGTAGACTTGCACGCATGGTTAGGTCTGGGCACCTTCAAGATCGTAAGGCGGAGGGTAGGGGCGTGAATCCCGATGGGACTCGGCATACGCGGCTGCCCCCATTTACTTTCAGGTGTCCTGCATCGGGGCCGCCTGAGTTAGGTTGGCTTACTGAGCTCCTGAAGCAGTGCCATGATCGATTGACACGTTCTTCCGTTTGCTCTCAGGTTGGCTTCGGCGGCCGCGTGGAGCGGCGCAAGAACGGCAACAAGGAGGTGACGGTGTGGAACCCGTCGGAGAAGGTGCGGAGGGGAGGGGCACAAAATACAGCAAAGCGAATGAAACGGTATGGGGCCAAACAGGGAAGGGGGTTGGGTTTCGTGGGGCGCACTGATTGGGCGTGTGCGGTTGGGTGGTTGAAAGGGTGCCTGTACGTTGACTCTGGGGTGCTGCAGTGTTGCAGCAGGCGTTTAGCCGGGTCAGGGTGTTGTGGCGTAGTATGAATATGCACCTATGAGGCGGGGGTTCTGGCCGGCCGGGGAACAGGCACGTGTCGCAGGAGCTGCTGTCAGGCATCCTTAGGTCGAGCTGCGCCCAGGGTTGTGTAACGTGAAAGAGGGAAGTGTTTGCAGCACAGCTGATCCGACGGGCTGCCGCCCGCAAGCACCGTGAGGTAAGGGGCCCTTGTGTAATGCCGCCGACACAACCAACATTGCTGCTGCTGACCCGCTGCTGCCCCCCATGTCCCTTCCCCCAACAGGTCATCGCCCAGGCGTACGACAACCCCATCCCCGGCTACAACACGCCCACCACCTCCAACCTGCGGCTGTGGGACGCGCTGCCCTTCACGGAGTTTGACCTGGGCGCCTTCAACGCGGGAGAGTACGACAGGGTGAGCTGGCCGGGCGTTGGATGGGGCGCCTCTTGCTAGTCGGTATGTGGGGAGACTTTGAAAGCGGGATAGTACGACAGTGTGGTCAACCAAGGTTGCGCGGGGCTGTACAGATGATGCCGGTGACTACGTGCGGAGGGGCACGAGCCGGGGAGCGTGACCAACGACTGGCTGTTGCACAGGGGTCCTGGCTGGCTGGAGAGGGAGCAGACGCACCGAATCTAATTCGGGTTCCCTGCTGACGCGCTCACCGCGGCAACCCGTTGCTGTCTTGTTTGCCCTTCCCCTCTCCACACCAGGCCGTGCCGGACGGCACCACCTATACCCCGTGCACCACAACCCCTGCTGACGCGCACACCGCTGCAACCCCGTCGCTGTCTCGTCCTCCCTCTCTCCCCCTAGGCCATGCTTGAGCGCGAGCGCGCCGAGGCCATCAGCGCCGTGCTGTACCCCAACGACAGCACCCCCGAGGGCAAGGAGCTGCGCCTCAAGCAGCAGTACTTCTTCGTGTGCGCCTCGCTGCAGGTGCGTATGCGTAGTGTAGGGAGGGTGGCGCCTGGAGAGCGGCACCTCGCTGCAGCCGTGCACACGGTGTGGGGCCGGAGGAAGGCGGGAATCATCGGCCGAAACCACCATGGCACATGGACGTGGTGCTGTGGTTCGAATGGACGTCAAGTCTTAGCAGCCAAGCAAGCCTACGAACATTTGTAGGCTGGAGAGAAGAGCGTAGCGTACACATTCACGTGGTCAGCAGGGGCCACGTGTAGGCATCGGCGTGCGCGCGTCTCGCTTCATGGCGTACACAAGCACGTCCGCCCCGACCTCATCTCGTCCGAGGCGGTCAGTTGATGGGTTGGGCTTGGTTGATGTGCCTTTATGCCTCATCACGTCTCTCGTCGATCTTCGGTCGTCCTACAGCCTAATCCCCCATCCCGCCCTGCTGTGCCTCCAGGACGTGATGGCCCGCTTCAAGGCCGTGCACGGCACCTCGTGGGAGCTGTTCCCCGAGAAGGCCTGCTTCCAGCTCAACGACACGCACCCCACCATTGCCGTTGCGGAGCTGATGCGGCTGCTGGTGGACGTGGAGGGCCTGGACTGGGACGCAGCCTGGACCGTCACCACCAAGGTGCGTGTGTGTGTATTAGCTGTGCTAAGGTGTCTGTGTTAGGGTTGATGCGGCTGCTGGTGGACGTGGAGGGGCTGGACTGGGACGCCGCGTGGACCATCACCACCAAGGTTCACATGTGTGTATTAGCCCTCCTGAAGTGTGTGGCTTCGCAGTAGCTGCGTGTTGCGGCGGAGAAGAGGTGCTAATGTATGTGGTGGGGCTGTAGTAGGACACTGTGCCGTGGTCCGGGCTACAGGACGCCGCATCGTAGGGACTGCGAGGCAGGGCAGGTGCTGGGCGCAGCCGCGCTGCGACAGGAAAACAGTGTTATGGTCTGGCACGTGGGGAGGGTGGGCGCCCATACTGGGGGAGTGGCATTGGGACTGGGCCAGGCTGGTCCAGTGCCTGTGCTCGGGTTGACGCAGCGCCGAAGGGACCAGGCTTTCGTACAACCGTGCAGAGTGTGACGGGGTGTCGTGCGCTTGGGGTATGGGGCAAAGGGCAGGGGACGGCGGCAACGCAGACCGTGGGAGCACAGTAGTAAATGAAGAGCAGCAGTAAGAAGGTAATGAGGTCGGGTGCTGTGTTAAAGCCAGGCTAGCTGTTGTGCGGTGTTACAGTGAGCTGGCAGGGTTGTCATGGTTGGGTGTATGGGGGTCCTAGGACGCTTGAGGCGCTAACGTTGGCGCCTCTGCCCGTCACCGCCCCGCAGTGCCTCAACTACACCAACCACACGGTGATGCCCGAGGCGCTGGAGAAGTGGCCGGTCAAGGTGATGGCCAAGATGCTGCCCCGCCACATGGAGATCATCGAGGTGGGGCAGCGTGGCGTGTATGGACGAAGATACGGAGCTTGCAGTTTAAAAAGGCTGTGCGGTGTGTTATGCAGAGACCTGGCATGTGTTGATGTACACCGTTGCTTGCCACTCGGTGTTGTCGAGCCACCCATGGAGATCACCGAGGGCGGTGACGGCAGAGGGCTCGGTTGCCTGCATGCGATATGCCACGACGCGTCCGTCTCTCCGTCCTTGCGCACGCTGCCGTACTCAGTCTTTTAACCTACTGCACTTGTTGTCATTGCTGCATCTGAATACGTTCACGTATTGCACTGGTCGCCATTCCTGTATCTGGCCAGGTGATCAACGAGGGCTGGACCAAGTGGCTGTCGGGCCACCTGAAGGACCTCAAGGGCGAGGAGAAGGCCAAGCGCATCGCCGCCATGTCCATCATCCACGAGAACCCCTGGAACAAGGACGAGATGTGAGTGGCCGCGGGCGGGGTAGGAGGGTGTGTGTAGTCAACGCACAGCGGTGGGGTATCTGATTCGGAAACGGTCAACCTGAAGAGGGCGAGGTCAGCGGTAGTACTTGTAGGGAATGCTGTTGTGCATTGTAGGGGAGACCAACCCTTGCCCCGCCGCTGCCGCTGCTGCTCCCGGCGTTCCACTCCCCACGCCCCAGGCTGGTCAACATGGCCTACCTGGCGGTGGTGGGCTCCTCGGCGGTCAACGGCGTGGCAGCCATCCACTCCAACATCGTCAAGGACGAGATCTTCAACGACTTCTACGAGGTGTGTTTTTGGGAGGCGGGGAGGTGCACATGATCCAGGGGTGTGCGAGCAGGAGCGGTGCGGGAGGCGTGCAATGAACTCACCATGACCAAGTTCCGCTGAACTACGGCACGGCTTTTGGATTTGGACGGGTTGAAGTGCCCCTCACCAGCGTGCGACAGGCGCAGCAGAGAGCGGCTAGTGCTGGTACTAATGCCGGGTCGTCCTTGTGGCCCCCTCGGTCCTCCGGACGCGCCCTACCGGGCCTGCAACTGTCAACTGCTAGTGCTGGGCGCTGAGCACCGCTCGTCATGGCCCATGCGTCCCCCGCACCTCACACCTGCACAGATCTTCCCGTCCAAGTTCCAGAACAAGACCAACGGCGTGACGCCCCGCCGCTGGCTGGCGTGGTGCAACCCCGAGCTGTCGGCCCTCATCACGGAGGCGCTGGGCAGCACCGAGTGGTGAGGAGGGGCGACCGGAGGTGGACGGGGTGAAGGGGGTTTGGGACGGGTAACAGCAAAGCGGACGGGGTTGGGGGGTGGGCGGGTACTAGTGAAGGAGGCGCTGGGCAGCACCGAGTGGTGGGTGGTGGGCGGCGGCAACAAGGTACTAGATGCATGCAACGAAGCACGGGAAGTGATGCGATACGCTGTGATCCAACCTATCGCAATAGCGGCCCACCTTTTCTCCGGGGAAAGGCGGGGGGTTGGGGTGGTGGTGGGGGGCGGGGCCCGAAGTCACAGAGCGCCAGGACGCGCAGCAGTGCTGACCCCCGTGCGTTATGTCCATCCCTGACCCCAGGATCAACGACACCGACAAGCTGGCCGGCCTGCGCGCCTTCGCCAAGGACCCCGCCTTCCAGGCCAAGTGGCACGCCGTGAAGCAGGCCAAGAAGGCTAAGCTGGCGGACCTGATCAAGCGGGTGCACGGCGACGACGACATCAACCTCAACGCGCTGTTCGACATCCAGGTGGGTCTTGGGCTACCAGGCATGTGGTTGTTAGGACACGTGTGGGGAGGAGGTTCCGAGATGGGGGTTGCGGGGTGAAGTATCCAGCTGGATGCTGGCATCGCAACGGTACGTGGCCATGTGCTGGGGCACATGTGGGGAGGTCTTAGGTTTACACGCTGCATGCCGGGTGGGGCTGAATTCAATAAGGGCCATGTAGGAGCGCGGACCGACATCGTCCGTTGCCTTCATGGCTGAAATGATGCCATGGATGCACGCCTGTCCGGCACACACCAACGTTGTGCCTCGGAGGTGGTGAGGGTGGTGGCCTAGCGCACTGCTGTCCTCAGTATTCGCCGACAGCATTTGTGAAACACCCGATGCCGTCAACACAGATCAAGCGCATCCACGAGTACAAGCGCCAGTACCTCAACGTGCTGTCCATCATCTGGCGCTACAAGCAGCTCAAGAAGATGAGCCCCGAGGAGCGCAAGAAGGCCGTGCCGCGCGTGTGCGTCATCGGCGGGAAGGTAGGACGCGTGCACGATTTCTGCCGACGGGGATGTCAGTCTGAACGGTGCCCCACAACCAACACACATCCACTTCATGGCCGCGTGCGACACGGGAACGTGGAGGCAGCGCGCGGGCAACTCGACACCTTGCAACCCCAGATTACTTCCCGCCTTAAGGGTGACAGTACCATACCTCGATTCACTCTTATTCCTTGCATGTTATCCCCCCCATCCCCCCTACAGGCCGCCTCCGCGTACGACATGGCCAAGCGCATCATCCGCCTGGTGACGGCGGTGGGCGAGGTGATCAACAAGGACCCCGAGACGCGCGACCTGCTGCGCCTCTACTTCCTGCCCGACTACAACGTGTCGCTGGCCGAGACCATCATCCCCGCCGCCGAGCTGTCGCAGCACATCTCCACCGCAGGTGCGTGCTACCGTTGCGTGCACCTGCACTGCAGTGCTGTTGCAGCATTTCTCCACCGCGGGTGCGTGCTGCCTGGCCCGTCGAAGCGCCGGAATGCCCTGCTCTTGCGCTCTACGTCGAGTGCGGGGGAGACACGCACACAGCACGTGTGCACTGCGGGTGCGAGCCATGAGGGAGCCCTCTGAAGCTTAGCTGCGGGAGGGATGATGGGCAAGGCACAGGCGCAGGAATTGGACTGCAATCGAATGCCGCTGCAGCCGTGCTCGTGCCATGCCCTCCAAGCCGAGGGGGCAAGGACAACAACCTCATGCGGTTGCACCTGCCAGTTCAGGGAACGGGCATGGGGTTGGCGTCAAGTCCTATAATGGCGTACAGGCACTGAGGCTCAATGCGGTTGCACCTGCGGGTCCAACGCTGAAGGCCCTCTTACTCTGCGTGTGTGCATGCAGGCACTGAGGCGTCCGGCACGTCCAACATGAAGTTCCAGATGAACGGCTGCCTCATCATCGGCACCTGGGACGGCGCCAACATCGAGATCGCGGAGGAGACGGGCGTGGAGGAGGTGTTCGTGTTCGGCGTGCGCGCGGACGAGATCAACAAGCTGCGCAAGGAGCGCAAGAACTTCAAGACCGACCCGCGGTGAGGGCCGTGCGCGTGGGTGAAGTCAAGCGCAAAGCAGTTCTTTTTTGGGGGGGAGGATGTCATCTGATAGATGGAGCAGGGAGAGGAGGAGTGGGACCAGGACTGCCGGTCGGCATGGCAATGCTGGGGTGCGTGTGCGGTAGCATGGACTCCACTCCGGAAGCAGCATGCTGGCAGCTGGTGCATATTTCTTTATCTACAAATATGTGTCGTTCGCTGGCAGGTGGGACGAGCTGATGCGCGACATCGAGAGCGGCATGTTCGGCGACAAGGACTTCTTCAAGCCGCTGGTGGACAGCGTGCACAACATGAAGGTGCGTGCCTTGGCATGGAAGGCTACGCGCGTAAACGCGAGGAAACGTTGCAACATTAAGGAGCGTTTATTGGCTAGGGGGGAGGGAAGTGTGAGGGGCCCTGACGAACGAGGAGAACCGGCACAGCAGCTGGGGTTGCGGTGCCCCTATTCCTCAACTGCTGCTGTCGCAGTTGTCCATGTGGCAACCCGGAACATGGTGAGGGTGGAGCGCTGTAAGCAGTTGTTCGGTTCGTCATTGGGGGCGTGTAGTGACCATGACAGCGTGTCCTGCCACTGAACTCCACGCTACGCCACTATGAAAACTGACTTTTTCTGCCGTTCCTTCTCCTCTCCTCGCAGGTCGGCAACGACTGGTTCCTGCTGGCCAACGACTTCGCGTCGTACCTGGACGCGCAGGACGAGGTGAACAAGACGTACAAGGACCAGAGCGAGTGGCTGCGCAGGTGGGGCGGAGCAGGAGTGTGTCATATCACCATTCGTATGGTGATAGTTGACATTAAGATGCCTTTTGTGGGCTGAGCACCAGGACAGCACAAGGGCTTGTAAGGCACCTAAAGTGAGCAAAACGAACACAAATTGCCCATTAATAGTGGGCGGAGCACCAGGACAGAATGACTGTTGGGGAGCTTCGAGCGAGTAAACCGAACACAAGCTGCACGTGCCTGTGTGGGAGAGCTCTGGGCTAACACCCTCCCTCCTATCGCAACCCAACCACCCTCCCTCCCCCCCCCCAGGTCCATCATGTACACCGCCGGCAGCGGCAAGTTCTCGTCCGACCGCACCATCCGCGAGTACGCGGAGGACATCTGGCACGTCAAGCCCTGCCGCCCGCAGTAAGGGGGCCACGGGGCCGAAAGCCTGCCGCGCCCACTCCGTGCCGGCTCGCAGCAAGAGAAGGACGTGGACCCGACGTCCTTGCGCTCGCCGAGGCGGCAGCAAGGATGGATGGAAGGCGTTGGGTTAGGCGGCGGTTGCGGTGGAGCGCTCGCTGCGGAGCGCCGTTGAGGCGGTTTGCGGCTGGGAAGAGTTTTGGGTATGGTGTGGGCTGGAAGGGGCCGGGTGCGCCTCCGTGTGCCTGGGCACTCGCTTTGCGTTTTGGTGGCTGCGTGTGAGGCGTTTCTCGCAGGCGCGGCTATTGCGCGACCGGCGGGGGCGCTGTGTTCTGCGTTGCCAGACGGGTCTTTTGTATGCGTCGCAGCCGCAGACTGACTACCGTAGGTCCCGCCAACACTGACACCCATGCGAGCGCTTGGGTTCGTTGTGCGGACGGGGATTATCTAAAATGACGAATATGTGAATTCCTTTCCTCGGCGTTCCGGGGGCTAAGAACTGTTTCGTTGGCATGCCCGTCGTGGTGGTGCAGGAAACCTTGCTGCAGGGCGTGGCGTGCTGGGCATGGAAGAAACAAGTGCCGGCATGCTGGCTCTCGAATGATGCATGGAAGACTCCTGACCAGCGCATTATTCTTTCTGTCATCCCGTGCCCTGACATTTGGGGCATCGCTGAAGTGTCGTAACTCCTTGTAACTTTTTTTTCACTAAGCCCTGCATGCGGTGTCGATGTACGGTACTGCCGCAGACTGGCGGAAGGGAGAATCTCCTGGTCCGCCCCAAACACAGAACCAGCTGATCCTTGCTGTCTTACGGTACGCTTGGCGATGGGACCAATTTACAAAAAGAGGCCCGGCACCAAATACCCAAAAGGTTGGAACCCCACATGCCGTACCGAAAGGAGGCTGTCGTACATCCGTAGTACGTCGTAGCTTGACAAGAGGTTGTCCCCACAGGTTGATGCCTGATGAGGACTGAGTGGCACCATTGGTCGGGAAGAGCGGTTTTGATCCCCATCTGTCCCCATCTACAGCCCCTGCCCGCCACCAAGGGGCCACCCTACTCTCCGCCCCCATCTGCAGCGTGCAGCGGCGCTGCTGCCCCGCCGCTTACACAAACTGTCCAACACCCTGTGACACCGCAAGCGCTCAGCATGCTTGGCGAGCCGCAGAAAGCTCATGCCTATACGCAGCACTGCCTCCCTCCGCACTGCCAGCCTCCCCCACTTGTGCCATCCTGTACCAGGGCGGCTCCCCTGCCTTGTACCAGGTGTGGAGCTGGACGCCTTGCGGTCGGAGAAGCCCTGACGGCTGCACAGCACTGCACAGCCAAGCGCACCCAGGCAGAACTCGACTCCTTGGTCCTTGCGCAATCAGAAGGGTGAAGGGCCATGGAAGATCCAGCGTCCACGCTCCCCGGCGCACTCGTGCACCTGGCGAAGCTGCCAGCTATCACACGGAGTATCACGGCGCACTACCATCACCTGTTCATCCTCCAGTGTCCCACCTTATGCGTTATGGAGAGGTCCCTAAACCCTAAACCCTGCATTTACCGTGTGGGATTACCTTCTGTGCTTCTTCACGCAAGTACCCATGGTCCGTTGCTGAGGCGCTCCCACAAAGCTGGCAAACGATGTAGGTGTTTGGATGTGACTGCCTGGCCCAACCCAATCGCCTAACCCCTGCCGTGCAGGGTCGCCCGTGGTAGCAGCGCACTTAACGCGGCCTTCAGTTCTGCTATAATGTAACATGGGCAAACCGTCAGGGTGGAAGCAATCACTTTACATGAGCATGTACACAGGGCAATTCAGCCCCTGGTACCCTCTGTCCCATTATCTGTCCCATCCCATCAACACAGAGTCCGCACTCCTGCACTGCACGCAGTACGACACGCCTGTCCTACCAATGCTATGTACATATGAGCATTGCCTCCCTGTGCCCCAAGTCGAGCTCTGTCGCACGCGACTGTCATCAGGGTTGAGACCTGGACTGGCTTGCCAATGATGCAGCAGAAAGCTAGGCTGTACATACCACGCAGAAACTCGTAGCATGTCCAAAAGAGAAGAGCCCCCAACCCCCGCTTAAACGGCAAAAACAAGACGAATGTATTAGGCAGGGTAGTATCCACGCCGCGCTTGCTCCCTTTTCCCCATCACGCAGTACACTTCTTAGTCACAAGGGCAATAGCCCAACAGTACATGCATCTACTCGTCAGCCAACCTGCCAGGCAGCACGTTCCTAGCACACTCCTGTCAGTGCATATGCGAGTACAGTAAGACTGAATTGCCTCACGGGGCAGGCCACAGCCAAAACGTCTGGCGGGTATGAAAGCTCAGGCATGGCTCAGGGCGGCGCTGGCGGCACAGCCGTTTGTGCCAGATGCCAGTTGAGCCCGACTGTGCCGCCTGGCTTACGTCACTCCGCAATCATCCCTTCCTAGGCACTGTCTGATTGCAAGCCATGGACATACGTTACAAATGCGTCACCGAAGCCGCCTGACCTAAAACAAATGAGATCTCCGTGCAGCATGCCATACAGTCCCCGGACTGGGGCGCACCCATCACCATTCCGGCAGCCCACAACTCCACGCTGCTGCCGCCCGAACCGCCAACCTGCGTTCCTGCTACAGCTGCAGTAGTACCGTTCGCAACCGCATAGCCTCCATGCCCGCCTGCTCGCAGCGACCTAGTCGTCCTTTTTGCTGCAGGCGCCCGCGAGGGAACAGAGGCTGTTGGGGTACCCCAGGGGTGACAGCGACGACCGCTGGTCGTAGGCGCTCAATCCCAGGGTCATGTCATCCCCGCTCGTGTCCCAAAGCCGCGGTGCGTCCCCACAATGTCGAAGTAGGCCCCCTATGTTCGACCTGCGAGTATTGGCACAGCGGTTGTGTCAAGCCCCAGGATGTGTGGACCGACTGCATGACGGTTAGGAGCGCCTGAGCAGACGGCCTAACAGAACGGCAGCGGAGAGGGCCTCAAGGCACGTACCGTGCTTGTTGCGGAGTGTCTTTCGAGGTCCAGCAGCCACTGATGAGGAATGTCCGGATGCTGTCTACCAGCTCCTCGATCTCCACGTGGGGCGAGGGGTGGCAGGCGCTCTGGGATGCGACGTCCTCGGGGCACTTGGCGCTGGGGGCCGGGCTGCACCCGCCCTCGTCCGAGCTCCGTTGACTCTGCCAGCAAGTGTTCAATGCATTCTTGTTAAGGCATAGGCTCGGGTGGGGAATCTAAGCTTCTCCAAGATACCCCGGCGGCAATGCGTGCAGTTTGAACGAACGGTAAGGGCCAGTAGAGCACCGTCCTGTTTCTTGTGCAGCAAGGATGATGCGCCATGGATAGAAAAGTTGTAATCAAACGCATTCAAGCGGACGGCGGCCTGGCGAAAGGATTCGGCAGCAGCAGGCGGTTGCCATTTGCGTGCAGCCACTCACCGACTTCTGGACTCCTCCAAAAAGAAAGTCTCCCCAGTCGTTTTCCATGCTGTCGCTGGTCAGCTCCCGCCACAGGAAGGAGCAAGTTGCCCCAAGAATGTCGCAGGTGCACGAAGGGCTGGAGCTCGTGCCCAGACTTAGTCTCTAATGGTGTGCTGACTATAAGGGTGCGTTTGGATAACCCCACAGAGGCTGGCGTTGCAATGGCTCCGGGCCCGAAGCTGCGTCCACGAGGCTCGAGGCACAGAAAGGACTCAGGGAGGGAGAAACGGCCTATAGCAACTTTGCTGAGGGTATATTGTTGTCGAGTGTACTCCTGTATATTCGCAGAACTGTGCTCCGCAGACTAAGGGAACTACGGCCTGAAACACGGCAAAGTCCGCTTCTATCTTCGCGCGGAAGTCATGAATTGTCACTGCATGGATTTTAAGCGTGGTGTGCGGAAAGTCTACTGTATTGTGGAACGCTGAGCTGCGAGCGTACAAGGGCACGCGCACGCTCGTGTCCTCGCGCGGACGAGGGCTAGCAGCAAGACACAAGAAAATGGGTCAAGAACCACGTGCAGTTAGCAGAAAGTCTAATACGCCTCCCGTCCTCAACGCGCATTCGGAGCGCCGCTCGGACTCCAGCCTGACCTAACGAACTCGATAACGCCAGCAGT
The DNA here is from genome assembly GCA_036984285.1 of Chlamydomonas sp. KOR1. NCBI lineage: Eukaryota > Viridiplantae > Chlorophyta > Chlorophyceae > Chlamydomonadales > Chlamydomonadaceae > Chlamydomonas > Chlamydomonas sp. KOR1. The sequence goes on along the minus strand of BQMZ01000181.1, from coordinate 119,478 downwards.
ACTGCGAAGGAGCTGCGAAGCCCTTTCGGCTCACCGGCTCAGGTTCGAACTTAGAGCGCATTAACGAGATGTATAATTGACTCATATGTGAGAATGTTTTTGCCTCCCACTTTTGGCATCGCGTAGCGCAGCTGGATAACGCTGAACTCCTGTGTACCGGTAGCTGGGAAGGTGCACGTGGAGGCGAACACCACTTCCTTTCCATCATTACATGGACCACATTAGGCCTTCCTCTAAATGCCAGCAATGCCAGCATGCCTAGTATGTTCGCGTCAGTGCAACACCAAGGACTACTGTGATCCTGCCAGTCTTGCCGCTGCAACTGGGACAGCAAGATCCGTCCTCGCTGTGCAAACCAGAGAGTATTTAAGGTCCAAGGTCCGCCACTCACATGCCGCACCATGCATCCGTATCAGCGTCATTCCACCACACCAACGTAACAAACGATCACCAGTTGGACGGCTGACGTTACCTCCAAAACCATTTGCCAGCCCCACAGTACCCCACACACTGCATGCCCCACAGTACCCCACACACTCGGCATCATCATTGCAACAAGGACAAGAGTACTGTTTCATTCTGCTACCCTATACACCTCATGGGCAACACGACTCACAATCTATTCAATCCATCCTGACCCCTCCCCCCCTCCCTCCACGCTCAACAGCAACTCATCCACCATGAGAGGCCATGCGCATGCACTGAACACCTCCGCTCTCCTGCCCCCCATCCTTGCACCCGTACTCCTAGCTTCCGAACTCACGCAAGGAGCGGCAAACCATGCCACTCTTACAACATCACTGCAACGGTAACCGAAAAGCCTTGCCCGTCCGTCGTCCGCGCCGCACGTTCCTTGTGGCACCACGATTCAGGCAGCTGGCTATCGCTACGCGCCGACCGCAGCTGCAACTTGATATCCCGCCGCGTCGTGCATGCCCAGCCAAGCCCAGACTCGCCGTAAAACCGCCATAGACCCGTGCAGGCCCCACCCCGCCGCACGACTCCTGCCTCCAGCCTCCAGCCTGAACCTGCACGCGCTGCTGCCGATCCTGCACCCCGTCGTCGCGTCAGCCCCCATGCCCGCACGTGCTGCCGGGGCGAGCACGTGTCTCCAGGCCTTCAGCCAAGCTGTGTACTTCAATCACGCAGCAGACACGGGGCTCTTCTTGTCCTTGGTCCACCTGGAAGCACAGCGGGAAGCAGCAGGAGGAAGGAATGTCGGATACCGCACTTGGAACGGTAGGGCGAGAACAACAAGCTCTTTCGGTGCCGCGGCGCTTAGACGCAGCGGCAAGACCGCACTATCCATGTTCCCCTCAGGCACGGGCAGCTATGCACTTCCGAGGGCAGTGTTTTCGTAGTGTCATTGTCGTAACGCGAAACTCCAGCCCCCCTCCTTTCGCCCTCGACAGCGCATGCAACCCTCCGCACCCCTCCCCCCAGCCCACCCGCCGAAAACTTGTTGAACTTCACTTTGGCTTCACAACATATGCGCCACGCCCCCACCCTGTCGATAACCCCCAATTCCAGCCTTCGAATCGCCTCGCCTACACATCGTTCCATCTGCTGTCCCCAGCCCAACAACACTAAGTCCAATTCGAATTTCTCAGCAACTTCCCATGTGCATGCCCCAGACCCCCACAACCGTTCTCACCCGAGTCTCCACCCCGCCCCACCCCCCAATCCACACCCGTCTCGACACACGTCGACACGTACAACGAATCCCTTGCCCCGCCTGCCGCGGTACGGGCCACTTGCACCAAGACGGCCTTAGTAAGACACGCACCGCGCGACTCAACCCACAACTCCCCGAGCCCCGTCCTCCAACCCAACCCACCATGCGCAGAACTCGTCCAGCTCCACGTATCCGTTCTTTGATGTGTCCAGGATGCGCAGCGCTTCGTCCAGCTCGGCATCGTTGAGCTCCTTGCCCAGGTCCTGGCTGCAAGGGGGAAGCGGGTAGCGGGTAGGAGGGGGTGGGTCAAGGATGCTTAATACACCAGCTATCGAGGGGCCTGGTGAGAGGGCAGGGATGCGACGGGGGGGAAGGGGATGAGGAGAGGAGAGAAGGGGGTTGGCATTGAAAACAAGCTCGCCAGCGAGGGCGGCCACTGAGGGTGCGAAAGTCTTGTACACCGCCAGCTGCAATTCAGCCGTCACAGGAGGTGCCAGAACACTGCAGCTGCTTCGCTCCTGAAGCTGTGTTCAGGTGCTCGGCACATCCACAACGACGGAATAGCAATTTCAAAAGTGGATCTCACCATAGCTTCTTGATCTCGCTCAGCTCCAGCCGGTAGTCGTCGTTGAGGTCGTAGGTGGAGAAGACGTAGGCGATCTCCCCTGCCTCCACCTCGGTCAGGCCTGCGGGGGGCGGGGGCGAACGACCCATGGGTCAATGGACGCAAAAACGCACGAGCCGCTAGCGTAACCCAACTCCGCCTCACCCCGTGTCAGATTGGTGGCGCTACCTGACCATCTTTCATCGCCATGTACGGACGTAAACCATACATCTCAAGAAACCTTCTGCAACATCTGGCCAACATGTCAGGGGGTGGTCCAGGCCGCCCACCGTCACTTTACACGTGCTTACCGAACTTTGCGGGCACGAAGCCGTGCTTCTCCTTGGCGTGTGCGAGGGTGAGGTAGGCGGACAGGTTGGACAGCGTGGAGCGGTTGGAGATGGAGGTGCTCTTGTCCTGCGGGATGGGGGGAGGGGTGTGTGGGAGGTGGGTTAGCTGAGGCGTGGAGCGCTGTGGGTTAGCGGGTAGCTGGGGCAGCGCGAGGGCGTTGATACGAGGCAAGATGTATCCGTGCACGCCTTGGGTGACTGTGTCCGGTGCGGGCGCCAAGTGCCCATGAGACTCAAGTACGCTTCCTATGCTACTCGCATGACGACAGGCTGTAGTGTACACTGGAGCGCTGATAGGATTGGAGCTGGGGTTCGCCCACTTTTCCTGCTGCCTTACGGCGCACGCGTGCGTGGATGTGGGGCAGGGCGTGCGCGGCGCAGCTCCGCGGACGCAGTAAATTTGGTTCCCTCTCCCTCACGCACACACCAGGGGCAGGTCTGCAACTATCGCGCGGGGCGTGGTATTCAACCAAGACCCCGCTGCTCGTTGCGTGCATGGGCGGGGCTCGCACATGTCGGCCCTGCCCTCTCCGCCCCCCCACGTGCACGTGGGCGTGGGCGTGGCACGGTGTGCGCGGCGCACCTCCGCGGACACAGGAAATCCGGTTGCCCCCTCCCCCATACGCACACACCTTGAGCAGGTCTGCGATCTCGTCCAGCGTCTGCAGCACCTTGAGCGTGTTGACAGCCACCTGTGCGTTAAGCCACAATTTCACACCGGTTGCGTGTTTGGACTCGCATATCGAACATGGCTTATGCAGGTTATGCAGGTACAAGGGGCGAGGACGAGGATCAGGGCTTGGCGTGTTGACTGTCACCACTAGGACCCGCTGCTTTCCGTCCGCCCAGTATCTTGGCCCCGCCCCGCCCCCACCTGCGCCTTGTCGATGACGTTGAGGCCGGTGGTCGGCCCCGCCATCTGCTGCACGGCCGCCAGCAGCTCCACGCTGTTGGTGCCATACCTGTGTGTAGTAACGCACACACAGCACTGTGGTTGGACGGCAGGTTGGCGTGCGGCACAATCACCGTGGGCCGCTGACATGACGCGCATGAGGGCCAGCGGCGCTTGCCCGCATTGTCACACATGCAACCGTCCCGCATTCGGCGTTGTCACTCCCTGCCAGATGTGAAGCGGCTGATAACCTCCCATTTTCATTCACTAATTTACAGGCCCTGTGTACGCAACCCCGACCCGGCCGCCCCTGCCGCAGCCGCACGCCCTGCTCCTGTTCCTGCCCAAGGCCACCAGCCCCAGGTTGCAGCCAGTCCATCCACCACCTCTTCCCCAGGTCCTCCCTCCAGCCAAGCAGCCTAGCCACTAACAATACGTTCACACGTGACCTTGTCCCCACCTCCACACGCCGCATTCAACACCACCACCTTCACCCCACCCCACCCCTCAACTCCACGGGCCCGTTTCCGGTTGTGTTACTTTGCCTTGCCGCGCTGCAGTCTCGCTACGCACACCCGACCTGCCCCCACACATCTCGCATGCACCCACTTGTATGCGGTCCAGACGAGGGCTGTGGCCACCGACAGGTTCAGCAGCGCCTGGGGGGTAACAAGGGCAGGGCGGCAGGGGCGGAGTCAAGGCAGACCGGTGTACCGGTAGTGTGCAGGAGCCTGTGCCAGCCAACCAGCAATGATCCATACGGTAGAGTCGACTTGACCAGTTGACCAGTTGAGGTAGGATGGTGCCTCCCGGGGCAGATGCTAACAGTGCGTCAAAAGCAGGTGGAGCGTGGTGTGCACCCCTGGCAGCCCCGCACCAGCACCGCCACGGACAGTGAACACCACTGTCCGCGGCACAGGCGGCCCGACCCCCAACAAATACCGGGCTCACCGCCCATGCCCATCCGAGTAACCCCCTTGGCAAGCATGAACTAGCGCAAAGGTGGCCGAATGCTGGGGACTCGTGCCGCTGTGCAAGTGGCAGCGTGCAAGGAGCACACAAGCAGCCTGGTCCCGCATGACAAAGCTCACACGTTGAACAGATCCACCTGCAGCAAGTCCAAATGACAAGCACCCCCACACGGCATAACTAGACCACCAATTTCCAACGGCATTGTTTGTTTGTCCCACCTGCAGCACGTAGTAGAACCCGAAGAACGACCTCACACTTGCTCTTGAGGGGCAGTGCACGGCCCACACACCAAGCCTGTACATGCCACTCCGTCCCGCCCCACCCCGCCCCACCACCTCACCTGCAGCACGTAGTAGAACCCGAAGAAGGAGGCAAGCAGGGCCAGCGGGATTTGTCCGGTGAAGGGCGGGGCGTCGCTGATGAGGCCGGACGTGTAGAAGCCACCCCAGCAGGCCAGGGCGTCCAGCAGGGCCTGGAAGCCTGCGGGTGGGGCAGGGCGTGGGGTGGGGTGGAGCAGCAGGGGTGAAAACGCAAGGGAACAGGTGTTGGGGCATTGGGTCGCGGGTGCGGTGACGTGGGTTAAGAGTGCGTGGGTGTGAGGAGTGCATCAGTTGGGTGGCTCGTCGGGCGTCGGGAGGCAGGGAACGCGATCGGAGTGGCGCAGTGCATGTTGGTGGAGTGCCGTGGAGTTCATGAGCGTTATGGAGAGGATGAGGCTAAGTGGCAGCGCAACTGGGTCGGATCCAGCGGAGCGGGTCCTGCCCTTCCGGCTACGTGCGACCTGTGGCCCGTGGTTCACCTCCAGCGGGCACCAATGCATCGAGACCACAACAGGCGACAGGGCGTCAACACGCAGAACCAATCTTTGTTTGTCATAATAGCGCCTACGCCTCGCTCCTGCTGGCAAGTCCGCTCACCGAGAGCACCCGCTGGCTGTAGGCTTCGCCGCAACAGCAGCTTTCGCAGCTGCTCAGAATCATTGATGCCCAGCTCCTTCCACTTCTTGAGCACCTGCTTTGCCTACAGTGAGACAGGGGTACGCACGATGCAAAGGACGTTCAGTGCAACCATTCCCCACCATGTAAACGAATGTACCGGCATGGCCACTCGGTCCCACCGTGATCGACTACACCTGGCCGCTGTTAAGCAATTGATCGATATTCCGAAGCCGATACCTTGTTGCTGTCGTAACCAGCCTTCTTCAGGTCCTCAAGGGCACTCTCCAGCTTCGCATCGTTAGTCTCCGTGCCCGATTTGGGATCTTTATCTCCAGTCGCTCGCGTCAGCGTGAGTACTCGGGCGGGAGCAGGGCGCACCAGCTGGCCAGGCCGAGCTGCCGGAAGGGTTGAACGTGACCGTGCCAGCGCGTTAACACGCTGCAAGGACATCGACAGCTGCATGTTTGCGATTATAGATAGCGGTAAGTGTTGGGGTTGAGGCTCGTGCTTGAAAAGATATTTCGAGGGTGTTGCGTTGGGGTAAGCAAGTCTGGATTGGGTGTTAAGCAGCTTGGTTAGATCCAAAGAGTGCTACTTAAATACTGGTATGCAGTTGCCAATTATGGTACTTCTGGTTGGATATGCAGAGTGTACCCTGCGTGATGTGACCGTTATGATGCACGCCCCATGTCTCTGGCGTCAAAACTCGCTCATATCCAGGCCTACCACACTGTGTATAAGTTAATAAAATGTATTTGACTGTAAAATAGGAGTACCAACGCTCCAGTTTTTGACAGCTGGCCTGAGGCCCGCTGCGCGAAGCCGTTCGTCAGCCACCAGTCCCCTGTCCAGCTCCCAACCGCAGCAGACCCCACGTTTCAGAACCCGGCATCACACACCACCGAAAAGCAAGGAAGCAACCACCACCATCTTCGCGTTGACATGCAATCCACACGCGTATTACTCCGTGTATTGCAGGCCATAGTGCCAAGGAACTGAATGCCCGTACGGTACGTGCATTTGCAATGTGTTTCCTGTGTTTGGTGGTGTGTGCGGCTGCCGGTGAATGCACGCTTCACTGCACTAGGGAAGCTTTCGCACTGCATTAGCGAAGATTTCGCACCCAGGTCAGCCACCTCACTGTACAGGCTTGCGTGGCCAAAGAAGCTTTACGCTCACTAGCGCGGCGCGCGCACATGCTTCCCCCCATGGCCCCCAGCCGTCCAGCACCCCAGACCCATCCCAACGCGCCCACACAAAAGTAAAAGGCGGCATTCACGGTTGCCGCCAATGAACGGAGCCCTCACCCAAGGACGCACGAGAACCCTCGCTCCGATCCACGCACTCTCCTCCCGCGCCAAACACCGTCCAGCACCACTTTTAAGTGCCCTCCGCCAGAGCCCCCCAGTCCGCAGCGCGGCAACATCTCCAGTTACTCCATGTGAGAGCAAAATCGAAGCGTTCAGTCACATGCAGGGCGCGCGGTTGCTGGGCCAGCCTATAGGAGCCATATGACCACATCGCACAGCGGCCACACAGAAGTGCCAACAACCCGATCATTGCAGCCAAGCAACGCCACAGCCTCGGGAAGCTCCAGCGGCAGCGCTAAGCGCTGGAGCCTGAGATACGGTAGCGTTAGGATCCTTGCTTAAATGGGACATGTCCCGTGGGCGCCTGCTCCTCTCAACATTCCCGTCTGGGCACCCTGCCCACGGCGGCCGTGCGGCATCCGGCGCTGCCCCACCGTGGAAAACGTCCAAGGCTACCTCCCACCTTCCCAGCACCCACACTGAAACCAGGCCCATCCACCACCCCGTTCGACCTAATCATCGTCGCCGCATCACGACTGCCCAGCACCCGCCTTGCTTCCCTGCCCCTTGGCAGCCTCACCCTCCCCCTGCCCTTCCCGCCGCCCCCCGATGCTGCCCGTGCCCCCCGGCCCCGAGTTGGCCACCGCCAGCGCCCCCCCGCTCAGCGGCACGTGTCCTCCAACCTCCTTGTCGTACATTTCCCGCAGCTTAGCCAGCCTCATGCTGGCTTCATCCAGCCGCTTGCGTGCGAGACCCACCCACGCGTCCCCGGCAGCAGGCGAGGACAGGCCACCCGCTTGACCCAGATCCCCTGCTGCCGCAGCGGCGCCCAGTGCTGCTGCTGTTGCTGCTGTTGTCGGTTGAGATGAGAAGGATGAAAGCGTGCTGAGGAGTGCAGCACGCTGGGCGTCCTTCTGCGCCACCAGCTGCGCGGCTTCGGCGCTGTCGTACGCGTTCGCTCGCCGTACGGTCTCCACCACGGCGTACGAGGTCTCCTTCGAGTACTTCCTGCGGATGGAGAATGTGTGCACGGGGTGCGGCACGTGCGGGAGGGGAATCAGTTGGACCTGCCGATGCTAACATGCCCCTAGCTGGACCCCTCCTGGACATGCACCTCTTGCTGCAGCTGGCGGAAACGTGTCGTTAGCGTTGCTGATGACGTGTCAGGTTTGGGGCGGAGTACCGGTGAGGCTGGTGACTCGTGCGGTGCTGATTCCTGTCGTAGGGGTAAGCCCCGCCTGCCACTACCCGCCAGCGCCACGCAGTACACTACGCACCTGGACTTGCGTATCCGTACGATGTCCCCGATTACACTTGCGTTTGACTCATCTCGCGCCTGCAGTAATTCAGTCATCGAAGTCATCATATAACTCGAGCGGAGATGCAGGGGACGTGCCGTGCTGATTCGGGAGGGGCCATGCAGGGTGCGGTGATGCCGTACAGGGGTACAACCCACTCCTCTGCCTCCGCCTGTACATGCAGAGGATCCCACTGTCACAACGATGCCCCTTGGCTCCGCACTTCAGCTACCGTATATGAGGCACTAGATGCATAGGCCCAGTGGTCATGCGTGCTCCGCAACGGGTAACGCGCGGGAATCTATAGTAGTCACCTTGTGTCTTGAGGTGCGCTTCTGGTACACCTTGTACTTGGGCATCCAAACCACGTAGGAAACGGCTACGACTACAGTTTTCTGCATGCGGTTCGAGACCACCTGCAGCATTGCGTGGGTATCTTGCTTCAGTGGGCAGGCAAGGAGGTGGCAAGCCGCCCCCCCCTGATAGACCGGTATGGCGACCGCACCCGCCCGATGAACTCCACGCCGCCCATGATACTAGCTTTGCGTGTGTCAGTACTACCGATAAGGGCGTTTCAGGGATCCTGTGCTTATCCAGGGCCCTGTGCACGCCTGGTAAAGACGTCGTGATGCAGCCTATTACAGCCTATTTGTGTTCCTGGTGGTTTTACACTAGAGAAAAGTATGTGTCATAAAGGTCCATTTGTGGCCGCTAGGAGCTCTTCGCCTTTGTCCGGGGTGCTGTGCCTTCTCTGCGTGCATCCGTGGCTGCGTTGTGCAGAGTAGTAGGGGGATGCACCTGCAGCAACTTTAACTCGATGCAAAAGTAGAGGAATGTGATGCATTGCAGCGCATGAGCAAGAGCAGCACGAAATGCCGAAGCGACAGTTGGGACGTTGCGATCGTTTGCCTCTCTCTCACAGGCTACGCACCTACGCTCAGAGCTGCGGCTCATTCGCGCAACTTGGCATATTTCCTCCATCACTTGCTCCTTATCACAGGCAAAGAAAAGCCTTCGGCCGAGGTGCAACGTCCCACACTTCTACGCTGTTTCCTACTGGACACGCTCCGCATACTGCCCTGTTATAGTTTCAAATTAGAAAGGGACTCCTTCGTGTGTCGACAAGGGATAGCAACAGCCAGCGGGCGTTGGGATTCGCTTCGGGTTGAGGTTATGCTCCTCGAAAAGCTACCAGCCGTCTCGGACTAAACAGGACCCATGAATCTTGAGGACGCATTGGCCCATGTGAGGAGTGGAATGGGAAAGAGCACAGTCGCTCTCGTGTTTCGCCTGTGAGGCTGAGCCACGTGTAGCGACGTGCCCCTGGCCTGTCTTGACGCCGAAACCGACTGGCACACGCCCCCATGCCATTACCCCATGACTCATGCTGCAAAATTATGTCCTAGCACACATGCACGCCTCACCTTTGGGCCCACATTGCTGTGCAGTCGCCGCAGCCAAACACTGCTCACCTCCACAACGGTGGCCCCAACACCCCACACACCCACCACCGTCCCCCACCCGCCCTTCCCTCCCCCAAACCTCACCACCTACTCCACACCCACCCCGCATTCTCCTCGTCCCCTCTTACTCGCTGTTGCCTCCACCATCCTCCGACCAAAGTTTCCATGCTTCCCTGACGCTCCACACGGTTTCCTCGCGCTTCACCCGTACCCCCCCAGGTGGGCACGGGCCCCTTCCAGTGGATGCTGCTGGCGGTGTGTGGCTTAGCCAACGCAGCTGATGCTGTGGAGATCCTGTCCGTGGGGCTGCTGGGCACGGCGGCGGAGGCGGAGCTGCAGCTCACGCCGCAGCGCACGGGGGCGCTCAACGCATGCATCTTCGTGGGCATGTTCCTGGTGCGTGGGCAGGGCCGTGGGCCGTAAGGAATTGCTCCTGGTGCGTGGGCAGGGCCGTGGGCCGTAAGGAATTGTTCCTGGTGCGTGGGCAGGGCCGTGGGCCGTAAGGAATTGTTCCTGGTGGGAGTTGAGGGGTAAGGGGTGTAGGGGCGTGAGGGTGTGTCGCTGGAGGGTGGGCAGGAATGGAAGGCGCCAGGGGCGTGCGGGCATGCTCCCCGTGGTTGGGCAGGGGCGGGGGCCGTGCGGGGTTTGCATAACCCTCGTCACCTGATGGCGGGGCGTGTGCCTGTTGCGTTGGGGCGCCCAACGCATGCATCTTCGTGGGCATGTTCCCGGTCCGTGGGCAGGGCGAGGGGGCGAGCGGGTGTGAGGGTGGTCGTACCAGGTAGGGCGTCTGTCAGGTGGTGAGGCGCGTCCGGGGTTGAGGGGAATTACGGCATGTTGCTGGTTCTGCCTCATCCCGCTCTAGACCTCTTCGATCCCAGTGCTGGTGCACATATGTCCGGCGTATCGGCAGGGTGAGGGGTGTGAGGTGGGAGGCTCTAGACCTCGTTCGAACTCAGTGCTGGTGCGCATATGTCCGGCGTATCGGCAGGGTGAGGGGTGGGAGGTGGGAGGCATATTCGCTGAAGCCGGCGATGGCGCTGTAGTCGAAGGGCGCACGGAGTGAAACATAGTTGGTCCTTCGCAGCCCTGTGCAAGGGCAGATGGTCTAGGCAGTACGGGTTGGCAGGGTTGACCAGTGAGATTGTGGGGCCCAACAGGGTGGTCGGTGGCACCCGGAGCGCTATGGTAGTGCTGCGCTCCAGGCGTGCAGCACCTGGTGCGGATGATGTGGGTCAGGGACGGGGCGACGGCGTTGGGACTCCCGTGGCGTTGTGGCTGCGGGGCACCTGCGCTGCTGTGTTCGTTGTTGGCATGCATGACAGGCGCGCCGATGCAACATCGCCTGGCAGACGAGATGAAATGATCATGATGATGACCATCTAGTCTGCCAGCAAACGCCTCACCGCTCGCTCCGTCAATGTTACTCCCTTTCCGCTCCGCAGGGTGGCCTGTCATGGGGCGTCATGGGCGACGCGATAGGTGAGAGCGCGCCCCACTGCCGCACCGGCCGCCACCTCCTGCGCGCACAACTGGAACCCTCCCACAGCCGCACCTCGCACCTCGTGTCTTCAACACACGTGCCCCCCGACAACGGCTCGGCTGCCTCTGCTTCATGCGAATTAAAGTGCCCCTCTGCGCTTCCTGCATCGCACCTGCTACACCCCACCACGGCATCCCGCTGCCCACCAACACGTGCCGCAACTGGGAGCTTCCAGACCTCTCCGCATCCGCCCATGCGCACCTCACATTCTCAAGCTCTGGGCCTCAACGCTGTATTCGGCGCGCCGTACATTATCGCATGTAGACCACCCTCCAGCTTAGCAATTTGCGCGTGTGCGGGTCAACCAAGCATTGTCGTTGCTCATTTGCCTGCCTGCGACCCCTGTAATCCCTGATCACCCGCCAGGCCGCAAGCGCTCGCTGGTCCTGGCGCTAGGCCTGAACGCTTTGTTCGGTGCGCTGTCCGCCGCGGCCACCAGCCTGGGGGGCCTCATGGCGCTGCGGCTGATGGCGGGGCTGGGCGTGGGCGGCAGCATGCCAGTGGTGTTCGCGCTCATGAGCGAGTTCTGCCCGCCCAGCAGCCGGTGAGGATGGGAAGGGCGACGGGCTGTAAGCCACCGGGGAACAGTGCGTGTTAGAAAGGGGCGCGGAAGGCGGCGGAGCGCTCATACGCGCAGCCTGCCCGTCCAGCAGCCGGTGAGCGCGGGGTTAGGGCGACGGATGGACGGTCGTGTGCACGTGTAGGGATACTGCGGTTGATGGCAAGAGGACCACCCCTGGTTGTGGCATGGGTGGACGTGTGCTGCCCGCCCAATAGCCGGTGAGCGGGAGGCGGGTTTAGGAGGTACAGTGCGCAAGGGAACAGTGCATGTGGGTAAGGACACGGACGGCAGGAGGGCGTGCTTCCGGTATACGCGCTCATGAGCGAGTTCTGCCCGCCCAGCAGCCGGTGAGCGCGGGGGAAGGGGCGGGCAGCAGGGGCAAGGCATGTCTTGGATAAAGACAGGCAACACACAGGTGGAAGGTCGAGATCCGCTGGTAGATGAAAGCTCCGGGTCGAAAAGTGATGGCGCTGCTGGTGGCCCGGTGCTGGCATCTCTCTGCACAGGCTGTTACAGGATTACTCCGACCAAGCTTCGCGAAATACCGCTCTGTCTCCCTCCCTGCTATCTGCAATCCCAGGACCATGCTAGCCTCCTGCTGCATGGCGTGTCACAGGCCACCCACGTCGACAAGTCTGCACACTACCTCCCATCCCACCCCCTCCCCAGCGGCAAGTTCATGGCCATGCTGGCCTCCTTCTGGATGGTCGGCTCGCTGTACTCCGCCTCGGCCGGCTGGCTGGTCATCCCCTGGCTGGGCTGGCGCGCCTTCGTGCTGGTGGCGTCGCTGCCCGCCTTCGCCTGCTGCGCGCTGATGGCGGCGCTGGTGCCGGAGAGCCCCAGGTACCTGTCCGTCATGGGCAGGGGCAGGGAGGCGGCGCAGGTGGGAGGGGGCGGGGAAGGGGCGCGTGGGGAGGGAGGGGGAAGGAGCGGAGGCAGGGGCAGGGGCGCCTGGGGAGGGAGGCGGCCCAGGTGGGAGGGGGCGGGGAAAGGGGCGCCCAGGCCTGGGGAGGGAGGGCGGGAGCAGGGGCGGGGGCAGGGGCAGGGAGGCGGCGCAGGTGGGAGGGGGCGGGGAGGGCGCGTTCCGGTGCCGGGGGTGCCTGAAGGGGACGAGGGGGGCGGGGGCAGAGAAAGGGGCAGGAGCGATGAGCCCTTGAGAGGTGGAGGGCAAGAGGGTAGTGTGCGGGTGCTGCTGCATCGCGGAGGGGTGTTGTGTAATGTGAACAGGGTACGAATCTGCATGGGCTTGCAGGCTGCACCGCGGACTTGGTCTGGGCTATCACCTTTGATAATCCCGTGCCGCCCGTGCCTGGTTGGTGCAAGATGTGCAAGGCTGTCCAACCCGTCCTGCCGGCCCACCCACAGGTCCTGCAGCGCGCCGCCCGCATGAATGGCACCTCGCTGCCCGAGGGCTTCACCATCCCCTCCTTCCACCACCGGGACCAGGACATCCTGCAGCACCGCGCGCGACTGTCTACAGACGGCCGAGGACACGTGCACGCCGTCGGCTCCGGCCTAACCGCCGCAACTGCCGCCGGCACGCCAGTAACGCTCACAGCCGCCAGCGGCAGCGCGGCCATCAGTACGGCAGCGATTGCGGGGTCAGCAGGCTTGGAAGATGATGACGGGGGGTCGCCCATGCGTTACGTTGCGAGCCCCGGGTGGGTTAAGGGAGGCGGTGGGGGTAGCTGGTGGCGGCGGCTGGCGGCGGCGGTGCAGGCGGCGGCGGCGCGGGGGTGGGGTACTCTACAAGCATTGTTTAGTCCGCCGCTGCGGGGATACACGGTGCCGCTGGCGGTGGGGTGGATTGGGCTGTGCGGGGGGTGGTACTGCACGGTGCTGTGGGTGCCCAGGTATTTCGAGGAGCGGGGGGCCAAGGGCGCGTCCGTGTACGCGCAGACGTTCGCGGTGTCGCTGGCCAACCTGCCAGGTGCGCAAAGCGTGGGTGGCGGGTGCGTGGCGGGTGCGTGGGGGCCGTGCGGTCATTTATCGGTGTCTGCACAGCGTGCTGCAAAGTGTCGGTTCAGGCTGACCCTGAAGGCCAACTGCCAGGGGGGAGGGGCCTGTGATGGCGAGTGTGTTGCTGCATGCAGACACTTGCAAATATGCATACATTTAATATCACCGCTTTCCATGATACCGACTCTGCTCGGACCTCACTTTCCATGCGTCACCCACAGGCAACCTGGCCTGCATCTGGCTGGTGGTCCCACACCAACTCTGCTCATATCCCGTGCATGCCCCGTAGGCAACCTGGCCAGCATCTGGCTGGTGGACCGGCTGGGCCGCCGCCTGACCGCGTGCGTGTGCATGGCGGGCGCCTGCTGCTGCGCGCTGCTGTTCGCGGCCGCCCCCGCGCAGGGCGCGTGGCCGCTGCTGGCGGCGTGCGTGTTCAACGGCGTCAGCGTGGGAGGGTGGAACAGCCTGGACATGATCAGCGCAGAGCTGTACCCCACGTCGGTAAGCACACTGCATCATATACATATTTATTCGTCTACCGGTAAATCAAATCCGTGACACTGCATCATACACGTAGAGATATAGTCAATAGTTGTGTGCGTAAGTGCTTTGCGGTCTGACAAGTAAAAGGCGGGAGGCTGGACATGGTCAGCGCGGAGTGGAACGTTCAAAGCCGCTAGCCGCCAACCAGCCGCCTACTGCCTACACCCTCCGCCAACGCAACACCCGCCCTGCAGCTGCGCTCCTCCGGCTTTGGTCTTCTCAACGCCATTGGCCGCGTGTCGTCCTTCGCCACCACCTACGCCGCGGGGGCGCTGCTGGATGTGGCGCTGTGGGCCCCGCTGGCGGTGGCGGCGGCGCTGCTGGCGGCGGGCAGCGCAGCAATGATGGCCCTGCCGGAACCCGCAGGTGGGACATGCAGTGTTGGGGCACACGCGTCATGTTGTATGGGAAGGACAGGCAGTGCACGGGGGCAGCGCAGGGATGATGACCCTGCCGGGGCCCGCAGGTGGGGGCAGAGGTTTACCGTTACTGTGTTGGGGCACGCTTGCCAACTGATGTGGACCAGCACAGCAGTGATGGCCCTACCAGAGCCCGCGGGTGAGGATAGAAAGTAGCAGTGTTAGGGCACGCTTTCTATCTCTCGTGTGGGCTAGGTGGGGGCTGCTGGCAGCAGCAGTGATGGCGATGCCGGAGCCCGCCGGTGGGGGCAGAGTCGCAGTGGCATGCAGCGTTGTGACACACGCGTTGTTGTTGTGTGGACCAGCTGCTGGCGGGGGGCAGCGCGGCATTGAATGGCGCTGCCGGAGGCTGCGGGCGGGCGGGGATAATAAGGCAGTGTATGGGTTCAGGCTGGACGGGATGCCGAGGTTACCGTGCTCCGAGACCGTGAGCGCCACGGACTTATGCTGCACGGCTTACCGCGCTGTGCGACCACAGGCAGACCGCTTACAGGCGAGCGGCCCCAGTACTTAACTTTTTACACCTCAAGCTGTAGAATATTTTATTCATGGCGCCTTCTTCTCTCTTCTACCTCTGTTGCTGCAGGCAAGCCGCTGGAGGACAGCCTGTGCGAAGAAGACCGAGACAGGGAGCAGTGCCAGGAGCAGGAGGGGCTGCTGGGGGGCGGCAAGGGCAGGGGCAGGGCGGGGGCGGGGGCGGATAGCGACCCAGAGCGGGCAGGGGCCAGGGCGGGGCTCGCGGAGGATTTCGATGATGATGTGTTCACGTTGCCTGGGGTGGGAGGGGCGGGGACGGCGCCGGAGCGGGCGGGGCTGCTTGGGGGGAGCAGGAGCGGAAGGAGGTGAGCGAGGTGGGCGAGGTGGGATAGCGGCCCGAACAGCGAGGGCCCTTTGGGCCACATAACTGTCTGAAAGACTTCTTTGTCTGAAGAGCATTCCTTGGTGATTATGGACAGACATTGAGGGCTGGACTGCATTCGAGGACTGGGGCCTGCGAGCACCTCGCTATCGTGATTCTGTACGGCGTAGCGTGCGTGAGCCTCGTGTGGATGGTGGAAAAGGGGTCTCGCTAGCGCGCTGGCATTCGCGGGTATGTACGTGTGTTGTGATGCCAGTGCTGGTTGCAGCGACGTGATGCCGATGTGAGGCACCTGCACTGCGCACGCCGGTATGAGACTTACTGCAGCATGAGGCGCCGCACACAGCGCACAAACACACACCTAATAGTAACCTGTGATACCACAGCTTACATTCTCCTGGCGAGACAGGACGACGTACAGTAGGTAACCAGCAGCTCCTCTGCAGTCTTACTGCGCCGCGTAACAGCGACACGTGTACGGTAAAACAACTTAGGCCCCAGCACAGCTGCTCCGGTGTCGGTGGGCATTCGGTGACACGCATATGTTCACTCGATCCACAGAGGGGTGCATCTTGACAGCCCCTGCGTCCCAGCCGTCTCGCCAGCCCGCCAGTCTTCCCTATCACAGCAGCCCTCCTGCTGTCCTGCACATCGTCGGAACTAAGCCACAGATGGCAGTACGCCCAGGACCCCAAGTACGCCCTGGTAGCTGGTATGCCAGCACCCACGGATGGCAGTGCCGCCCTGGGCCGGCGGAGCTGCTACCGTACAAGCATCCACCCAGGTCCCGAGGTCCGCCCTCCACAATACTCCTCCCAAACAGTCATTTAGCTGTAAGCTCACGTGCATCACGAGGCAATGCACACAGAAGACTGGTCAGTGCACATATATAGCGTACAAACATACTCTGAAACATGCTTGCTCGCCTGTTACCCCACCCAATGCTGCTCATGCCCCCCGTGGTTCGCTACACAAGTGACGCCCCGAGCTCGCACGACTCACAGGACTTCGCGCAAGATACGACTGCGCGCTCCTCATCTCCAACCGCCACGTTGCACATGTTCGCTATTGCCAAACTTGACCACTTGCGACGAGCCGGCACACGGTGCTCGCACATCACCGGAAGGCTTTAGCGGCCGGCGCCTGGCCCCTGGCCTGCCCCTGGCCCTGCCCCTGCCCCTGCCCCGACCCCACCCCCGCAGCCGCCGCACCTCCCCCCGACGCCGCCTCCTGCCCCTCCCCAGAACCCCCATGCGCGTCAGCCACCAAGTGCACCGCCCCCGGCCCTCCCTTGCTCAGCTGCACAACGCCCGCACTGCTACTCCGCTCGCCCCCGTTCGTTACTGCCCCTGAGGCAGACGCTGCAGCGCCTGCCGCCCCCAAGGGCCGCATCTGCAGCCCTCCTAGGGCCTGCTGCGTGCCCACTCGTCCAGGGTTCGCTGCTGCCGCCCGTTGAGCCGCACGCGTGGCCGTAACGCCTGCAGTAGCGCCAGGCCCTCCTGAGCGGTGGCCACCTCCCCGCTGTCCAGCAGGCACGCGACGAGCAGCAGCGCGCTGCGCCCGTGGCCGTGCGCGCTGTGTATTAGCGCACAGTGCGCAAGGGTGGCAGTGAGATGTGTGATAGTGATTATGAGACGGGATGGGGCGTAAGGGGGGAGGAGGGCACGCTGGGGACCAAGTTCAGGATTGCTCGCGTTGATGCGAACGGTATGCAGGGATGAAGTGTGTGCCTTCAGCATCCCTCCGCGACAGTGTAACGCGCCTTGGCCTGCCAGGCCTTTGCGCCCGCTCATATCGGCAGAATATCAGCAGCTGCCCGCAGGGAAAGCACACGTACCGGTAACGCGGCGGCACCCAGCCCTGGCCATGTTCGGCGCCCCCTCCCGCTCACCAGTGCACGTACACCGATTTGCCCTGCTGCCGCTCGGAGCGCGCGAACGCCACACCCCTATCCACCAGCGCCAGCGGGGGAGCTGCAGGGGAGGGCCACGACGGGGGAGTGAGATTCATGGCTGGACATGTGGAAACTGGTGCGTCTCGGGTTGTGCGCGGCAGATGCCGTCGGCATGGGGGCGGAGGCAGGCAGGGTGGGACGGGTGGTAGCGTTGTGCATGTGTGGCGGAGGCAAGGTCATCATCTTCGATGTGACTTCTGCCACTTGGGAACGCTTGCAGCGCGCATGCGATGGCCACTCGTACCCTTGCGTGTGAATGGATGCCGTTGACCTTCCTTTCAGTCCTCACTGGAGCAAGGTGCTCGAGATCCGCGCTACGCCTTACCCCCTACCCTGCCAGAGACCCACGGCCGCTGTCGTACTTCCACCACAGCAAGTGCCCGTCAACCCCGGGCGCCACGTCACCCCGACCCACCTTGCGTGTCCCATATGGGCAGGCACAGGTACCGGTTGCGGTGCGTGCGCGGCAGCTCGCAGGTGCAGTCCAGAACCGACACGGCCGACGCAGGGCTCTCGGCGAGGGGCAGCTCCCGGCTGCTCCACGGCCAGCCGCCAATGTACCTGTGCAGGGGCAGCGCAGGTGCCGTGCAGGCGCTTTGAACCTGTGTTCGATGCCGAGGGCGCTTGCGTGTCCGTGTCCCGCTTTGCTTCAAACGGCGCAGTGGAGACACGTTGAGTTCTGCCAGGTTCTACCCGCCCAGGAAAGTTGCTTGCTGTTGGTGTCCTCACGTGTCTGGCAGCATGCATGTGCATCCTTCGCAGCCACCCCAGCATGCACCCTACGCAGACACCCCAGCATACACGCTACGTACTCACCCCGGGATGCACCCTATGCATGCAACCCAGCATGCACCCTACGCAGGCAAGTTCAGCGAGTGCGCGCACGTGGCCCCTGCTCACCAGCCTGGTAGCACACGAGTGTAGAGCGGTTCGTTGATGAGCCGCCGCCCCGCTAGCAACTTAATGCGCAGGCCCAGGTGGTAGGGCGCGAAGAGTAGCCAGCTGAGCGGGTGTATAGATCCGGAGGGGCGCTGGAGCGGTGTTGGGACACGGCGGGAGGGACGGGGAAAGCTGGGGGTCAGCTGATGCCTGCTACCTTGGGATCATGAAGGTGGATAGCGACCGTGCCAGCAAGGCAGCCGTTTGCAGTTCCGCTTGTGTCCGCCATGGGTTACATGGTAGATTATGGGGACTGGAGCATGCCCGCGAAATGTACGGAGCTGATGACGGGGAAGCATTGTGCCATGTCTGCGTGCACGTGAGCGTCGGCAAACCCACGCTCCTGTTCAAGCCACACACCCGTGTTCCCCCGTGCATGCCTCTGGCGTCCATGCACGTGATGCTGATGGTAATCGCACCTTGCCAAGCAGCCCGCTGCTGCTGACGATGCCTTTGACAAGGTCCGTTGCAGCCAAGGCCATGAGGTACCCCACTGCAGCACTGTAGCCCAGCGAGTACACGATTGCGCCTCGAGGCCATATCACTTGCTTGGGCGAGGACCTGGATAAGTAGTACGCTATACACGCTGGTACGCTTGCGCAACAAAACACGATGGCTGACAGGTTCATTCCTATCTGATTCCTGTGCTGAGGTGGTTGCAAGCCAAGTTATGAGCCCATGCGGAACCTGTCACCGTTATGTTGTAAGTGATCACTTGTATCTTCATTTATGTCAGGCGCGCCCAAACGGCAAATAGGGTCGTTGTCATTGCATGCTCGTCCAGCGCCATGCCAACAGTCGGCGTATTCGGCTGGCTCCCCAGGACATCCCAGGACTGTCCTGTCTGCACCGTGTGACTACTTGATTCAGTTCAACTTTACGGAAAGTAGAGCAAGACGATACCATATATCCTTCCTCCAACCTCGGACAAAAGTGCAGCGGCGGTAGTTAGCAGCAAGACGTTGTCATTTCAAAGGACCTGAAGGTCTCTTGCTGGGCACCATGGACCAGGGTTGTGAGCCCTGTAGGGGATGGTGGACGCGCTCTCTGCGCGTCTGCGCTGACGCGCAACCGGACCGCGTGGAGAAGACCCCAAGCTGTTCGCAGTTGCTCACCATCAACCGGGAATGCACACTGCAAAAGGACGAAGCGCATGGCCACGATACATACAAATGCACTGAGCGTCGCGACGTGTTCCTCGTCTGCTCGGGAGAGAGGTGAGGCACGGCAATAGAGTTCGACTTCCAGTCAGGCTACATTGCGGTCTGCACCGCATTGCAGTTGCGATGCCAAATCCGAAAATATGCCGGTGCGTCATCTCCGGCGTTTACTCCTCTCCTGCAGGCAACCCCAACGCCTCTCATCAACCATCATTGAAACAAAGGAGCCCATTATTGAAGGGCATGGGGTCGCGCGGGCCCCTCCGTCCGGGAACTGGCGACTTTGGCGTCCGCACCCTGACGACGTTGCCGATGCCAGCACATCGCCAGGGCCGGTGGCCTCCCCAACCACCAGCAGCCTCGGGGGCTTCTACGAGCGGCGGTTAAGCCCAGGCCGCAGGCCATGGGACGTGAGGGCGGACGATGGTGCAGGGGACGGCGCGCCGCAGCAAGGGCCCAGCACAGGGCTTCCGCCCCAGGTTGGCCAGGCTGTGGAGGACATCTTCCAGTTCGCGGACGAGATGCAGCGGGACCTTGAGCAACAAGGTGAGCACGACAGCAGCAGTAGCAACAGCTGCAGGGGTGATAGCATGGGCAGGACTGCAAGGGGCGCTTGAATTCACGTATCCCTTTGCCCCGACAGCCAACCTCGTGCGTTGCTGGTCCCCTTCCTGTTCCTGTCTGCGTGCCTCCACGCCAACATCATACCGTACACGCACTTTGCTCACTGGCTCACGAGCTCACATCCGGCGCGCTCTTGCCTTTTGTCCTGCAGGGTACGTGATGCTGAAGCGGGCTGAGGCCTCCCAGCGACGGCGGCCGGGCTTCTTCGCTCGCCTGCTGGGCGCACGGACGGCTGAGGAGAGCACAGCCGGCGGCACTGCTGCCGGCGGCGAGGGCAGCAGCAGCAGCAGCACGGGCGGGGGGAGAGCCGAGTCGTCCGCCGACCGGTTCGTGGACCCCCTGACGCGCTTCGGCGGGGTGTCATTTCCGTCGCAGGACATTTGAAACCGCAACCGCAGCTGTGCAAGAGAGGATTGGTGGGCTGCGTGCTGTTGGTGGCTGCTCAATGCGCTTGTGCCATGAGTACCGGTAGCTGCAGTGGACGCACATGTCCAGCCATTTTCCTTTTGGTGGGGGATGTGGGTTGCCGTGTGGCGTGGGGGTACACTCGTTTTGTAGTTACACCGGTGGCGGACACGGCAAGGGTGCCAATGGTCCTGCCAAGGTGCCGGGTGCCTTTGGCGCGCGCCCGCTATCCGTGGGGTTTAAGGAATGTACGGCAGCCATGTGGGTGTCTTGCTGGCGTAAGTGACGTACTCTTGGCCAAAGAAGCGGCGGAGGTAGCTCTCCTCGTACTCTATCCGGGTGCGGAAGAAGCGCCACGACTGCATGCGGTGTGGCCGACGTTAGGGGTTGCGTGTCGGCGGTTAGACGCGCAACAGGCAGGGGGGAGGCGCGGAAAGCGCGAGGAACCCGTGTAACAGGCAGGGGGTCTGACGTCTGGTCCTGCTTGGGAACAGCATGGCCTGTGCTCAGGAGCGCATGGTTTGCGGTGGTCGGCATATGACAAATGAGGTGCCTCGTGCTGTGGGCGCTGGGGTTTGGTGTGCCCAGAAGCGGAGGCATGGCGCAGCGGCCCGTGACCCATGACACAAGGCTGGTGTAGTGAGGGTGGAGAGGTGTGAGACGATGAAGGGCGCAGGCGGGCAACACGTTGCATGGCCGTGTGCCGCAAGTATGGATTGCAACCGCGCGACGAGATGACGACGACCTGCATGTGCCCGTGCGGGGCTAGAGCACGGCAAAGCGTTGGGGCTTAGGAGAATAGGGCACAGATGGCCTGCAGGAGCTGCAAAGCTGCTTGCAACTGGTGTTCGGGGGGTCTTCACTAGGGGTGCGTTTGGCGCTACGGGGCTAAAGGGTAACGGGCCACGATTGGAGGTACTGAGTACGCTTTGTCACGGTTGAATGCACTGCGATGCGCCCTTGGCCTACGTTTGCCATGTCCGGGCCGCTAGGCACAGCTGCTTACCACGTAAGCGAAGGCGATGCACGAGAGGGGGTTGACCAGCAGCAGTTGGGTGCCTATGCACCAGACGTACCACCCGAGATAGCCTGGGTGCCGTACGTATCTGATGGAGGGGCGGCATTGCAAGCAGAACTTGGTGGGAGTTTGAGAGTGCGAGGACTGGTGCGAGGCCTTACAGGTATTGCCGCGCGGCAAGAGAAGAGGTTGCGTGCATGTTGGTCGCAACTCGCAAGACAGCAACGTGCCCGGCACATTCAGGGCTGCTGGTGTTGCATTGGGGAGGCTGCTGATGTTGCATGGGCAAGCTACATAACAGATGGGTAAGTCGTTGCGCGCACTTGCGCAGTTTGTTGCCGATGTAAGCAAGGCCGGAGGTGGGGAAGGCTTTGGTATCGCCCCGGTAGAACTGGCTACTACGTGGGTATGTAGAACCTTGCAGGACTTGGGCTAAGGGCACGCGGCCTCTTTGCCAAGGCACGCTTTGAATGGCCCCTGATGGTTGTTGCTCTATCTGTTTGATACGTGGTGTAGCAAGGCGTTTGGCAGTTCCATGGCATAGGTACGCCCGCCGGTGGCAGATCGCAGGTGTGCAGCTAGCGACACCCACCGGTAGATGCCATACGTTACGAGGGTGTGTTGGGCGTCTCGGTACACCCTGATGTTGTGCGTGAAGTTGCTGCCTGCTGTCACCTGGACACCGGAGACACGAAACGGATGGGGCCAAGTCGTACGGACGTTCAGGGCTTGGATGTTGTGGTTTGTTTGCTTGCTTGTGTGGGCTGTGATGATATGTATGCAGATGGATGAACATGCGGGAGAGACAGACATGCATGTGCATCGCTATGGTGCACTGCTCTGCACCAAGACAACATTGATCACTAGCATGCATTAGGTGCTTTGCGTGGCTTGTGAAGGACATGGGCATAGGCTGAGGGCCTGAGGGGGGGCCGCAGCCCCACAGGCATTCCTGAAAGTGCCAAGACCATGTGTGGCCTTCTCACCCAC
Organism: Chlamydomonas sp. KOR1; assembly: GCA_036984285.1. Classification (NCBI taxonomy): domain Eukaryota; kingdom Viridiplantae; phylum Chlorophyta; class Chlorophyceae; order Chlamydomonadales; family Chlamydomonadaceae; genus Chlamydomonas; species Chlamydomonas sp. KOR1. The sequence continues at coordinate 97,001 of BQMZ01000181.1, read as the reverse complement.
CATGCCGGTCTTTCGTATGACCTCGCCCAACAAGACGGTGAGGAAGCCCAGGAAAGGGATGACACCCTGCAGCACCAAGGTTTTGCCGCAAGGTACATAGGCAGAAGTGGTGTACAGCGCTCGATGCGTACCAAGGGTTTACCGCCAAGACGCACGTAGGTGCTCTGCATCGCGTGTACGGTCAGGGCTGCCAGCTGGCTTGTGTGGGCAGCTGCCATCCGAGCTGCTTCGCACACGCACCATTTGCTTCATACCCGGGAAGAGCCAGGCCTCCAAGCAGAACTCCACAAGGGCACTACCCATGGCGATGCAGTACTGCTTGCTGAACAAGAGGGCTTGGGGGCGGAAGGGGAGTGCCGGCAGGGGTTAAGGCCAAGGGAGATGCCAAGCCATAGAGGCAGGCGGCCCACAAGAGCCATGCTGTCCAAGGATGTACTGATCTACACATCGCATTTCGTCATATGTGCATGCCGTGTAGCTGTCCATGCGAGCTTACAACTGAATGACAGCTCCTCGCGCATGTAGATGCATGCAAGCGCAAACTCGCTTGTATGGAAGAACATTATGACGCAGAGGAAGAGCGTAAAAGGGGTCATGTTGTTCGGCTGCGAGTTCTGCCCGAAGCGTAGCCTCGCGCCTCAAGAAGGTTGGTGTCCCATTGTTATCAAGGTGGGCTTACAATAGATGAAAGCACTTAATATACCTTAGCGGTATCGATCTGAGATCATGTGCACATGCGAAGTACGCATGCGCTGAGGCGGCAATGTGAGGGTTCCGCCTGGCAGGTGCCTGGCCCCAGGGCGCCAATTCTAAAGGCGCATTCTCGCCGGTTCTCCCTAGTCGTCCTAAATGGCATCGTATGTACAATGCCGTATATCAGGCACGTGCTCACAGACCACCGTGCTTCAAAGCCGCCACGAGTGTCTGCTACCACCACGGCAGAACGAAGCCCTTCTGCCCAATGCGGCACGGCTGTAGACTATCCTTGCGCTCTCCTGTCCGTCCTAGCCCTGCCGCACACACGCATATGCACCCTTGTAAAGAAAGCCAGTAATGGTAAGCGCGGATACAGTTAGTTTTCGACTTCGAAAGACCATCCACGCCAACCACCCACCCTATGCCCTGCATGTCATTCCCATAGCAAGCCCTCGATCGACAACACAAGCAGGAAGTACACCGTGACGCCCACTGCTCCACAATTTATCAGTAACACACCGCTGTAATCCGAGGGCGCTCAGTCATCTTCACCCAGCCATGCCGCCAGGGCCCGCCCCCAGGTTCAGTCCCGGCCCCTGGTACTGCCCCTGGTGCTGCTGCTGCTGCGGCTGTTGCTGCTGCCAACCGGCATAGGCCCCGTAGTTGTGACCTTGCTGCTGCTGCTGCCCCTGCAGCACGTGGGGCTGCTGCTGCTGCTGCTGGTACATGCCTTGCTGCGGGTCCGGCTGCTGGGCACCGTACCCCAACCGGGCCTGTGTGTAGTGCGCCTGCTGCTGCTGGTACACCGGCTGCTGCTGGTGGTGTTGCTGGTAGCCTCCTTGGTGGTCCTGTTGCTGCTGCTGCTGCTGTTGGATGCCGCCCATGCCCCAGCCGCCCTGCTGCTGCATGCCACCGCCCATGCCGCCGTGGTGCTGCTGGTGCGGCTGCCCCTGCAGCTGCTGTTGCTGCTGCATGCCTCGAGCGTGGCCTTCATGCTGGTAATGCCCCTGGCCTTGCAGCGCGTCCTGGCGGTGGTGCTGTGACTCCTGCAGCTGCCGCATGTAGCTCATGACAGACTCCACACCGCCGCCGCCGCCGCCCCCTCCACCCACCGGCCCCTGGCCCACGTGGCCCGACTGGTGGTGCTGTTGCTGCCCTTGCCCCCACGCGCCTTGCCCCGCCGCACTACCTGATGGCCCTAGCGCAAGGTTCAGGGTGGGCGCGGTCTGGTGCCCTTGCCCACCGCCGCCGCCGCCATGGTGGCCCTGGCCGTACCCCTGGCCGTACCCCTGTTGAGCACCAGCCGGTTGGCCGTGCTGCTGCTGGTACTGTGCGTACGCTTGCGCGTATTCGTGCGCCGCGCTCTGCCCGCCGCCTCCAGGACCCCCACCTACCATGTTGCCCTCCGCTATGTGCCCGGCCCCCGGGGCGTTCCGGTGGTTCTGGTACTGCTGGTATTGCTGCTGCTGCTGGTGCACCTGCGGCTGGGCGCCCATGTGGTGGTACGGCTGCTGCTGCTGCTGCTGCGTTGGCTGCTGCTGCTGGCCGCCAAAGCCGCTCATGCCGTACTGGCCCTGCATGCCGTGCCCCTGCGCTTGGCCCGGCCCCGGCAGCTGCTGCTGTTGCTGCTGCTTGGCCGCTACGGCCGCCGCCGCCGCGGCGGCGGCCGCCGCAGCCATGGCGCCCTGCAGGGGGCCTCCGAGGAACCTCGTGCCAACGCCTGCCACGGCAGCCGCCGCTGCGGCCTCCGTGCTGCTCATGCCCGCGCCTCCCTGGCCTTGGTCCTGCGCCTGCCACGCACCAATGTACGGGTCCAGCGCAGGCTCGCCCATTGCCAGGTTGAGCTCCTGGCCGTACGCAGCGCTTCTCCCGCGCCCCCTGCCGCGTCCCGAACCCGGCGGCCGGCCCATACGCCCCCGGCCCCTCCCAGTCCCGGTCCCGCGTCCCCGGCCTCTGCCGCGCCCGCGGCCGCGACCACGCCCCCGTGCCCCCGGCTCGTCCTCGGGCGATCCGAGGGTCCACTCGTCGTGTGCGCCGGGGTCCTCCTCCATGGAGTCCGTATCGCTTCCCATGGCCCCCACCTCCACATCTTCCATGTCTGAGTCCTCAGCCCACAGCTCCTTGGGCGTGCGTCCCCTGCCACGCCCCCGGCCCCTGCCGCGCCCCCGCCCGCGCCCGCGGCCGGTTGCAGGCGCAGGCAGCGGCACCAGCGGCAGCTCCGGCATCGGAAGCGGGTTGCCAAACTCATCCAGCTGCGGCTCCGCAGGCGGCGCAGCTGCAGCAGCAGCGGCCGCCGCCGCGATGGCCGCATGGTGAGCCGCCCAGCGCCCGCGGCCACGCCCGCGGCCCCTGCCCCGCCCTCGCCCGCTAGGCGCCGCCCCAGGTGTGATGCCGTATCCTTGCATGCCCATGCCGTAGGCGGCCGGGTCCATCCCAGGCGGGTAACCCATGCCAGGCAGCCCTCCCATCCCAGCAGCCCCGCCCTCCTTTGCCTGCCCGTCTCCATCCCCATCCTCCCCGTCCTCCCCGTCACCGTCACCGGCGCCTTGCAGCCGCATGGGCGCGAACGTGACCCCGGAAGCTGCCGCTGCAATAGCCGCTGCGGCGGCCGCCTCCGTGGCAGCCTGCATGGCCTCGTACGTCTGCTTCTCGCGGAGCGCAGCCTCCGCGCGGCTCTTCTCCCGGGCCACCTCCAGCACCTCCGTGTAGGCCTTGATGAAGGCCGGCTCGGCGGCGGTGTGCGCGGCCGGGAGCTGCTGGCTGTCGAAGCCGGGCACCTTGAACAGCGGCTGCACGAGCACGTTGGTGCTGGGGAAGATGATCATGCGGTGCTCCCCACGCGCCACGCGCACCGAGCCCTCGTCAATGGGATCGAAGTTGAGCTGGCGCCACGCAGGCATCTGTGAAACAGGGAGTCATGAGCAGTGTCATTCAACTGAAACACAGTCCAACAGAAAAGCAAAGAAGCAAGTAGTTGAAGGCAGGCTGAACGGAAAGCCGACACGGGTGCTGAGCCTGTCTCAATAGCACAGATGACAACAGCAATGTACTAGATCGTCCTGTGAAGTGCAGGTTAGGCAGCGGGCTGTCCTGTGTGACACCCACCGCATCGTTGGTGGCCGGCAGCACCAGCGCGCGCACGCCCAGCTCTATCAGCTTGTGCTTGAGGCCCTCAACCAGCGCGCGCAGGTGGCCCTGGCGGCGGCAGTCCAGGCGCGTGGCCACCAGCGGAAGCTCCGCCATGCTGGAGCCCAGCACGCGCAGCAGGCCCGCCAGCACGGGCCGACCACGGGCCTCCTTGTCGGGGCCCCTGCGGCACAGCAGCGACACGGTTCATCAAGGGATCGTCCACCGCCGTCTTCAGTCACCGGTGACAACACCGTGAGGTCAATGCGGCTGAACAGCGCAGGCCTTACAGGCGTTCAAAGTTGAGCAAGAAGAGAGGAGTGGCATGGCGTGGGAGGGGTGCAGAGAGGGCGTACAGAAACGGTAGCTGCGCACCTGTAGCGCAGCAGGATGGCGTGCATGCCCTGGAAGTCGTAGTCGCCGGACCCCTCGGCGTACACCATCTTGGGCAGCAAGTCCTCGCCGTTGCTCATGTCCACAATGGGGTCGAACGACTCCTGCGGGCAGCAGAACCGAGGATACAAGTAAGCACGGTATCGGTGCACAACGGTAGGCAGAAACATGACGCGAGGAAGCTTGCCGCAGGCCGGCTGCCATGTGCACGCAGGCGGACAGGGCACGCGGTTCGCGGAGCACTGGCGGGCTAGCCGCAGGCACGCCCCACCTGCAGGATCTCCAGCACCGTCAGCAGCGCGCGGGCGGTGCCCTTGGTGCTGTCCTTGCCGCGCATGAAGTGCCACCGGTAGGCGGGGTTGCCCGGCATGAGCGTCTCGCCCGCCGCCAGCTCGTCCTGCAGGCGCTGCCGGATGCGCACGCACTCGTCGCAGCAGTACCACTCGCCGTCGGGCACGGCCTGCAGTCAGCAGGGACAAGCAAGTACATCTTAGCACCAGTATCCAGCAGTAAAACCCCTGCCCTGAAGCTGCATGGTGCTACAACACCCGCAGGACAGTGGTTAGCAGCTGGGTTAAGGGGGAGTGCACTTGTGCGCTTCAGCTGTGCCATAGCGATCCGCTCTGCCCGCAGCCAGGCAGCCCACACGGCCGCCTGCCCCACCTGGAGGTCTGCCAGGCCGTGCTCCCGCAGGCAGCCGATGTGGTACTCCTTCTCGCACTGGTCGCAGATAATGACGGTCTTATCGGAGAACCCGGCGCGGTCGAACTCGGGCTGGTGGCACAGCACGCAACTGCTGGCCATGTCGTCGCCGTCAATCCTGCGACCAGAGGCAGCACCAAGCGCTCAGCATAAGGCTGTTGGCCTACTGCAGTCGCGGCTATGCTATAGGCAAGTTGCCGACGGTACCACCCAGGCGCCCATGTGCCCTTGACTCACCCTGCATCGTCCTTCCCAGGTGCACCAAACGCAATGGGCGCAGCACCCTCGGCCGCATCGCCCTCCTCGCCCTCCCCAAGCTCCTCCTCATCAACGTCGCCTGCCCCGATAGACTCTGTGGCCTGGTCGTCGTCGTCCTGCTCCATCTTCACGGCCCCGTCCTGTGCCGCCGCCGCCGCAGCAGCAGCACCCTCCACTGCACCCCCTCCTGCCGCTGCTGCTGCTGCGTCGGGCGCACCCTCGCCCGCCGCTTTCGCTGCTGCAACCGCACCCTCGTCTGCTGCTGCCGCATTGTCACCAAGTCCACCTGCAGCTGCCCCTTCTTGCTGCTGCTCCTGCTTTGGGGGCTGTTCCGCAGGCGGCTGCTGTCCTGCAGCAGCTGGCGCAGTCTCCTGCATCACAGCGTCAGGGGCTGCGGTCGTACCCGCACCCGCCGCTCCCGCAGCCCCTCCAGCCACAATAGCGGGCCCGTCGGCGGCAGCCGCGTCCATGGGGCCAGCCCCTTCCGCCTGCCCCTGCCCCTCCCGCTTGACCTCCGTGCCCGTGCCCTGGCCGGGCTGTGCCTCCTGCTTGGGCGTTGCGGCCGCGGCCGCCGCTGCGGATGCGGCCGCTGCTGCAGCAGCCGCAAGTGAGGGCGGCAGGATGGGCATGGCCGGCCTCGGGGGAGGCATGGGCATCATCGGCATTGGCATCGGCATCGGCATCGGCATGGGCGCGGGGGGAGGGGCCGGCGGCGGCGGCGGCGCCAGGCGCTCCGCGATGCGCTTCAGGGATAGCCCCGCCTCTGTGAGAATGGACTCGTACGGGTTGCGGCGGTGCTTGTGGCCTGCATGTTGGGCCGCCAAGTGCAGCAGCACACCGTTAGCTCCAAGTCAATACAGCCGCAGGTACAGCATGCGGTAGGCAGCAGTTTGCTTGTGGCGCCAGGGCAACCCTTGCCTACAGCCCGCTTACCGGCGTGCGCCTCGAATGCAGAAGCGCTGACGACCTTCTGGCAGCAGCCACAGATGATGCCGCTGGGGCCTCCGCTGGCGGCCGTCACAATGATACCGCTTAGCAGCCGCTGGCCTTGGATGGTGTAGTGCACGCGGTCGCCGTCCTGCGTACCAAGAGGCCAAAACAAATACTAAGGCATGACGCAAGCTGCCACAGAGCGATGTCTTTAAGAGGACTGCACACTGAATTTGGGACGGTTAGCTGGTGCCTGTGCGAGAAGCTGCTGCGCTGTGACCGCCATTTGTCACGCCCGGCGTGCTCACCTGCAGCCCTCCCGGCCCGCCGTCGAACAGCGTCCTGCTGCGGATGGGCCGCCGCTGCGTGGCCTGCGCACGCGCCGCAGACCCGCGCATGCTGATGGGCAGCGACATCTGCACGCGGCCCATGCCCGGCGCAGGCGGGCCGTGCGGGTGCCCGTGCACCTGCGCGTGCGGGTGCGTGGCGCCCGAGGGCATGCTGAAGTGCATGCGCACGGGCGGCGGGCCGGTGCTGGGTCCCGCCTCCCCTAGCGGGGGCTCCACCGGCGCGAAGGTCAGCCCCGGCACCGCCCCCTTGGTCACAGCCTCCGCCACCGCAGCGGCCGCGTCGAAGGACTTGCCCGCGGCGGCGGCAGCCGCCAGGGCCTGGCGTGCGCTGGAGAAGAAGGCCTCAGCGGCCTGCTGCTGATTGAAGGGTGCGGCGCCGCGGCCCCGGCCGCGGCCTCGCCCCCTGCCACGGCCGCGCCCGCGCCCGCGGCCTCCCGCGTGGCCCTCCGAGTCGGTGTCGGCGTCCAGGAAGGCAGCGTTGGGGCGCCGGTTGCGCTTGCTGGTGGTCATCTGAGGCAGCCGGAAGGGCAGAGGCGGTTGCGGTATTGTTCATACGAGTACTGCTCCACTTGGCGTCGGCTCAGAGCTGAAGCAACGCGAGTGTTATTAGCTGAGACAGATCACCCCAAGGCCTTGAACATGCTGCTTACCTGCTTGCACGTCGGGCACACCCAGCCGTCCAGGTTGCCCAGCGGCATGTAGAAGGGCAGCACGCACGAGGAGTGGCAGAAGCCCATGCACGACGTGCAGGGGTAAACCTGCAAAAGCATGAGCAAGGCTTGAAGCGTAAGGGGCAAGCAACAAGGTGCTGCTGCATACGTGAATACATGCCACGTGCGCCAACTCCCATGCCCCTGGCGCTACCCAGCATTTTGCCCGCAATCCCCACTGACCTTAGACGACAGCCCCTCCGCCCCCGCGAGCTCCTTGTAGCCCTCTGGCAGCTCCTTTCTGCACACCGTGCAGCAGCCCTCCGGCACGGGCACCCGCTCCCCCACCACGCCGTCGAGGTCCCCAAACTGCGCCATCGCCGCCGCACGCGCTCCTGCCGCAGCCGCAGGGCCGTGCGCGGGCACCCCAGGGCTGCTGGGGGCGTGCTCCTTAGGCGTGGGAAGGGTGACCGGACCCATGTATCTGGTGCCGAGGCAGCGGCACGCCAGCGCGCCGAGGTCGCGGAGCGACAGGTTGATGTTGACCAGGAAGGTGTGCTCTGCTGGCTTCTTGTGCGTGCCCCCGCAGTGCACCTCAAACTCGGTGAGCGACAGCTTCTTGTGGCCACGGCACAGCGGGCACTCGCAGATGACCGTGCCGCGCTCCGATACCACGCAGTTGTAGATCGGGTTGTAGGTGCCGGACGCGGGGTCGCGCTGGGGGCGGGTAGGGTGGGGATGAGGAGCAGGTAAGTTCCGCAGCCTGCCGGACAGCTAAGCAAGGTCACGACATTGTTACCTTATAACAGGTAGGGTCGCACATAGTTGCCAAGGAGCGGAACGGTAATTGTGCTCCGGCATTGGCATGGGACTGCACGCAGCAGTCCCATCCAAGGGACCAAACCGTACCTTGCGGTACTCCATGCGCATGCCGTACATGCCGCTGGAGCGCAGCAGCGTCTTGGCGTTCATGGGCGGGAGCTCCTTGGTCACGTGGATGTGGCGGCACAGGTTCCGCACGAACTCGATCTGCTCCGGCGTCAGGTTGAGGCTCCCGTCTAGCCACGTTGGGTCCTCCACAAACTCCCCGTCAGCCCCACCGTCGCCGGAGCCCCGAACTGGACGAGTCCGCACAAGCTGTGTCGGCCCCTCCTCCTCCTCCCCATCCCCATCGCCTCCGCCGCCGTCCTCGCTGACCGTCGCCTCTCCATCGTCAGCGGCAACCGCGCTGGTGGTCGCCTCAGCGTCAACGCCCGGAGTCGCCTTCTCCTCCCCATCCTGAGTCGCTGCACCCGCCGCCTTCGCTGGCCCTGCTGCCCCGCCCCCAGCTGCTGCTGGCGCGTCGGTGGCGGGCGTGCCTGGTGCACCTCCCTGCGCAGGTTCAGCAGCAGCTGCTGCAGAAGGGGCAGAGCCTGCACTCGCCTCAGCTGCTGCAGCCGCCGCTGCTGCTGCACCTGGGTTACGGCGAGCACGCTTGGCAGGGGGCTGCCCCTCGGACGCCCGGCTGGCCGGTCCGGCGTCCGGTTGCTGGTCTGATGGCCCCGAAGCCGTTGGCTTCTTGGGGTCGTCGGTGCCAGGCCACAGGTCGTAAACAATCGCCCCTAAAATTTGCTCGCGGTTAGCGCCCATGAGGGACATGGCAAAGTTGGCGTTGGCAGCTGCGGCGCGCTGCGGGCGGCGCGAACGCCCGGCTGGTGCATCGGCTTGTGGCTCCTGCGCTGCGTCTTGTGCTTGCGCGGAACCCTGCCGCATGGAGCGAGGGAGACAACGGGAGGCGCACACGGCGTCAGCGCACTATTGCACCCTGACGGGTTCCTGTGACCTGCGTGCACGTGAACGCTGAAGCTTGCAAGGTTTATCAGCCGATTGCGGGGTGGAGAAAAATTTGTGTCGGCATGACACAGAGCGGCCATCAGGATGCGTAGCAATTCAAGAAGGACACCATGCTTGTAATATGCCGACACAGCGATTAACCTGCACATCGCACACGCACGCGCATGAATCATATCGGGGCCAACTGACGTACTACACTGGGCAGGAAAGCTTCCAACTGCCAATAAGGCGATTCGATAATAGCGGGAGCCCTGATACAAGCAATTGAGGTGGGCATGATTACAATCTACTTGTGCTTGCGTACAGTGGTGCCGGCTGCCCACCGGCAGGCACGTATGTCGGACAGCACGCGATAACCCAGTACGTGGGTGGGCTTGACACTGTGCCGCGACGCCTTAATCTCTGCTAGACGTTTAAGTTTACTTGAGATTAAGCACGTAGCGAGGTGTTTCTGGCACGTAACAGCTGCAGGCCAGAGTGGTCGTGTGCGAACTGCCCGTGCGTGCCGGTGGCCTGCATGCCCGAAAGCCACGGAACCCATGCCGACAGCCATGCCATCCTATCAAGATCATGACCCCTTTTTAGTCGTGCGTGACGCAGTACAGGATCTGCACAGCAACCACCCGCGAGCCTACCTGCTGGGTAGGCAGAGGGTCGTCGGCGCCAGCCCTTGTTGCTGCGTCGTTGCGCCCCCCCGGGTCCTCCATGGCACGGCGAGGGCAGTCGACTCCTTCACTGAGTTCGAAGCACTCGACGTCAGTGCACCCGGTCGTCAGCTTGTTGACATCGGTGAGCAACTGACGGTGGTCTCGGCACACTGCAGGGCACCATGCACACGGGCAGAGCCAACATGGAACCATTTGTTAATGTATACACAAGTCCTATGACCATTTAGTCACGTCCGAGGGGCTCGCAAGTTTCTTTGCGACCGATGCCACTTCAGTCTCTTGCTGGAGCATGCCGGCGGCTATGGATGAGCTCCATGTCTGTAATATGATGCATGGGAAGTGGCTGAGAAGCATGAGATGGTTTGCCGGCGTGAACCCCACGCTGGTAACTTGCGACCGCGCCACCAGCAAGAGTCAAAGCTGGGACGCATAGGTGAAGCAGTGGCCATATGTCATGGCGAACACTTGCTATGATCTATTTATTCAGCTTACAATGTCCTGGCCTGGTGAAGACGCTGGCAGAAAGAGGCGGACAAACGTGGGAGCTGCGTAACGATTTCAGTACCTAAGCAGTTTATAGAAATGCTCTGCAGAAAGAATTTTGCAGTGAGAGGTGAGCGGGGCAGTCAAACCAGGGCTGAGACTTGGGCGAGAGTACGGCATACCTCAGGAATGCCGAATGCGCGCAACGATGGATGGTCACAAAATGGCTTACGAGACCACCTAGCTCTTTGTCACAGGCTGGCTGAGGGCGATGCCCGTGGCCTTGGGGCTTGGACATTGAGCGAGCGCTGGCCAGCTATGGAGAGCGCGACGTTGGGACTCACAAGAAGCCAAGAAGCATAAACGCAATGTTCGACTATCCCAAAGGCATATGGGTTAAATGCGGTCGCACAGCTGCACGCGTGCAACGGGTGTTGCGGGTGTGTCACAGCACGCTGCGGTACCTGCCGCCCGGCTGAACGCGATACAGCGGAACCTGTACACTTAACACAAATGTACCTGTGTGTCCGTCTTACGCTGCCTGTGAAGGGTTGGTGTCAGCGCGCTACGCGGGTGGCTATGTTCTTACCTGACCGTGTCACTGCACGCTAGCGGGTGGCCCATTGGGGCCTTGTGAGCCTGTAGTGTGTGAGTTGTCAATTCGTTTTGCAAGCACCGGCGGACGATAAATGCACATCGTGGGAGGTTGATAATGTGTCAGCCCCGTACATCGGACTCGCGTACCGCTGGGTTCAGTTGGCCACGGGACGAGGGTGTCGCCAGGGCCCTCGGCACATGCCACGCGCTGGCTGCTATAAATAACTGTTTATCCATGGGGAAGTCCCTTGGTCGTGCATGGTGACCTTCATAGCACGGATGCTGGGGCCAACTATCAGCGTGGCCCGCGTCTCCTGCGAACCAGCGGTAGGCCGAACACCAGTAAGCTGAAATTGTTGCAGTTTACCCGATGCAGCAGACAGTGTATAGCATGCCGTCATCGGTTGTTAGCCACCTCAAAAAGCATAACCACATCAGACCGCGTGCATCAGACCGCGTGTTGTCGCTTTCATGTGCGTGCGTGCCACTGCGTGCCCGAACTGTGTGCTTGACTGCTGGGAACGGAGATCCGCTACGAACAGTGCACGAGAGGGATCATGGATGATCACGCTCGTGCGGGCATATGGCTTTTGTCCTCACCCGTGGCTCCTTGCGGCCGCTTGTGGCAGACGCGCCTTATTATCTAACCCCAAACGCAAATTGCCAACGAGCTTGGCGCGTGACCAGTCTGTTGCTTCCCGATCCTGCGCCGTCTTGTTGCCCTTCACGGCCGAGCTGCAGATCATGCATGGCCCCTGATTGCAATCTGGCTGAGTCCTCGCCACGGTGTATTGAGGGATGCGGTGATGGGAGGTACAAGCGCAAATTCCAAAGCAAGTTCCAGAGACATCGCCCTAGTCTAGGCCGCAGTGACATGTGCGGTTACTAGGCAGGTTAGCGACCGGAGCGAAAGCTGGTGGTCGAGTTGCAATCTGGCTGAGTCCTCGCCACGGTGTATGCAAAGTCCTGTGCCACAGCAGTGGCGGCGCCCTGACGTAAACCATGGCGATGGTATCCATTTACACGGTTCTTGGGAGTGGGGTGTAGGGACCAATCCCTGACCGGCAAGGGGGAGCGGGGAGAGGAACCCACCCCCGACCAGTCCGTACCCGTCTCAGTCCGACCTCACTTCGCAGCTGTGGTTCGACGGTCACCATGTGCACTCAAAACTGCACACCACCATGTCCAAGCACTGTGCATCCTATTGTCAAACCCCGCAGGCGTCCCGCCCGCCTCACGACTACATCAGCACAGCGCCGCCAGACGGACTCCAGGCAGTGTCAATACCGGCACCAGTTCACACGCCAGGACACATGAATGCGCCCGCCCAGACCTTACGCACGTACAGGCTTGGGTGGTGGTGCGAACAGGACGCGCATTAGGACAATAGCGCACGGATGACCGACCGCCACTCGATTCGTCACCATGACAGCAGGCACTCGCGGCCGCCATCAGTTCCTTGCATGGCGCAACTCGGGGGCACCGCAGCCAAGAGACGATATGAATGATAGCAAACGGGCCAACGCCCATCCCACGTTATAGCTTGTCAAGTGCCATACACCACCCCCTTACCACCCAGGCCCACCCCCCAGATGTTCATGGGTACGGTGTTCATCAGCACCATCATCACCCTCGTTATCCTGCAAAGGAAACGCAGATAGGACTTGCGGCATGCTCGACACCAGCACCGCGACGACGAGGGCATTGTGCAACGGCACCCCCGCCTCCCCGTGACGCCGCAGAGAGGCAGCAACAACTGCACAGGGAAAATAATCCAGTACCCCTGCAACCGTCCAGCAGTTCGACAAAACCGACCCTTTTTAGTCCCACAACAATGGTAGCATTATCTTTGGTTGCCGTTTGGTGCACAGGTCTTGGCACGCGTCATGAGCACTCAGTGCATCCAAGCTGCAAAGATAAAGACAGCCCGCCAACTGGCCCCGACGTCCTGCATGTAGGACCTGGATCAGACCAACGCTCAAAACTCTCGTGCTACGCCACACGGCACAGGCTGGCACCAAGTGCAAATATTGCACGCCTCCGAGCATCCATTGCCTAGGACTCTGATGGCGGCAACACAGGCAAGTACCTCATCACTCTTGTCCGCAGGTCTAAGATGTCAAGGCCAAGGCCTAGGCCACTCGGTGAGCCCGGCAAAGCGCATGACACGAAGTGCGACAATGCGCTTGCAAAACTCGGCGACATGCGCGTCCGACACACGGCGCCATTGCGGCTTCGCCACGCCAACCCTACGCCCCGCGCGCGGTCTCGGCGCCAACGCCCAACTCGTGCCCACGCGCATTCGCAGCACCCTGCTCCTTCTTGTCCCCAAGCCCTTGGGCCTGCCCTTGCCCCGCGCTCCCGCCCTGCTCCGTTCCGCTGCCCTGCACTACCTGTCCGGCCTCCGCTACCACCGGGGCCGTAGCGCCCAGTCCCGCTACGGAGCTTGCACTCCCTCCCCCGACGGCCGACCCCTCAGCCGTGCACGTGGACGTCAGGAAATCGACGAAGATGTGCTCGAAGTTCGGTATCTTGTCAACCCCTGCGAATGGCAGCAGGAGACTTGTTAAAGGCCTTGGCTCACTGAAGCGGCCCGACACCTAGTGATCGGCTGTGTAGGGAGTAAAGGTAGCGGGCAGGCGTTGCCCGTCACCATGTGCCGCTGACTGCTGCGGCAGCACTCCCCAAGGGGCCCCAGTGACCTGGGTTCCACCCAGCATGCTTGGGGGCTATCCACTGCCAGTCCGCAACCCCCAGAAGTACCAAAAGTGCAGAACACCGCACTAGGTGTTGACGCTTGACACCCCCTTGGCAACGCGTCCTGGAGTCCCGCTTGCCACACCCACCCGGGAAGTAGTTGATGTCTACCACGTAGTATAGCCGCTCCGCACCGCTCTCCTGCACCTCCGGGCAGATGAGGTCAAAGTTGAACAGCTGTAGCCCCAGCCGGTCGCGCAGCCGCCCAGCGAGCCCATGCGTCACCCACTCGGGCGGCATGTCCCCCGGCCGATGTGGCCCTTCCTCCCCCGCCGCCGGATCCCCTGCTCCCCCTCCCCCTTGCCCCGCTGTGGTGTCGCTTGACAACGACCCCCAAGTGGCTCCATAACCGCTGATGCTGCCCCTGGTTGCTCCTGTCCCAGCCCCTGCACCAGGGCAGCAGCTGCGGCTGCTGTTGGCTCCCGCGGTGGCAGGGCCGCTGCTGACGGACACCAGGTCGTCGTCCGCGGCGGGGGTGCCATCCGTGCTGGCGCGCTCGCGGTAGGGCGCGTACGTGGACTTGCAGGAGATGCGGGGCAGAGACAGCACGCCGGCGCGCTGCGCCTCGTCGCCGAGGTACGAGTCGCCCAGGGAGGGCCGCCGACACACCACCGTCCGCAGTCCAAGCACGTACACCTGCATAAGAGTACACCGGTAAAGCACACAACGGGACGCGGTGCACTTTGCTCCTGCACTGCGTAGGGCGTACCGGGCTCAAGGCAGCAGCTGCAGCCAGCAGGCGCGTGCCCGTCGCACCCATCTCCTAAAGGCGGCAACCAGCGTCCATGCTCCTACACAACTCGTTGGAGCTATAGAAACTAAAAGCACACTGAAGTGCGCAACCGCGCTGCGTCCCGCCCCATGTAACTTGTTCCCTACCCCGTCGGCCCCGTACCCCGCAGCCAGGCCCCACCTTGAACAGCACCCCGCCGTGCTCCACGAACTGTTGCACCACCAGAGGCGCCTTGAGTTCGCTGGACACGCTGCCCTCCAGCAGCCGCCCCAGCGCTGCCATGTCGTGCAGCACCGCCAGGCCGTGGCTGCCCTCACGCCCGTCCGTCCACAGCGGCTTGAACAGCAGCGGCGGGCGCAGCCCCGCGGCCTGCAGCAGCCCCTGCGCCTCGTCCAGAGACATGCCCTCCGTAATCTCCACCTGCAGGCGATGGCGTGAAGTCAGTCGCAAGGGTTGGAGTAGTGGTAGGGATGTAACAGGTCAGCAGCGTGGCCGCAAACGCATCGCAAGCGCGGAACTTCGTTGCATCAGCTCGCGAATCACAGGGCGCCTGACACGACACCTTTGAACCCGTCCAAATCAAAGCCGTGACGCTGTTCACACGACGCTTTGCACCTGCGCGCCGGCAAGCTTGCACGACGGCGCAACACGTGGACAGGTGGCATGGCGTCATGCTCGGCACGGCAGCACGCATGTAGCTACAGATGGCGAAGCACGGGTCTGGGGCGATTGCTCACCTGCGTAGGCGACTGCACCCGCGCAGTGAGCGGCGAGCACGCGCCGTTCGGGCTGGGTGGGCGCTGCATGGCACGGAACAGCAGGGCCGGCACTCTGTTGTCCCACGAGCAACGCGCCACACCACCGGTACCTCTAGCGGGCTTGCGGCCTCTTGTGCACAGTCAGCCGTGCTTTCTTTGGATGACTGCTGGCCCTAGGCGTTAGTGAATTGCGACTGTGGTTTGGGGCAGGGCACAGACATACTGTGGCCCCGCGCTTGGCCCTGCCTCACCTGCACCACAATGCCGTTGCCCTTGAGGGGGCTCAGCATTGTTGCCCGGTTCTGTGGGCAAGGACACGACAGCAAGAGGGATCGTGAACCTGCCGTCCTGCGACGAGCCGTCGCGCTATCGGCCTTTGGTGCGCAGAGCGCTGTACGGCTGCACCGGGCCAGATGCGTGGCGTTTCATGCTAAACAGTAAAGCTACCTTGCGACATCCTTGACCAGGATATTGGGTTTCTGCCCTGACTCACAAGCGTGAACAGGCAAGTGACAGCTAGTCAAAAAGCACCCACGCACCAGCGCTGGGTTCATGCTTCGGCACAGAATGTGGCACAGACGCACAGCATGGCACAGTGGATGCAAGCATGCAGGAGCGTGGCTCTGGCCCAGGGCAACACCAGGCCTACAACCGCGCGGCACGCGAACAGCACTGGTAGAGCGGCTGCTCGGCCCGTCCCAAGCTCATAAGCTCACATGCTCATGGGGGTACAGGTGGCGGGCCATCCGACGCCGCCACCCTCAAGCGGTATCCAGACAAGCCCAAGGTAGGCTGAACAACGCCCCGGCCGTACACAGCCACCCACTGGACCTGCAAACGCACGTCTGCCCTTGTGTCCAAATTGATGCTCGCAGGGTGCGGGTAGTACGTACCTGCAGGGTACGGATGCCCGCCACACTGTCTATGACCTTCACGCCTGGTCGGGCCCGGACGTACTCCTGCAGGTGCCGCTCCCATTCTGCGACAGGGGAGAGCATACGCAGCGCAAGCAGTACACTTACGACAGCTGCCTAGGTAGCAGGCGGTGCTGGGGGAGCTGCCGGGGGCTGTTGTTTCCAGCCTGAACCCGCGCGGCAGAGGCCTAGCCTTCGCAGAGCTAAGGAGCAGGTTGCAAAGCGCCCAGTGCTAGGGACAGGGTTCGGCTGGAAGGTGTCAAGCCGACCGCACACAGAACCGGTGCAAGGCGGTTAGTGGGAGGGGCTGACGAAGGGCTCAGGCCTTGCTGGCGTGGAGGGTGGAGGGGCTGACCTAGTCCCGCGCACCTAAGAATTGCGAATTGTTGGACATTGCACTAATGTAACCCCTACCTAGGTTTGGCCGCAACTTGTGAACAATTGCGTCGTAGGGGCCCTGGTCTATCAGGGGCCGTGTGTAGTCTATTTGCAAAAGCTCGACGCCTTTTGCCCGTGCCGTCCGTATCATTTTAGGAGTCAGGTATCGTGAAACCTGCAAATTTGAAACAACGCCTGGGTTGGCCCGATACCGACCGTGTCCCGGGGGCAGGGGACCCTCACTGGAGACTGCTGTACAGCATAAGCATTTTTCGTGCCGTTCACACACCTTCTTTGGCAGGAGTGCGCATCCCACTCTCAAGGGCCGGCGACCTCCTTCGCATTTCGTTGCCCTCTCCTCTGGCCGAGACGAGGATGCCTCACCAGCGACCATGTCACTATTATCGTCCGATGTGCTGCCTCTTTCGTCAAGCATGAAACACTCTCCGGTATTGGTTTAGTGGCCGCCGTGCAGGCCTCAGCTCAACGTGTCCGGTCCTCAATCTTAGTGACATCCAATTGAAAATGTGCACGCATAACAAGCCACCCGTATTGTCGCTAGGCCAACTCGTCCAGGAGTTGAGGGTAAGTGCTCCAGCTGTAGTGTATCAGTTTGGGTGTGTCGCAATGCTCTAAGTCGCAGGTCCTGCAGCAACAAATTCTCATGAGTGTCACAGTCTGCCGTCCGTCACGATAGCAGTGTCAGCCGTGCTAACAACGGCTACGGGTCAACCACCATTGTACTGCAGCATCTTTATGCAATATGCCACGACACATGTGACCCAGACGTCCATGATTTCTTGTAGACATGTTCTTACGAAGGTTGCGCGCGTTGGGGGTGTGGCTCCTGTCGGCAGCGGTCAAGCGCCTGTACCGGATAGTCTTCCTCTTGCGCCTTTATGTGCTTTTACTCGAACGAGATGCTGCAAGAGCAGCGGATCGCGTTTCGAGTCAGGAGCAAGAGCAGGACCAAGCCCGCTGGCAACAACGTGTCGATGACGGTGGGGGGGCCACCCCTGACTCCGGACGGGACAGTGCTATAACATTTCGTGCTGCATAAGATCTTAGGATGCACCGGTGATTGTCAGAGCTGTAGGCATGGCGTGAGCACTTTTTTCCGTGCCATTCCGTCCCGCGCCTTTTCCCTTTCCGTACAGCCTGGCCTCCCAGTCATGGGGTACGCTCAACGCACGCGCTACAAGACGAGCCCTACCATACCATCAATCTGGCGCTCTATACTGGGCCCTGAAGCTGAACATGTCCCCTTTCTGGGCCCCGCAGGTCATGCGTGGCTTGACTTCTGTGACAGCCTGCGCGGCTTGGCGGACTACATCGTGTCGCCACCCCACGCACCGCAACCGAGAGGGCACGAGTCCAACGCACGCATGCAGCAGCAGGATAGGCCCTCGGGGGGCTCTGATGCGCAAGCAGGAGTTGTAGCGCTGGCCGAGGTGGATCGAAACGAGGGACTGAGGTACCTTACACGCGTGCTGCGAGGAGGTAAGCAGTTTAAGCACCACGCACGCTGGGTGGGCGAAGCGACCGGCTACCAAGGCTACCAGTGCCTCACAGAAGCAAGTGATGCGTCACTGTTCTTTCTGCGGGTCCAATACCGGTACAGTCCCATGGCACGGGATTGCGTGTCTGCGGTCGGCCCCAGGATCGTATCCCATGTTTGCAAATGCACACAGTTGCCGCCTAGGTGGCGGTGTTGCATCATTCCAGTTGTGGGGCTCGACAAGGTCTTTGCCGTTATCTTGCGTTTGCTGCCCACTCGATAGGCCTTGAGGCATTCCTGGACTGCTGGGATCCCGCATGGCCTGTGCTGCGGCCACTGCCGTACAACGTCAAGATGGGTGCAGATAATCCCGACAACCTGTACATGTACGGCACAGGTAGAGACCCCTTTGCCCAAGGGCAGTGATATGCAAGCAGAACTTGCAGTTGCAGCCTTTAGGCACCTGATTGGATGCTGCGGTGCTTCGCATGTGGCGCAGGTCCCTGGATGTGCCATGCCCCTCGCCCACCGCGCTGCATCTGCGTCTGGAAGCCGCCGGGCATGATCCACACACGAGCTGCACCGCCATAAAGCCAATTTCCCGGTGCATGGCCATGTAGGGAAAACCTCTACGAGCTCAGTGGCTAGACTGCATAATGTCACCAAGAATTGGGTCCCACTGCAAACGATCCAAAAGAACCACCTTCGCCGCCGAGGGCGTGACATCTGCCGCTCCCACACCTCACGCCCACCCCGTCCGCCGCACGTGTGCCTCATGCCGCTGCAGTCTCCGGCCAGTACCAGTACCGCTTGTACGGCAAGCGCGGCAGCGTGACGTACCTCAGCTTTGGGTGCTACTGCGGCAGCCGCCCGGGCCTGGGCAGCACGGACCCCACGCACTTGGACAGCTCGGAACTCGTGACGCAGCCCGACGGCTCATTTGAGGTAAGGAGTTAAACACAGCACGCTCAGCATTGGGCACCAGCCCCTACTGAGCCCTTGCAAGCGAGGCTGTTTGGACCAGTGCCGCTTCGTGCGCATCCCGTGCGACCACGGTCCCCTACGGTTGCCCCACGCCACTGACCCCTGGGTCGGTACGGTGTGGCTCGGTGCAGATCTTCCTCACACCCCAGCCGCGCGGGTCCAACTGGATGCGACTGCCGCCAGGCGCCAGCCGCCTGGTGGTGCGGCAGACGTTCCTGGACAGGACCGCGGAGCAGCCTGCGGAGGTGCATATCGAGCGTCTGGGGCTGGGCGGTGGTGGTGACCTAGGCGGCAGCCGGGGCGGCTCCAGCAGCGGTGCGCCTGCTGGAGAGGTCCGGCCGCCGCTCTCCGCCGCACAGGTAGGGGACCTCTCAGTGCGAAAGCGCGAGGCTTCAGGCTTCTTCATGCTTGCGCCGTCAAAACGCTTCGTGGGTACACGTGTCGTGAAGAGGCGAGGACCCGCACACGCGGTGTCGGCGTAGCCGTAAGGTGTACCGGTACCGGTTGGTACGGTTGCAGTTTCCTGCGCCTATGCGGATGCAGGTGCATTGTGCCTTTTCAATAGCTCGCTGCTGCGACAGCGCTGGCACACAACGCGACATGGTATACCCTGGGCCCTGGCCTTGAAACTTGCCGTGGTCCTGCGCAGGTGGTTTCGGGGCTGGCTGGTGCGTCGCTGTTCGTGTCGGGCAGCGTGATGCAGTTCCAGCAGTGGTCGCGCTCCTTCGCGCAGCGGCCCAACACGCTGTTCACGCTGGACCACGATGTGTACATGACAGGTGAGGTGTGTAGGGGATGCGGTGCGGGAATTGGATACATAGACATGACAAGCAGACATTTATTGAAGTGTCACTCATTGCCATATCCGGGAAGGAGACAGTCTGAGGCAAGGGTGCTGACTGGGCGGACGTGTACATGACAGGTGAGGTGTAGCGGCGCGCGTGTGAGTGTGAGCTTCGGACCGTTGCGGGTTTTGGGCACATGTGCTGTGGCAGGATGCAACGGCTTGGGGTGGAGTTGCTTTGTTGCTGTGACCTGGTCGCTAGCGCGCTAGTAAGGACTCCAGTCCGTCGAAACTAACCTACGCTAGCTGTGCTGGCCTGGCCTTGGCTCACATGAGGTAGCCTCACCTCGGACGAAAACACCGACAAGCTTACATAGCAGGGCTGTCTGCCGATCTCGCTTTGCACTCACTGCCGCCGCATGCAGTGCTCTTCACCTCCCTAGGCCTCTGCACATCTTCTTGATGCGCGGTCAAGAGGAGTCAACTCGTGCCAGCAGTGACCGCTGATTCTCCACTGTGCGCCCGTACCCCTCCCAGCCTGGGCTGACCCAGCCATTCACTTCTTCCACGGCTACTGGAAACTTGGCCCTGGCGAGGCCCTGGTCATTACGGTGAGGCAGAGCTTCCCTTGGCATGAGGCAGCTGGTAGCCTGCATGTCAGACCTCAGCCGACGAGCGCCCAATCTATGCCTGTTACGACATGTTTCAAGGCTCACTCACACCTTACTGAGTGCAACATGTGCGAAATCTTGTGTTGTATCAAACCACGCCTTGGCCAGACAAGGACCCCCGAGTGCGTTTACTGGAATTTCCAGCTGGACAATTGGTGGATGGAGTCGCTGGACTACGAGGCGCACCCCGCCACCCACGTCAACAAGGCGAACGCGGGCTACATGCCCGACGGCTCAGTGTGCCTGGTGGTGGCGCACGAGGACCCGCGCCCGCGCGCTGCGCGTAGCATCAGCACCCGCACCTGCACGACCACCACCACCAGCACCACCGGTAGCAGCAGTGGCTCTGCCGCGGCCGGTGCTAGCGGGAACGGCGACGGCGGGGGCGAGGGTGGCGGGTCGCTGGCGGGGCTGCCTCGTGCCGTGCTGGCCGGCGTGACGTGGGTGGACACGGCCCACCACAGGCACGGAACCATGGGTCTGCGCTGGGTGCGGGCGAGGGCGCACCCGGTGCCGGTGTGCCGGGTGGTGCGTGTGGGGCCGGAGCTGGCGCGGGTGGTGGCGGAGTCGGGGGCTGTGGTGTTGGGGGAGTAAGGGGTGTAGGGAGGTTGGTGCGGAGGTGCGAGGGTTGCAACTGGCTGCCGGTCTGTATAGTGACATACCGGCCGCGCTGCATGGTAGTACGACGGGGGCAAGCGAACGTGGCCATGGCTGTGGGGCTGCGCAGGTGGACGGTGGTGTTCAGTAAGGGCAAGTGTGCCGAGCGCTCGAATGTGTTAGCCTAGCCCAGCACACAACTGTTTCAGCAGTACAAGCTGTATGTGCATCACATGGCTACCTCATAGACGCGGACTGTGAGAACTTCGGTGTTAGCAGGTCTTGGCATAACCGTATACTACGTTGGGGCAAGGACACGGCACACGGGTGGGGGGACATTGCTAGGGCGCGGAACCAAGCTGGGGTTCTATGGAACGGCGGCCAGCATGAAGCGAAACTGCAAGTAGCGCAAACAGTGAAGATACTTCTAAACTCAGCAACACCGACTCAGTGGCAGCGCGCTAGCGAGGCGTAAAAAGGTTGGAACCTGTAACCGTCTCCAACGACCTGTATCGACCTGTATCGTACGGCAACCGAAAGTGCTCTCAGCAGGTTTGGCAACACAGACTTTTGCGCACCGTAACCTGCGTAGAACAATGTCTTGACTGCATGCAACATATTACGCTATGGAAAGCGAGCTTTGCGTTGCTTCATGCATTTTGCGAGGACTCGAAGACTGGGGCAAGCGCCGCCGCGAACGTACACAGCCTGGTAGGACAGACTTGTAGCATATCAGCCTGAGCTGATAGTAGCGCGCCGGTTTCCTGGGAGACAGGAGGAGAGACGGACCAGTCGGGCGACTCTTGACACCGCGGCAAAGAGCTAGCACAGCTCCTTCAGGTGAGCACGAAAGAGCGCCTGCACCTAGTTACTTGAGGTCTCGGTGGGTCAAACGCGCACCACCAGCGCGCGCGGCGTGAGCCATTTTCCGCACGTTATGAACCCTCCCGCCTCGCTGTGCAGCGCTCGAAACAACGCTTTTGTCGCTCAATGCTACTATCAGTGGTCCATGGCATGTAGTGCGGGTCAACTCTTGGCTGGCAGATACCCGGCGATACTTGTGCGTGTCGCTAAAAGCGGCGATGTTAGCGCTTTCAAGGAGGCGCACTCTCCCATGTTAGGACCAAATGTTACATGGTCCCTCTCACTTGGTACTTTACGCTTTTCTCATCCGTTTTTAGGCGCTACGCAAGCGCCAGAGGCCAGTCCCGCGAGACACTTCAGCGTGTACCGTCTGCGAGGGGCCTGGAACAGGGCGCTCCGGCTACTTTGCACGGCTGTTAAAGCTAAAATCATCCTAGATAGAAGGCGGCTGGGTCAGCGCGGCGGAAGACAACGCAAACCGAGCGCAGGCAACAGACCGGCGTCAGCATGGCCACGGAGACGTGCCGAGGGGTCCCCCGAGCTGGAATGCGGCCGGGCACCTACAACTTGCTTGCATGTTTAGCTGACGCGGCAGCGGCTGCTCCGGCGCCTGGGTCGGCCGCTCATGCCAGGAGCGAATTAGAGGAGCGCTCGGCTGCACATCCCGCGACGGCCAACATTGACGCTCAAACAGTAGCTCAACGAAATGCATATGAATCTTGCATTGGCGCTGGCCGGGCGTCACCCTCGCCCGAGTCGGCCGTCGGCGTGCCGGAGGACGCTGCGGGCTTTCGGGCCGAACGGGAAGTTCAGGTAGGCGCTGCGCTTGCGGTAGCATAGTGTGATTAAATCATTGCCATGCATGCCCAGGCACTCGCCTGTTTCTCGCGTTCCGTGGCTCAGGCGCGCGAGCTACGGAACGAGCGTTAGGGGCTTGTCGAGCACTGAACGCGCTGGCATCCCAACAATGTGCATGACGTTTAGTATTATCACTTATAGACGCAAGATTGGCACCATGGCTGCGTCGCGACGACGCACGTGCTTGCGACTTCGGCACGCGACAATAACTATCTCGCGACCTTTCAGCGCCGGCCCGCATTTTTTTCTGCCCCAGGTCACCTGCAATGGTAACTTCGGGACTTTTCTTCTGCCGTCCCAGTCTGTCCAGTGTTTCTGCAGCAAGTGCAGCGCAGCCAACAGCGCAAGCCAGGCGGCAGGCTGCAGCGTCCCCGCCATAACGCCGACAGAGTTTGAGCGCCACAGCGGCCTGCTCACAGCCAAGAAGTGGCGCAACAGCATTCGGCTCGCCGAGGGCGACGGCACGATCACCATCGGCAAGTGGCTGGAGCAGCACAACATCCTCCCGCGACCCAAATGCAACGGCGGCCCGGTAAGCTCCCCAGCCCCAGGCGGCTCCGGCAGCCTAGCTGCCGGGCTGGGCCCTGGGCTGGGCAGCGCTCACGGCGCATCGGACGCCGGAGCGCACGCTGGCGGTGCAGGCACGCTGTACCACCAGGCCTCCGGGACGGACCACCTGGGGGCCGCAGTCGCAAACCACCTGCGCAGCACCGTCCCGCCCACCCGCTACCCCGCCTCCGAGTACGTCACCGGCGAGGATGAAGAGCTGGAGGACGCTGGGGGCTACGCACGCGGCGAGGACGGCGACGGTCTGTTCGACGGGGATGATTACGAGGATGACGACATGGGTCAGGGGCGCGGCCGCAGCCGCAGGGCGGGCCAGCGCGCGGGACGCATGGGGCACCCGGCCATGGCAGGTTCCGTTGGCTTCCGCTCCGACCCAAACCGTAGGGCGGCCGGATCGCGGCCCGTGGGTGGCCAGGGCCGCCAGCACAGCGCGGCCGGTGGCGTCGGCGGCCAGGCACGGCTGCCGCCGCGCCACCGCAGCCACCAGCGGCCGGGGCCCAGCAACGGAGCCTCGGGCAGCCGGCTGCCATCTGGGTCGGGCTCCATGCAGCCCCGAATGATGGGCATGGGCAGCGGGGATGGTTCCCGGGGTCTCGGAGCGCACGGCAGCAGCAGCCAGGACGGTCAGGATGGTCGCAGGCGCGGCATCCACCGCGGTAACGGCCATGGCAATGGCAATGGCCACAGCAGCAGCGAGGGGAGCCCGCCGTCCGACGACAGCAAGCCGCAGGGAGGGTCGGGCGGCAGCGGGGAGGCAGACGGCAGCGGGACTGGCGACGGAGGGGAGTCCATGAGGCCGCCCGCGATGGACGCGCGCAAGAACGGTGGGTGGGAACGGCATGCGCATGAGGAGTCCGTTGGCAGCCGTTGGGCCGTTGCGCTGTCCATGCGCCTAAGACATTTTCTTCTACCCTTGCAGTCGCGCTGTCCTGACACTGTCGCATGCGCTTGTGACCCTTCCGCCCTTGCTGTCGCGTTTTCCTAGCCTTATGGAGGCATCTGTGACCACTTTCCTTGCCTGTCCGTCACGTATGCCGGTATGCGCGCAGACGGTATGCTGGACAGCTCCGGCGGACGGCGCTTTATGCGCAGCAGCCCGACGGACCAGCCCGCTTCACAGCAGGTAGGCCTCCGCTTTACAAACCTCAAGGCCATGTTGGTGCGGGTGACTGAAGGCATGGTTACGGTGTGCATACTGGGCTTGAGCACAGCACGAACCCGTCATGGCACAGCGAAATGCATACGGCGCCACGCTTCGCAATTAGTACCGTATTTATTACGAGGTGCGAGACACCACAGATCTTGCTGTGGCGTACCGCTCAGAGCACCACGCCCCTTCCAGTGACGCGCACAATTGCCGCCCACAGCCCACCGCATTTCTGCTCCTTCCTCACCTACCCCACGCTCCCCCTCGCACCCAGGGTCGCTCCGCCCGCCACGCCGCCGCCAAGCGCCTCCCCCACGAGTACCTCACCGGCAGCGACATCGGCCCGGCCGTCAAGCGCACCCGCACCGGACCGTCGGGCGGCTCCCGGCCAATGGGCACGGCCATGGGCATGGGCAGCTGCGACGACGGGCCCTACGACCCCAGCACCAGGCCCGGGGGCGCCAACGTGGGCGCGCAGCTGCTGCCGCCGCCGCCGGTGCCGCCGGGCTGCGGGCCGCAAGTGCGTGGCTGGCGGCTGCTGGGCAACGAAGCTGGCCCGGCAGCGGACCAGGTGTGTCCCCTTAGGGTGGTCCAGTAGCATCTGCAACGCTTACCTGCGCCTGACGCGTCCATGGTGCAGCCCGCGAGACCATTGAATGGTGTGTACATGCGTAGAGCATGTAGTTGTACGGAAGCTCAACGCACCCGTCCGCTGCACGTGCTGCTTGTCCCAAGCCATCACCCGTGGCAAGCGCGCTTAGGACTAGGCACAACGCTCACTGTCATCGCACCCAATTCCCTGACCGCTCCACAGGTGCTCATGACCGTGACCATCAACGGCCGCACCTACACTGGGCTGCTGGCACCGCAGCCCGTCGCCTTCCCTGGTGGCCGCCCGCCGCTGCCGCTGTCGCAGCCCGGCCAGCCCCTGACGGGCCTGCAGGGCCGCAAGCTCGCCGCCGTAGCGGACCACGGGGCTAACGCCCTGGCCGTCGGGCCCGGGGCCAAGCTGCCTGCCGGAGAGGAGGTAAGGTTGATGCCGCGAGTTGCTGATAGGTTTGTCCCTCCTGCGCTTGACAGCCCACTTTCCCACTGGTCTATGCCGCGGAATTGGCGATTACCGTAGGCAGCCTCGGTGCATATGGCCCTTCCGTCGCCATACCGAACTATGGTATCAGCGCTCTCCCTGCCTCGCATTCGCACGCCCATTCAACGCTTTGCGCCGTGCCCCACAGGCGGAGGAGATTGACGACGAGCCCCCGCTGGATGACGGCCTTCCCGCCGACCATCCGCGCTGTGCGCTGTGCCACCGCTGCGCCAACCCCGTCCTGGCACTCCCAGCGCCCGCCTCCCCGTCCGCTGCGGTAACCACCACAACCGTCGCAACCACCGCCGCTGTGACGTCGGCGCTGGCGGGTGCCGAGGAGCCCGTGGGCCCTGCTGACGCCCCGGAGCGTGTGCCCTTGCTGACGGAGACCAGCATGGCAGTGGACGAGCCTGCAGAGCAGCTTGTGGTCGCGGCTGCGGCTGTGGGTGCAGGTGCAGGCGCAGCAGACGGCATGGACCTCATTGCGCGTGCAAGCCGCAGCAGGGCACCTACTGCTGCGCAGGAGGGCGGTGCGGCGATGGACATTGTCATGGGCGAGGCTGTTGCACAAGATGGCGTCACCAAGGCAGAACATCACGCTCAAGGCGAGCGCGCTGCTGCGGGCGTCCTGTGCCACGAGTCCCTGGCCGATAGGCAGCACAACGCACTGCCCCCTGGCGGTGAGGAGTCCGGCCCTGCCGTCGACGCCGGCGCCAGCGTCCCTGCACAAGGAGGCGCAAGGACGCTGTCCTTATCGCTGTCCATGGTCGAAGGCGAGCTGCCCCCTCCGACGCACGACGTTATGGTCAAGACCGAGGAGCTGGCCAAGATGGCCGTGCCCCGCGAGCAGAGCGGCGACCTGCCCGTGTTAGTCTCCACGGCGACTGCTCCCGCTGCTCCAGCTGCCGCCGTTGCGGCTGCTGGCGAGGTGGTTGCCGCCTCGTGCACGGTACGGCAGGCGGGCGGCTGCGGACTGGGCCCGCTGGTGCCGGTCAAGGGCGGCAGCCTCCCTGCACCGTGCCTCGTGCACTCGCAGTGTGCGCTGTGGTCGCCGGACGTGTTCGTCATTGGCGGCAGCATGGTAGGTGGCTGGGGGCCAGCCCGCAACACAGGACAATGATGTTTTAGCCTGCTGTGAGTGCTGCAGCCATTGGACCGTGCCCTCCTCGCTGCTTTCCATCTCCATCGCCAAGGGGCATGTTGTGTAATACCATGAGTTGTTTCAACGCCTGAATGGGATCAGTGAAGGGTCGTTCATGTGCGCTTCCATCATTTTCACCCTGCAGTACGGCGTCCCGGCGGTGGTGAAGCGCGCCAAGGGCCGCCGCTGCTCCGTCTGCGGCCGTGCGGGGGCTACGCTCGGCTGCAGCAGCGCCAAGTGCAGCCGCAGCTACCACTTGCCCTGCGCCATCGAGGCTGGGGTGCAGCTGGCGGTAGGTTGCTTGCCAGCCCCCGCCGACACCGAACGCCTCGTGCCGTAGCCGCGTACCTGCCCTCGTGCCCTGGGGTGGATTTCTTCGTCTTGATGACCCTGGCCCTCCGGACTCGCTCTACTGGGTCTGTAACTGAACAGAACTGAGCTACACCTACCTGCTTACCTGCCCTCGTGGCTTAGCCCTTGTGCATGATACACCTGCCTGCTTACCTGCCGTCGTGCCTTAACCCTTGTGCATGCTGTACTGGCCTCGTCAGTGTAGGGGACAGGTATTGCTCGCTGAATCATGGCGCAAGCAACACCTTGTGCTTACACACGCTGCGCTTGCCTTCCCTCAGGCCGAGCCCTACTCCGTCTCCTGCCCCGACCACAAGCTCTGCGCCCAAGGCCACGCCTCTACCGCCCAGCCCAGCTCAGCCCGCTCGACCGGCCCCCGGCACCGCCTACCCGGCACCGCCCAAGACAAGGACGCATCCTCCCTCGCTCCCGGCACCGTCGCCGGCTCGGGCCCTGCCGCCAGCGGCAGCTGCTGCGGTGTGCCCATGGGCACTCGGGTGGAGCTGCCTCTGTCTCTGCAGCTCGCGGCCAGCCGCCGTTTGGCCTCTGCTGCGGCTGCTGCGGCCGCAGCGCCTACGATCAAAGCCGAGGAGCTGCCTGGAGCGGAGGCAAAGGGCGTTGTCGCGGGCGGTGAGGCCCACGACGTCAAGCGGGACCCCAGCGGGCACCTGCCCGCTATCATGATGGCCCGGGGCCTGCCGAGCCCCGGCGGCGGCGCCGCCGTTACGCCCACCGCGCCCACCGGCACCATGTTGCCCCCTACCGCCAAGCCCACTACCGGCCACGGGATGGAGGGCCCCGGCGGTGCCGCCGGCCTCCAGACGCAGCTCTCGCAGGACGGGGGTGCTGCAGCGGGAGAGGCCCTGGAGGCGGCCCTTGTTGTCGCTGGCATGCACGGAAACGCCACTGTGATTGGGACCAGCGCACAGGAGGAGGGGCCAGATGGCGCTGCAAGGGGCGCCGGCGGCCTGAAGCGCCTGCGTCGCGACACGGCTGACCCGGCAGAGCTCGCGGATGCTGGCGCTGGCGCTGTGCCTAGCGGTGATGGCGCCGGCGGCGGCCGCTCCGAGACCGAAAACGCCATGGCGACTGACTCGCCGGCGGCCAAGGTGCCTAATGTGTTTATGGCACGTGCTGCCGCGGCAGCCGTGGCCTCAGCCGGCGGCGGCGGCAGCAGTATGGCGGGCGTGGGGGCCCCTGCGTCCAGCAGCAGCTGCCTGAGCGACCCCAGCGCGGGCAGCGGCGTCCTGCCCGACATGGCATCCCTGGCGGCGCAGTGGGGTAACATCCCACTGTCGCAGGCGCTGGTGTTGCTGCAGCAGCAGGGCTTGCAACACGTGCTGCCAGAGGGTCTGCAGCAGCTCATGTTCGTCAGCGGCGCGGCCGCCGCCGCCGCTGCAGCTGCCGGCAACTCGCAGCCCTCGATGGACAGCCCCACGCACGGCGCCGGCCGCAGCGCGCACGGGCATGGCCACGGCCGCCCTCGTCACCACCAACACCACCCGCAGCAGCAGCAGGTGTCGACCGGGGGCTACGGGTCCGCGGGGACAGCGGGACCCACGAGCAGCTGCGGCGGCCCTGCAAGCGCCTCCGTCGCGACCAGCGCGTACGGCAGGATGCAGCCGCAGGGCTCTCCGCCGCACGCCGCGTCCATTCGGGGCGCGGCTGAGGAGCTGCTGCTGCAGCAGGCTGCCGCAGCGGCGGCGGCCGCCGCCGCTGCTGCAGCTTCTGGCGGCGGCCTGGGCGGGCTGATCTCCATGTCTCACGTGCTGCCGCGGGCTGCGAGGAACGTGGAGTCGCTGCTGCCGTCCCGCCCGCTGCTGCACAACCCGTACGTGCCTGCCAGTGGGGACCCCTCGGCCGATCTAATGGTTTCCAAAATTGCACAGAACGGAAACAGGGAGGCAGAGGCGGAGCTGCTCGGCGGCACCACCGGGCGTGCGGGCCACACCGGTCGCTGCGCCGTGTGCGTTATTCAGCGCAAGGGTAAGCCATTCATTGTGCTCCACGCTTGTCCATGGGAACTGTCTCGGTCCTTTAATGTATGCATTGTACGCTTCTTGTCATGTATGAACGGGCGTTCTGGCAGGCAACGGGACGTTGCATCTGAGCTTGGCGCATGCCAAGTGGAGCTTTCACGCCATGCTTGGTCAAATTGCGCAACCGCAGGCAAGTGCGGCACCGAGAGCGCCCCCAAGAAGTGCCTCCGGCGGCAGCTGGTCGCACTGCAGCGCGCCACAAACGGCGCCGGTGCCTCTGACGGAGAGGAGCCCATGGACGCAAGCCCAATGGCGCCGCCGCCGCCGGGGCCGACTCAGGGAATAGCAGTCGGTGGTGGCGGTGGTGGCGGCGGTGGCGGCAGCGGCGGCAGCGGCGGCGGCGGCAGCACTCCCCCACACGGCGGTGACGAGCGGGTGGCGGTGGCGGCGGCGGAGCAGCGGGCCCGGGAGAGGGCTCGCCGGGAGACGTGGTCGCTGCCGCTGGGCCAGGGCAGCGGGGCCGCAGGCAGGCGCGTGGGTGGGGCAGTGTACGAGTAGGTGGAGCTGCTCGCAGCTTGGGTGCCTGTGTAAGGACGCTGATGTGGGTAGTCGTCAGGAGGGATGTTTAACGCACCAGGGGGGATGTGGTGCAAGTGCGAATGAGACCGTATGGTGGTGTTTCTTTTCGGCTAGGGTTTAAGGTTTCCGCCCCGAGTAACGTACAGTAACCTGGGAACCGGTTGAGGTCATGATTGCATGTTGTTGCCGGGCCTTGCGAATGCATTGGCAAGGCTTGCGGCGTTCAGTCGGTCTGTCGTGACTTCAAGACTACTACAAGTTCCGTTTGGGAAGTTGCTGGCGAAGGCAGGCAGGGCCTGGCTACTTTCGGCTGGGCCCTTAAGCTGCCCGGCCAGTATTTGTCCCGCCGTTTGTTTACCAGCATGTTTGCTTCATAGGGCAAAACCACCACAGCCGTTATGTGCTGCGGGGTTTGCAGCAAATGTACATGGTCGCCGTACGTATCGTGGCATCCAGACACATGTTGCCGGTGTGAGGCGGGGTCTGCTACTGCGCACGTGCCCTGCTGTCTGCAGCTCGGGTTTGGTGGCGCGGTGGCAGTCCCTATGTCCCCTTATCGCCCAGGCGGATATCCGCCGCACAAATTGTCCTTACTGGCCGTTTGGGGCCACGCGTTGTCAATGGTTACGTCATTGGGTGTTCGCGCAACGTTTGCGCGCACCCTCGTGTTGCTGGGCCCGGTGCTTTCGTTGTGCTAGGCAGCGGCTCGTCATGCATGAGTTTGCCAGTGGCATGCGCAACCGTGCTTCTCATCCGAGCTGCTTGTGGTGCATTCGGTCTGTGTTTGGAGACCCCCACGGTGTTTGTTTCAAGGCCGGTTGGCTTGTACGCCGACTGATGCGTGCGCCCGGGCTGAACTTATGCCCAGCGCTGTGTATCTGTGTTTGTGGTGGTTTAGTACGATTTTCACGCTACGGCGCGGCCCTGCCCCTCGCGACCTTGCACGGCTCCCCTGTCCATGCCTCGTGTGCTATGTCGTTCCCGGCTACGGGCAGTGTGGACTGACATTCGTGGCAGTGACCACAAGGTCTCTTTGGCTATTGTTCTGTTGGCTAATGTCGTGTTCGGTTTGGTGTGAAGAACGCTGCGGACGGCCCATCTGTTTCGTAGACTGCGGCAGTCTGGCCGCTCAGGCACCCAGTAGGGCTTGCCCTGGTGAGCTGTCTGTGCGCGGTGACACTGCGCGTGACAGTCGGTTTCCTCACGGCCCCTTTGCGCTGCGGCACCAGCTGTTTTGCGGTGTGCTTGCATGTTGGCTTTTGTGGGGCTTACAGCTATGTATGGTATGTGGTGAGGACGACGCACATGGATGCCTGCCTCTCGCGGGCAGGAAAAGTCCCGCAAGGGTCTTGACATGGCGCAGCGCCTGTGGGTGTGACGAAAAGGTGTTCCCAGTAGGCCGCCCTGGGGCAGCAACTTGGCAAGAGTTATGCGGCAGTTGAGGTGTGGCTTGCTGCCTTTAAGGGGCCTCGTTTCCCCCCCTCTCAGTGACAGTTCGTCACTGCTAAGTAATTCTTGATTCGTGTTCTGGCGATGCCACGGCTACAGCACTTTTTCGTCGGCACTGTTCTACGCCGCTGGGGGGAAGAACGCTTACTGTGTCTGCCAAGCCGCCACCTAGTATGCGACGCTTGGTGTGGGGTAGTAACGGCATGATTACACACGTTGCAAGTACCTGAAGCCCTATGTTCACAGGTTGCGCTGCTTTGTTTGGTTTGGTCTGGGTATGATTACGACTTTTGTACTACGGATGGTCGCTATCACCACTGCGGAAGCCACTGTCTTGCGGGCTTGTAGGCAGGGGCAGACAGCAACGCTGTGTCCATATTGCCCCAACACACTGTCCCTTGAGACGGGCAGGCCAGCACACCGCCGCATGCGTTGCTGCATTATAATTGCGGCCGCGGCGGCACGTGGCTACACGCGTGAGGTGTTTGTCGGCCGTTTGGCCATGCTCCGCACATGCAGCTGCTTTGCAATGCCAGGCGCGCCCGACTTATCGCAAGGGCATTACAGCGCCAAGTCCCCTCGCATTGAGGGGGCACAACCTCCCAGGCATAACGTGCGTGCGCTGCTGTCGACGCAAGTATCTTGGTAGGCCCACGATTTCCTGTTTGCTTTTTGGGCTGTTGCTTGATGATACGTTCCTACGCGGGTTGCCAGCGATGCGCCAGGCATTGTGCGCGCAGTGTGGCACCCGTGCGTTCGGTGTGTTGGGCGACAGTGCGTGGAACTCGTTGTTAGTCGGGCATGGTGCACACTATACAACGTAGCACGGACATGGGCGCTTATGCGCTTATGGCAGCAAGGCCGTGACATTTGTACTTTTTGGGCTTTGTCGGAGGCTGTGTGGACAGGGGATCTGGAGTTGATTAGTGGCGGGGCCGTGTGGGGAAGGTCCGGCAGCACGGGCAGCAATTGTGACGGTCGTGCTGGCGTGGCAGGGTGGCATTGAGCCGCTGTGCACTTGCTGGCCTGCTTGGATTGGTCATGTACTATGTTCTGTGCGAGGTGCAAGGTTTACGTGTGTGGAAGGGTGTGCGGAAGGGTGTGCGAAGAATGCATATTCGCACGCGGCAAGGGAGTGCGGTGACTAGGGTTGAAGAGCTTCAGTGGGTTTGGCGCTGGAGAGACTTTTCCACAGGAGCTCGCTGAAACCAATCCGGGGATAGCAGGAGCATGTAACTCCGCGTACTGAAGACGGCGAAAGGCCATTTCATTTCCAGCGGCCATCACGCGTTGCTGGTATGCAGGGTGCCTGTGTGCAGCTGGTCTGGCGGCACCAGCGTCCAACCAGGGCGTGGGTTACGTGCTGCTCGTGGGTGTTGCGGGCGGAAGGGGGCTGGGCCACTGTATGCTTAGCCTAGACGCGGGTTGTGAAATGCTTGCGCTATGGCGACGTGCATTGGGAGCTGCGGAGAGGGCGGCGGTGGGGGGCTGCTGCACATTTCATGGCTTGTGCCGTTGGTGCTGTGATGGGGGAAGTTATTGGCGTTTGTTGCATGACGGTGGGCGCAAGTGGAGCAGCAATCATGCATGCGGTTGTTAGGCTCCTGAGTCCTGACCGTCGTCCTGCTATTGGGTCCTGGGCGCTCGTGTTAGATGCAGTGATAGCCATTTGATTTGGTAGGGGGAAGAGTCCATGGTGTGAATCTGGCTCTGCACATTCTTCACATGCGCTGGTGAGCACAAATATTTGCAAGTTACCGTACTTTTTTGGAACATATTGTACGTTTCAACGCCCTGTAACACAAAAACGCTCAAGGCGGGTCGTGGATCTATCATTTCGGAGGGGTTAACTGACTGAAGGTCCTGGGAGACCGCCAGATGGCGCAGACAGGAACACAGTTGGAGCAGCAGTTGGTCGGCTAATGACATGTGGCGAAAGCAAGGCCGCCAAAGGCGGCCTGGCCAGGCCGTGCGCATCACCCGATCACCGGTAGCGGGTAGCCATCACAGCCGTCACAAAGCCAGCAGCTTTTTGTATGCACGGCTTTTTAGTGTTGGTCGCTTGGTCCCCTTCCAGACCCCAGCCCGTCCCACTCAGGAAACATACCGTAGCTGGTCCCGGCCATCAGGGAGACGGGGTCTCCCACGCAGCCCTCTCGCTGTACGGACATCAGCCACCAAGCACCAACCCATCCAACGGTAGACCACGACGAGCGGGCCTCAAGTTCTCGCTACCTCAGCCTGGTCCCGCCCCCACATAGCTTCCTGCCAAGACCTCAATGGCCTCAAGGACCGCCAGGGCCACCACTTCCCACACACGCTGCTGTACCCCCGAGGGCGCTCTTACCCGCCACACATGCCCCCTCCGTGCGCCCTCCCTTGCCGGCCACCCATGCCTCCTGCACACTTCCCACCACGGCCCGCGCCACCGGGCCATCTCAGGACTTGTGCTTGCCCGGGTTGCAGGGCCCAGTCTTCCGGTTCACCCGAGCTGACTGAAGCCCCCGCAACCGCGCACCTCTGGTGCTTGCCCGCCTAATGTGCGAGTTCCCAAGTACGGGACGCCATCAGCCGTAAGAACCGTTAGCCGCCAGAACATCTCTCTACGCTGATGTTCCTGTCGAATACCGTCACCCCATATTGCGCCATGTGGTGCTTCACTCCCGCGTCCTTCACAGGTGGGTGGGTGCGTGCAGCAGCACCTAACGAGCTGCTTCAACGAAAGCAGCGTGCTGCTAGCTCCTGGTTGCAGCATTCTTCGTCAGCTGAAGCACTGCTGCCAGTTAAGTACTCAAGCGCCTAGGCCTCGTCCTGCCCAACTTGCCCATCCGCAGCCCCTGCCTGTCCCCTGCTACTAAGCATTAAGAGCTTCACCACACGTCGACACGTGTCACACGAGTCAGTCACAGCGTGTGTGCAGGATAGGCATGGTACATAGCACTACTGAAGGGTACTGCGGTCTGGTTTGGTTGTTTGTAGGGGGCCCACCTTTGTGTCGGGGTGTCGTACCACACCAACCACCCCAAGAGGGGAACGAGACAGCCTTCCAAAGCAACCAAAGAGACGCTGCTGCAAAGGCCTAGTCACGGCCGTGGCACCACACCATGAAGCCCTACGCACGGGAGGGTTAGGTTTGGTTGGGCTATTACAGGGGACCCCTTCGGTCGGGGTGTCGTACCACACCCACCACCCCGAGAGGGCGACGAGACAGCCCTCCCAAGCAAAAAGCCCGCCACTGCCCAGGCCTAGTTGTCGCGGCTAAGGCGGCACACCATCCACGAAGCCCTCCGCACAGGCAGTCAACTAGCACGGCAGGGGCTCACCGTTAGGTTAGGTTAGGTTATTACAGGGGACCCCTGTTGTCGGGGTGTCGTACCACACCCACCACCCCGAGAGGGCAACGAGACAGCCCTCCCAAAGCAAACAAGCCTGCTACTGCCCAGGCCTAGTAATCGCGGCTAGGGCGGCATACCATGAAGTCCTATGCACAGGCAGTCAATAAGCACGGCAGGGCAGAACATTCATGGCACCCGGGTACGTAGCAGCAGGCACCACCAAGGGCATTGAAGCATGGACTGCGGCCCAAGTACACGCGGCACCTGCGCACTACCCCAGACGTCACCACCACGCACTCTGCCACACTCGCAGACAGGTCAGTCAGTCAGGGCCCATGCGTAGGGCAAGTACGGTATGTAAGTAGCACCAGTATTGTAGCGTACAGTACGCAAAAGTGCGTTCAATGCTCAAGCATACTGCTCAAGCACCGGACCGTTGTACTGGACTCTATTGCCCTGTATGCCAAGGAACGGATGGTGAGCAGGCACGCTCTTCCACCCCTTGGGCATGCCCAAAGCTGCGAAGTCTCGCAGGCGCGACCAAAAATCCACTACCGCCCGAGTACATGCTGCAGCCACATGCCGTGCGTCTGGGTGCAGTTGAGCATGCAAATGCCGCCGTCCATGCTCCATGGCCGACAACGCGCTTAGGCACACCACCTCCCACACCTTGCGATGGATGCCCTTGGGAGGCATGGCCAGCCACAAGTGTTGGCGTGTGAGGCGTATGTCATGTGCATAGTGTTCTATATGCTCACGGACAGCCAGCGCAACCTCACACTCCCAAAAGTGGTGTGTGCGCGGTGGGCTGCTGTGATGAGATGCGAATGTGCTACAGGGGCACACCCAGGGCTGGCTACCACGCATGTGGCTATTGCCCAGCAAGGGTACCCCATCAACCGCTAACCGCCACAAAATCTCCTTGTTCTGGTTCTCCCACCGCACTTGCTGCCATACCCTACGGAACGAAGCAGCAAGGTGCTTCAGGGCGTCTTGCTGAGTGGCCTGATCTGCATTGGGCTCCAATGCTGCCCTGACGTACTGGCTGTGGCATTGCTGCCGCCGCTGCTGGAGGGGTCCAAGCTGCATGAGAGTTGCAGCCCTGAATGTGATGGTGTCGAGGGTGATGGGGGCGCTGAGGGGTACTGGCCAGCCAAGGCGCGGCAGCAGCATGGCAACGACGGTGTCCCCTGACGGGACGTGCTGCTTCTGGCTGATGGCTAGCTGTCCGGGCTGCTTTCAACCAGTCAGGGTGGATGTCGCGGTGAAGGGCCTCCAGCTGCGCTGTGATGTCATGGCGATCGCCGAAAGCGCGCGCAGGATACCAACATGGGCGGGTCAAGGTACTGCCTGACCAGCTGTGCCCAAAGAGTGCTTGCATTCCTGAGGATGTCTGCTACGCTGGTACTTGCTGTGCGCGGGGCGCTGAACGCCTGCCTGCTGTACGGCGTCGTATACCTGAACCAGGTCCCCTATCGTCATGAGACGACGACAGTAGGACAGGTTGAGGTGGTGATGTTCGAGCCCAGGCCGGCGCTGGGGTGCACCAGCGTTGGGCAGGAACGGGTTCCCCCACAGTGGAGTGCTGCAGCACCACGCCCCCGGGATGAGGGGTGTTTCTACAACATCCACCATGGGCGCCAAGCTGCCGAACGCAAGCACCAGGCGCTGTAGCTCCGCTGGGAGCGCCATGGCTGCGTGGAACTGGCTGCCTGGTTGCGCTGTGAGCACCGCCATGGGGCGGCAGGCTGGGTGTCGGAGGAGTAGGAGGTGACGCAGGGCCTGCTGCCAGGGTGCTAGGCGTGCGCTGCCGCCGTCTGCCCATGCTATCTCTGAACGTGCGAAGGCGGCTGCCCACCTGACGCACCTGTCTGTGATGTGCTCGTCCAGGTGTAGCATACCAAAGCCACCTGTGGTAGGGTGGCCAGGTAGCAGCTGCGCTGGGACTCCCGTGGCGCGGCGCTCTGTGTCGTCTGGTCCAAGGCCACGGTCCACAAGGCGGGCTGTGAGGCGTGTCCATTCGCTAAGGATGGGGCTGGGCGGCATGGCGCAGTGCTCCATGAGGTAGGTGGAGAGGTGGAGGCAGTACGCCCCTGCCGCTGTTGCCCGTCCGAAGGCGGACGGGTGAAGTTGGCTGATCTTCTGGAGGCGATGGCGAGTGTCACGGTCGTTGGCGGTCCAGTCTGGGGTGGTGGTGGTTGGTGGGTTGACGAAAGGCACACCCAGGGACTTTACCGACTGCACGACCTTAAGCCCCGCCCACTGGAGCTGAGGCTGAGGGGTGCGTGGCGGGCTGGGCATGGGCGTGGTGGGGGGAGGTGCTGGCGCCAGCAGCGGTGCATGACGACTGCGGGGGGTGGGTGGAGGTTGGGGGATGGGGAGGAATGGGGGAGTTGGCAGCATTGTGAGCGGCAGAGGGAAGTGGGGCTGAGGGGGGCTGTGCCGCTTGGCTACCGGCGTCCAGGTGGGGGAGGGGCGCGTTGGGAGGATTAGCGCCGATGGGTAGCAGCTCAGTCTTGTCCAGGTTAAGGCATTGCCCAGACGCCTGCGCAAAAGTGCGCATGTAACCCAGAAACGCCGGCAACTCCTCAGGGCCACTGAGTGGCACTCCGGTGTCGTCAGCAAACTGAACTGCGGTGCAGGGGGAGGGGTCGGTGGGGAGGAGGTGGACGCCCACGCGGTGGTGCTTCAGCCAGCACATTCTTTTTTCTGGGCAAATTTGCTCTCCATGCTGGGGGACCCCTTCCGGTCGGGCCCACGTAGCCTGGGCCACCACCCCTCTCCTTGGGCCGAAGGCCCATGACCTGGCAGGGGGTGTCGTACAGACTTCCTGTTATTGTTGAGTGGCCCGACTGCAGCATCACCCGACCATAGCTCAGCTGGAAGAGCGAAGGACTGTAACATTTATGCACAGCATATCCTTAGGTCGCCTGTTCGATCCAGGCTGGTCGGACGTTTGCATTTTTGCCGCTGCGGGGGTGTATTGGAGTCTTGTGCATGTGCCACAACAATGTGGGGGGGCTCGGCCCTGGCCAACAGGCAGGCGCACGAATGTGCCAAGGATACACACACGAATGGGACTTGCATGGGCTTGCAATGTCTGCAGGATAAAGATATCGCCCCCAAAGGATGAGCTGCTGCGCATGCCAGCGAACAGGACAGGGAACAGCCGTGTTGAGGTCTTCTGCCCTTGGCGGGGTTCGCTAGCACCCCCCATATGGACACCAGGTGCGGCGGCCGAGCGAGGGGCGGCGCCGACCTGAGATCTAAGCGCAGGCAGGCAGTCCACGAAGCAAATTGAAAAAAAAGCTTGGCATTTCCAAAGTTTTTAGCTACGACCCGCGCACTGGCTGGGTGCCACCCTGGCCACCCGCGGCTCACGATGTCGCACCGGCAATCAAGGGCTGGACGTCAAACCCTGCTAAGTCGCTTGCTGCACCTTGCGCAACTCATAGTGAACATGTAAATAAATTTCAAACATAGTCAATGCGTCCCTTCTATATGGGGCACGGAGAGCTATCCTGCGAAAGGCGCAAGTATTGCATTATTCGCAAGCAAGGACGATTACAAAGTTGGCAAAGTGCCATCATTACATCATTTGAATGGGTATTCTTCCGGATCGGTAGAGTAAGTTCTTGCTACAGCACACTACTACAGCCGTTTGTGGCAGCGGAGCTCCCTTGGTCCAGAGCCAGCAGCAGGTGAGAGACCAGCAGCCGACGAGCGGTGGCTGCATGGCTAAATTGCAAACGCTTAGTCGCGCAATGGCGGGTCTATGTAGAGCACCCTTGTGCTC
This sequence comes from Chlamydomonas sp. KOR1, assembly GCA_036984285.1. Lineage (NCBI taxonomy): Eukaryota > Viridiplantae > Chlorophyta > Chlorophyceae > Chlamydomonadales > Chlamydomonadaceae > Chlamydomonas > Chlamydomonas sp. KOR1. Next base: position 59,088 of record BQMZ01000181.1, on the reverse strand, counting down.
CCAGCAAGCCACACCTGGGTGTGGGCAGCTGGGCACCCCGCACGTGGCTGCACTGTTTTACCCTGGGCGTCATGCCAACCGCCGTGTCGGTTAACAATTGTGCACCCATCTAGAGTTCACGTTACAAGCAACATACCTACACATAGTAACGGTAGCATGGCTTGCAGTCAATCCAGCAAAAGCAGCACAGAAGCTGACACCACCGTTCGGTGTCCTGCACTTACCGCTACGGACGCAAGTGCACACCCTAGCCGTCGGTTCCACCGCTAGGACCAACAGGCCAGAGGCCATCCAGTCAGTTGAGGCTTGAAGGCCAGGCATTGCGTCGCAGCACCAAATGCCAAGCTGCCATGGCAGTTATTGGGCCATGGCAAAGCGCCCACATGGACACCAATCAACGGCAGCAGCACCCACTCAAGCCAGCTCCCCTTCAGCTGCCCTGTACTGCTGCCCTACAGCAACTTGCAGCAATTTGTACCAACTGCGTTCCTGCAAACCCACTCTTTCCCCGACCAATAGAAACCGGTGCCACTATCTGCACGCAAGCGCCAACATGATTCACGGTTTCAAGCTGCCTCATAGCGCCAGGAACGTCAACGTGCCTGTGATCTTGCCATGCGGCCCCAGGTACTCCCGCCACGCCTCCAGCATCCCCCACGTGCCCCCGCCCCCCGCCGCCGCACCCCCACCACCGCCCCCACCCCCTGGCGCTGCCACCTGCACCACCGCCCCCTTCCTGACCACGTACACCCCCTCCTGCCCATCATCGTCCAGTATCGACACCTGCACCAACTCGTCCTCGCCCCCTGCTCCTCCCCCCTCCACACGCCCGTGCCCTTGCCCTGGCGTCACTGCCGCTGCTGCAGCCGCCCCTCCGTGCCTCTCCATGTCCCCTGCCGCCCCTGCAGCCGGCAGCACCTCCGGCGCTACCTGTGCCCTTGCCAGTGGCTCCACTTGGGGCACCGCCCGCAGTCCCAGCGCCGTGCGCCGCCCCCAGCAACCCCCGACCATGACCAGCTTCTCCTCCTGCGTCTCCAGCACGTACGGCAGCGCCCTGCCGTACCGCCCGTCCTCCGTACAGCTCCACCGGTGCACCTCCAATCGCAGCGGCGGGCAGCTCGCCGCTCCCCCCTCTGCGCTCGCGCGGCCAGACTCCAGCGCCAGCGCGCCCGGGACCTTGCACTCCACGTGCACACCGGCATCGGCGTCGCCGGGCGTGTGCCGTAGTACGACACGCCACTCGTAGCCACGACTGATGATGCAGCGGTTGGACCGGATGGTCTTGCGGGCCTCTCCGCCGCCGCCGCCGCCGCTGCTGCCACGACCCGGTGTGATCGCTGCGTCCCCAGCTGTGGCTGATAGCGCAATGGCCAAGGAGACCTGGCTGACCTCCCACTCGATGCGCAGGCCGCCGTCGGGCGGGCTGTACGGCGGCCGGGGGCTGCCGTACCGCGGCAGCCCCAGGTTGTACCGGAAGCCGTACATCTCAGCCAGCCGCTCGCGCAGGTCGTCGTCTGCTGCCGCGTAGCGCGCCATGAACAGCAGCTCTGCGTACACGGTACGAGGTATGAGGAAAGCGTACAACGACCTTCTCAATCGTACGACAGGGAGCAGCAGCATCGCCAGCATTCCAGCCGCACCAGTCCATAATTCTGGTTTGCAGACAGTTGGTTGTATGGAGAGTGGATTGCATGCGCCAGGTGTATGCCAACGGCAAGTGCCGGCAGCTAATACACCCCAACAGCGCTACAAGAGACGTGGACCGGCCTCTGTGGCCGACGGCATCAACCAATTTGGAGTCCCCTTGTTACCGCCAGACCCACACGCATGGCTGGCCCTTCCCTACCATCGCTCTTGATGGTCCGTTGCACCCATGGGAGGAACGGCACCACGTCCGTCAGGTACGACTCATTGGTGTTAGCCAGCCGCACCAACCGCCTCACGCTGTCCCTCCAGGCCGCCGGCATGCCGCGCACACTAGCCCACGCCTCCAGCACCAGCAGCACCGTCGACTCATCGTCCGTGCCGAAGCTGCTGGACTGCAGCAGGGCCTCCATGGCAGACACCGTCAGACGGTTCAGCTTCTGCGCGTGCTCCTGGCTGTTCATGAGGGTCACGGCGTCCCCGCCCAGCAGCCACGCCAGGAGATCTCCCTTGCTGGGCCCGACGCTGGGGTCGGGGTCCGGCTCCTCCATGCACCGTACCACGTACGACAGCGCCGAGGCAAGCACCCGCCGGATACCGGGCTCGCCCTCGCACAGGTACACCATGTCCCGGCATGCGTACAGGTCCAAGGCTGGGAGCAGCTTGCTGGGGAACAAGCGCTCGGCCCCTGAGGCCGTCGGCGGGCAGTAGTTCCGCTGGGCAGACTCGAAGATTGCCGAGAGCTCCATGTCGCAGGCCTGAACGCATCCTGCAACTTCAAGGTAGCCGGCCTGGCGCCGCACGCCCAGCAGCTGCTGCACCGAGGCAGTAGCCTCGGGCGGTAGCTTGTTGCTGTACAGGTAGCTTAACGCAGCTTTGGATGGCTCAAGCTGAGAGTCGCAGTCCAGTAGGATTACGACCTCTGGCTGCTGCGTGCGGGCGCCCCCGGCTGGGGTTGCCACGACAGAAGTCCTAGCGCACTTCGCCGCGGGCTGGTCCTGTTCTGGCTTCTGCCAACGGTCGAGCTGCGCCTGAAAACGGTCGGAGCCGCATCTGAGAATGAGCTGGTGCGCGGGAAACGGCTGACAGACATCGCGGGGGACCGACGCAGCACCGACAGCTCCTTCACCGACGCTGTCGTGAACGATAAATCTTATGATGCAGTCAGCGTATGTGGGGCTTCCAAAGAGGTCTGAGAACGCTTTGCGTAGGGGGTCGCTCATGGTCCATGCAAGCTTTTAAACGTAGCAGCGTGTATCAGCAGCCAGCCCTGCGAGAAACAACAATGAATATGCGCTTCTTACGGCCAGACTAAGCATGCGCTGCATGGAGGCGCTTGCAATTGCACGTCGGCTGCGGTTGGCATGGTAAGAGGCTGTTGCAGCCCAACCAGAGCCCAGGGGCTCTGAGCCCAACCAAGTTGGCCGGCAGCCAATGCACAAGAGCTCAAGCTTGTGGGTTGTGGCTGATGGCTAGCAGGGCTGAAGCAGCAAGAAGCCTCCGGCTCGGGAGCCGCACCTAGCCCACGACTCACGCGCACGCTCCCCAGCGCCTTAGTACTCTCCCAGCCAGGCTCTCCCCTGCTCCCGGCCGCCTTCCATTTCTTCAACCTCCAGCAACAACCCATCAGTCACGCCCTTGCAGTGCACATGTGCCTGCCAGCGGCACAGCTCTTGGTGTTCCTGCACCAGTAACCGACCAGGTCAGGCATGGTCAGTATACCCTCGGCCTTTGCGCTTGCTGGTGTCTGGCGAGCCGGTGGTGGTGTGGTGCTTCCGGGTGTCTTCTGCGTGACTGGGTCGGTGGGTTGGGGTTTGGGGACTCCTCCCCTGCGTCGCTGCTGGCGGCCCTGCAGGCTGAGGGTCGCGGATGGTTGGTTTTGGCTTCTGTCGCCGGTGTAGCTGCATCCTGGGTGGCGTGTCTGGGGGTCGGTTTTGTGCTGGTCGGGCGGTTTGGCCGGCAGTCTGTCCTGCGTCGGGGTGCTCCTCCTGGGCATGGGTTGGGGTCGCTGTAGCGGTTGGGAGGCGGGGTCGTGTTGCTGGTCTGTGGGGCTGCCTTTGCCTCTCGGCTTAGGGGTGGCCCGGACTTACACCGCGGCTGCTGGAGCCGCTGGTTTTGTGGCCTTCTCGGGCGGCCCGAGTGCGTGTTTGTCGTGGGCGCCTGTTTCGGCGCCTGCCCGCTGGGGTTCTGGTTGTGCCTTCTGCGTGGTTGGGGGTTGGGGGCTCTTGTCGTTGCGTTGCCTTTTGCCCTTTCCCTTCTCTTTTTTTCTTTGGTCTTCCCTTGCCCTTGGTGTCTTTGGGCTTGTTCTCTTCCCCCTGTTCTGTGGTGTTTGGTTTCAGGTCCTCTCCTTCTCTAGGTGTAAGGTGTTCCCTTTTTGCAGTCCGGGGTGCCCTGGGTTTGGACGTTGGTCGTGTTGGTGCTTGCCTGTGCTGGTCGGGCTTTGAGGTCCCGCTGGCCTGTCCTCTCCCGTCTCTTCACCTGTAAACCTTTCCACAGAAAAAAAACCCTGCCCGGAGCGGGCTCCCGGTCTCGCACCGCATACACCCAGCTGCGGGCCACCATCAGACCGTTTCCAGACACGCATCTGTGTGCGGCACGTCCACCAGGGTGGTTGGTGTTGTGTGGAGCGGCCGGAAAACCACACGGCACGGCCCGCAAAACCACCGCCCAGGGGAGCTCTATCCCGGTGCCCCACACGGAATGAGCTCCCGGGATACACATTTGCAGCACTCACCGCCTGCTACCTGCCGCCATAAAACACGCAGAAACACCAAGCCTGCAGCCAAGGGAGCCACGGTATCCCACCTACCCGTGCATGCCGCAGTGTGATCTCAACTGTCAAGGGACTCTCCCATGGTCATCCTGCGTACCCGTCACGCAGAGAAGTACTTACTCGCTAGCTAGGAAAGGCAAGAAGAGTGCAGAAAAAGAAACTCACGCGCCAATATGCATGCGTTGCGGAGACCAACATAGCAGTAAGAAAGACAGCCGCACTGCTCGTTTAGACGACACAAACCTGCACAGACCCACTTGTACTGTGAGCCAGCTCCGGGAGCGGTGTAGCAGTGTAAAGCAGTATCACACCCACACGCACACCAGCAAACACGTACCCGGGATTATGTCGGACCGGCTGGCCTGGTCATCCAGGGTCATCGGGCGCCGCAGTCAAATGTACACAGTTACTAGGCCGCACCACAGTCCGCCGCTGTGCATGGGCTGGGCAGGGGCAGCGTGCCCAAGACATCCCATCAGTGCGGTCACAGCACAGTAGCAGGGGCCCGCAACACAAACTACCGTAGAGCAAGAGTCATGCACCCCACAGCTGCAGCAGCAACTCCGGAAGGACACACCTGCCGAGCCCACACCGGCGCAGCCCCCACGCGCAACAACACACCACCACCTGCACATGCATGTCCGAATAGGTATGCACCAGATGTCACCGTTTCCGATGTAATACACGCCAGGTGTGTCCCTTTCCCCTTAGGAACTGCTCAGTCGCATTCGCTCGTTCTCGTTCACCACCCTTCAAGGCCTTGGTGCACACGGCCTCCCTACAACAGCTTCTCGCCAACCGCTGCTGCAGCCGCATCTGTCCACGAAGTCAAGCCCACCAGCTCCCACCCCTGCCAAGCCACATCCGCCGGCTCCTGCTCCTCCTCCTCCTCTTCCTCCTCTTCCGCTTCCCCTTCCTGCACGCCCCCGCCCTCCTCTCCTCCTTCCCCCTGCTCGGCCTCAACACCCGCCTGCTCCTCATCCCACTCACCCTGCCCCGCTTCTTCGTCGTCTCCGACCAGCTCTCCCCGCCATCCTCGTCCCCTTCCTCTCCCCCGTCCTCCTCACCATCTGACTCTTCCCCATCCGAGTTGCCTCCCCCGTCCTCCAGCCCCATGACAGCCTCTTCCTCGTCCCCACCTGCCGCCTCCTCTTCCCCCTGTTCCCCGTCCTCCATTTCTCCGTGCACTACCACCTCCTCCTCCAGGTCCCCTCCATCCTCTCCAGCAGCCTCCGCCTCAGCATCGCTGTCCTCACTGATAGCCTCCTCTCCCGCATCCCCTTCCGCCTGCCCCTCCTCTTCCCCGTCTCCGTCCTCCTCTTCTTCCCCGTCCTCATCACTCGCATCCCCATCCTCCTCTTCCTCCACCTCCTCTGCCCCTGCCGCCACCTCCACCTCCTCCATCTCCTCATCTTCCACTCCCCCGCCCCCGCCCCACCAGCCACCCCACCATCCTCGTCATCCTCCTCTTCCTCTTCCTCATCGCTGTCGCTCCACAAGTCCTCGCTGTCCGAGTCAGGCACCCTCACCTGACCATGCCCACATGACGGGTGGTGGTAACTGCTATGCGGCTGATTGAGCCTGTGCCCTGGAGGCAGATCCCCCCGAGCCCCTCGCCGGCCAGTGCCTACCGCACCACCGTACGGCTCGTGCTGCAACCCCGACCCTCCCGCCAGAGCCGCCGGGGACCACGCTCCGGAACCGCTAGCCCCCGCTCGCAGCTCCGCCGCCCTCCACACTCCGCTGGGCCCCGCCCCGTCGGCCCCGCTGCCGCTACTCCCCGGCCCGCTGGAGGGCCCGGCGGCGGCGGCGGCTGCCGCGGCGGCGGCCCCAGAGGCCGCCACCAGTTGTGGCGTCGCCGCCGCGGCGGCAGTGGCCGTTGCGTTGCGGCGTCTGAGGCTGCGCCTCCAGCTCTTGAAGGCCGGCGGCACGGGCGACGCCAGCTTGTTGCCGCGCAGCTTGAGCACCTGCATGCGCAACAGGGCGGGGCGCATGGTACACCATGTAGCCAACGCCCGTGCTACCATGGAGGGTGTCAGGAAGCACATCAGATAGCTGTACAGGGTGTCGGGGCACGTTGCCTGCAGCACCCCGCTTGCCGTTGCGAAGACCGCAGTCCCCGTCAACCCAGACGACTGACACTTGCTACATACACTCGGACGCTGATGTGGCGTGCTGCAACTGAACGGTTCGCATCCACCTGCAGCCGCTGAGTGCGCACCACACCAACACGTGCACGCCGCCCCACTGCAACACTGTCGCATGAATTCACCTACTCTGGAGCCTTGCAAACGCCGCGTACTCACCTGCACACGTCCCCATTCACACCGCACCGACACACCAACACGTTAGTGAGGCCCTTACTGACACCTCAAATGCGCGCTGCTGGTTAGTATCCACCGACACGCGCGCCATGCACACTGCAACACCACACCCACACAGCCGTCAGGTCTTCACTGCGCTCTGCGGGTCAGTACCCACCTGCAGCCGCTCCATGCACACCACGTCCGGCGGCAGCCCCCGCAGCCTGTTGTCGCCCGCGTCCAGCCACGCCAGCCGCCGCATGGCGGGCAGCCCCGGCGGCAGGCGGCGCAGGCGGTTGCCGGCCAGCGACAGGAAGTCCAGCGCCGGCAGCGCGGAGGGCGCTGAGGGCGGCAGGCAGGCGATGCGGTTGCAGGAGAGGTCGAGCTCCTGCAGGGAGGGCAGGCCGGGCGCCTGGGACAGGCAGGGCGGCACCTGCGGAATGGGGAGGCAGGCAGGGAGTTGGCTTTTGTGGTGAAGGCGTGAAGGTGGTGTGGGGATGCTGGAGTAAGGGTGCTAAGGTGTCGTACGTGTGCGCGGCGGGGGGCTTGCATGGCGGGCTGCGCGGCGTGATGCGACGTGAGGTTCAAAGTGACTCAGGATGATGTACAAGTAATCGCGGCAACACGGCGGCGGCTGGTCCCCCGGACGCTACTGTGTGATGACCAGAAGTGCGGTGTTGGGGCGCATGCTAGACAAGTAGTGTGGTCATCATGCACACCTGCGTCAGCGCGTTGCTGCCCAGGTTGAGCTGCCGCAACGCCGTGAGGGCGGTGAGGCCCGCGTCCAGGTCCGCCAGCCTGGTATGACATGGCATGGCACGTGTCACAAACGGTTACACGTGGCAAACGTATGTAAAACCCAGACGAGCCGTAAGGCCCAAGGCTGCCGAACTGCGGAAGTCAGCGACCGCGTCAGTGCGACAGGGCACCGTGCGGGTTGTCCAATGGACCAGGCACAAATTCTTGTGCAGGAATGCACACCCTGTTACCAAGGAATGCACACCCTGTTACCAAGGTCAAGGAACAGCAAGGTAGCGGGCGTCCAGCCTAAATTGGGCTTACCTGTTGCCGCTGGCATCCAGCAGCGTCAGTCCGGCCAGCCGCGACAGCCCCGCCGGCAGCGACGACAGCGCGTTGTAGTCCAGGTGCAGCGACTGCAGGCGGGTCAGCTGCAGCAGGCTGGACGGCACCTGCGGGACAAGGAGTAGGAAGCGGAGTTATGGTGATATCGTTGCGGAAGGAGGCTCCCCTGAGCTGGCTTGCATCTGGGTTATTGGATGAATGGTGCAGTCTGTCGTAGGCGGGGCGGCGTGTGCAGGAGAGGAAGGAGGGGAGCCGGAAGGCGGCCGGGTTACTTGGCAGGAGGCTGAGGGAGATAGCAGTACTGCTAGATCTGGCTTGCCAGTGCGCGTTTGTGGGGTGCAGAGGAAACACGGCGAACGACGTGAAAGTCGTACCTGTTGCAGGTCATTGGATGAAAGCCACAGCTGCTGGAGCGACGTGGGGCAGGCTGGCAGAGTCGTGAGGCCGCAGCCGGACAGGTCCAGCAGCGCCAGCCGGGACAGCACGCCTATGTCCGCCGGGCAGGAGCCCAGAGCCCAGTTGCCGCTCAGCCTGAGCTGCACCAGGCCTGCAGGAACGGATAAAGATTCGGCGAGTAGTGGGCCTGAAGATGTAGGTCAGACTGGACGCCGGCTGAGCAGGGGCTCCTGCCTGGTTACCAGCTCGCAAGTGCACGGAAAGGTTGGCTGGGGAGGGTGTGAGAAGCAGCTCCCTAGTTCATTGCCACAACGAGGTGCAGGACAAGCTGCGCGCAGTATGTTGCTGTACTGGCACTGGTCAGTGGCAAAGTGCAACGTGTTAGAAAAGTGTTACAACTCATAGGACCCACCCGTCAGACGGCTGAGGTTGAGCTCGAAGGACGCCAGCTCGTTGTCGCTGAGGTCCAGCCGCGTCAGGGCGGTGGCGTACGACAGCGTGTACGGCACGGCATCGAGCCTGCGGCATGGAGGAGAATACATTAAATGTATTACTTTCTTGCGCAAGATGGGATGGCGACGGTGTGCAGATGCATTTGTGGTATGGGTTGAGGTGTGGGGCAAGCATGGCGATGCAGTTGATAGGGTGTCGGCACTCACCCAGCAGCAACAGCATGCAAGGGCCACTGCACATTGGCAGCGCAAGCCGTGGGAGCCATGGCACAGCGTGCTTGATGCAATTAGTTAGTGTTCATTTATAGTGTAGAAGCAGGAGCTTGTGTGACAATCCGCTGCGGGGCGGCCACCCGCCCGCCTGCCTGTAGCAGGCATGCCGAGGTACCGGTGTAATATAGCATGTTGTACGCCTGACTGCATCTCTCAGGCGAACGCCTCAGGCAAGCAGTGTACCTCCCATACTATTAGACACGTGGACACTGTTTTCTTGGACGTGCGGCTAGGGGGCAGGGGGGCTAAATGCGCAGTCAGGCAAGAGAAGGTTGACTAACCGCCCCAAGTGCTGACTAAGCCATGGCGCGCGGCTTACTTGTTGACCGAGGCATTCAGGACCGCCAGCTGCTGCAGAGCCTCCAGCCCCGCCGGAAGCTCCACAAGCTTGTTGTCTTGAATGTCAAGTTGCGTGAGGGCGGTAAGGGCCGACAGAGTGCTGGGTAGGGCGGAGAGGCGGTTGCTGGACAAGTCCAGGTGCTCTAGCGAAGCGAGACAGCTAACCGCTGCCTCGGGCAGGGTTTCCAGCTTGTTGCCTCCGAGCGCGAGGCGCGTGAGCCTGGACAACTCGCATGTGGATACAGGAAATTCCAGTATGTCGCAGCTGGCCAGCGTTAGCGTGTGTAGGCTGGTCAGGAGGGAGAGCGAGGTGAGGTTTCCGACAGGGCCGCGCGAGACGCTCAGGTCCCCTAGCCGACTCAGCTCCTGGAGCTGCGCCAAGAGCGCGGACGGATCACCGTCTTCATCTTCTGATAGAGATATGGAGATGCTTTTCAAGTTGGGAAAGGTCGTGTCGATGCAGAAAGGCGCAGGCGCGGTCGAGCGCAGCTCAAGGCCCTGCGTTGAGCCATCGGAGGCCTTTCTCCAGCGCCGGCAGACGCCGCGGCACCCTTGCCGCCAATCGGTGAACTCTATCAAGGTCTCCAGGATCTCGTCCGGCAGATCGTCGATGGTGCTTGCCAAGGACAAACGCCTGCACCAAAAGAGGGCGTCGGTCGCGAAGAGGGGCGGTTGGCCGTTGTGATCAGTGGCGACTCAACACACATCGCCGCTAGGTAGGATTACTGCGCCAGCCCTTGGATTTCAAGTCAGAGGGTGTCTATAAATTGGTTCAAGTCAGTAGACAGGTACATCGGAGCTTTGGCTGCGCAAGATGCCGAAGGTCGCGAAGCCCTTCAGTGTTTAAGGCACCGTGGCTCATATTCAGCACGGCAAACGACGACTGCCGGCATACCAGCAGATATGTGTGTGGACTGCTGATTTTGTTCAGGCCCATGTCAATCGGTCAGCTCAGGAACCCACACGGGCTTTCGCGCGCAAACGGGTCATCGCAGGTTAAGGCAGAAGACGGAGACCCGATATGCCCGAGTGCCCTTTCAAGTCCATCTACAGGCTATTAGCATGCCAGTGCGGGCCTCGGTCGTGCATCAGCTCATGGTTTGGCCACTCGCGAGACCCCTCTACTGTCAATGTCATCTTCATAGCCGGGCTGTGAATTAAAACTTAAAGCCCAAGCTTCGCACCAGTTTAATTGTTAACTTATATCCTGCTGGGCCTAGAACAGTGCTGGGTGACGGTAAACCCCCGGCGAGCCTTCATCGTCCTCACCTACGGGCCCGGCGTCCGCGGCGCTCTCCTTCACTGTAGAGTGTGTACATTTTACTAGCTGTAGGTGGTTGCTTGTAGTTCCCTTTCCACGGGGCTGCGCTTAAGGTTCCCAGCCACTGTTCTCCCCCTTGGGCCGAGCCTATTGATGGCAAGCGAGCCTACATAACACTCGCAGATGTTAAAGTGTCCATTTTTGTATTGTTGCAAAATGCTGCCTGCTCGGTCAAGTGGCAAAGCGCTGGAACGCGTTTGGGAGGCTGCTGCTACGTTGTGAGGCTTCTAGTTCAGAGCAAAAGCTCAAATTAAAGAAATCTATTTGTTTTATATGCAAGACCTGTTTGCTCATGTTAGTAGTATAGAGCCAGCCGATGTCCCTTGCCATGTCCGTCCGGCGATGACCTTACACGCAGCTCTTGCGGCTCGCGCTCTCCTTATAATAAAGGCAAACTTTCATAGCTTATGGATGTAAGCGCGGCGTGTATGCCGTCTGCTGTATCTGGACAGGTGGCCAAGCGGTTTCTTGGCAGCGCTTGGGCGTTTTTGCGTAGTTGCCATGGCACAATGGCACAATGGTGTGAGCGGCAGGTAAAAAGATCGGGAAGCGCATTGCGCTGACTTGAAAGCATGAATTCAGGCTCTTGTGGCTGCAACAGGCCCAGGCGGACCCATGGGCCAGTCACCCCTCCCCAACCTGAACGCTTGTCCTGGGTCCGACGCAAAGTGCAGGTCCAGGTTATCGGTCGCGATCATCAGATGTGTTACAAAAGGGTTGTTTTCTTGGGCTGGGGCCGAGAATTTGCGTCAGGATATCAACGATGCCTTTGGCAAAGTGCCTTACTACAGGATCACTCATCCGCAACCATCAACCGCCGTGCCTGGCAGTAGCCGCCGTACCGCCTCCGTGCGGTACAGCGCCCCGTCACCCCGAAACTACAACCACGGCGACACAATGAGCGCCCGCAAGAGCGCTCACGGCATCATCGAGACCAACGCACCTTGCAACAGCATGACCGCTGCCATCGCGCATTAGGCACGCAGCCGGGCTCGCGCTGGTAAGGACGCCCCAGCCACCTGGGCCGGGCGCACCCCGGCAATCCAATGTGATAAACGATACTCGCTGGAATACGCGCCATATGCACGTGTTAAACAAATTTAACCACGTCCGCGCCCAAGGGCACACGATACAAGCAGTATGGCATCATCGTTGGTGCATCTGCTGGCTACCATCGCTATCGCGGGCCCTGCTCGGGCAGGAGCCAGACAATCCACCACCACAGCCACCCCATGTATCCTGTAACTGTCAAACTCGGGAACACCAATCATCAAGTCATATACTAACTGTAAATGCATGCATTCGGTCAAGCCACCCTGCCTCGGTGGGGTGTACAAGTGTGCCCTGGGCCCCCAGGGCCCTAGCAGCCCGTCTGCCGACGGATAGATGACCTAGGCACACGGCTGCATTCTTGGCCAGCCGACCGATCGCCGCCTTCGCCGCCTTTGCCGTTGTTTTCCTTGCTGCGTTTTCGTTGCTGCGTTGGTGGGCCATGCTCTCGTTGCCGAGCAAGGCTGCATCCCAGCGTGTCCCACCGATCAGCCCCGCGCGCCCTCCAACCACCCAACCGCCAGGGCCGGTGGCACCAACGGGCGGTGCAGCAAGTCTCCCAGCCAGCCTCCACCAGGATGCCGTTTGATGCTTATGTGTTTTGGGAGTACTTGTGCCTGAAAGGGGAGGCAGGACAGGGCGATGACGCAATAAGGACGCTGCCAGCGTGGACACGAACTCGTGCTTGCTGCAAGGGCCCCACGGCGACAGCGGGCCGGAACAGCAGGGCCATCCTTGGATGGCGTGCAGGGTACACGCATGACCAGTTTCTGTAACAAATGCCGCAATGCAAGCATGGTGACTCACAGCTCTCTACTAACGACATGGGCAAGTGCGTGTGCAGACCCCACAGCCTTGCCGTTAGCACAGGCACAGCTGTACCGCGCAGCCCGGTGCCCGAACTCAACCTCCTGTCGCCTCCTACCATCCTCACCCCATCCCCGCAACCGCCAGCGCGCCACCTACCCGCACTTCCGGCACTCGTAGAACACCGTCTGACCCTCATCCGCTGACCGCAGCTGCATGGTGTAGTACTCCAGCTGCCGGTGGTTGCACTTGGGGCACGGCTCGTCCACCTGCAGGCGAAAGCAAGGCCGCAGGACGACATCCAGTCAGCGGCGGTGGCACCCGTGGCAACCGCGCTTATCACGAACATCACCTCTTTCCTGAAGGCCACAGGACTGCCTGTCGTCCAAACCGCAAGCAAGGCTGCAAGCCGAGCGGCGTAAGCCACGCAGCGATGCCCCTATCACCACACCCGCCCTTACACCTGCCCTTCCCCCGGCGCCCCTGTTGCCGCCACCCTCTGATCGCGACCCAGCAGGACCGCCGATGGCAACCCTTCGCCTTCTGCCGTGCAGCAGTTGGTCCATTGGACCGGCCCTCCCCCGCGTCGCGTTCCGCCCCCAGCCACGCGTGCCCATACTGCAGGTGCCTCCTTCCTGCATAACCTCAGCCTTCTGCCCTCAATTCCGCCTCTCGCTGTCCTTCCCGATCTGCCCTCGACTTGTCCCCTTCCACCCTACCGCTTATCGGAACGGCTGCGTGTGCTATTCGTTGTCATGTGCCCCTTCCGAGCAGTACGTACTGCATTTCCCTTGCTGCCCCCTGCTTCTGTACAGCGTCCCACCACAGCATCCTCCTTCACTTCCTCTGCCAACATATGTCTTCGCCATGCACGCAGACCCTCCTACGGCCTCCCTCGCTCTTGCCCCGCCTTGCCGACCGGCTGCACATGGCTCTCCTCAACATGGCAATCATGGCCCCTTAACGCCCGAACTCCACTCCCCAGCCCAAAGCAGGCCCGCCCCATAGCCCACGTCCTTGCCCGCACGACAATTCCTGCCGTCCCCCCTAATCAGCCCCTCCTCTCACCCTTCACCCCTGCACCCCTGGCCAATCGTGGCCCTACTTCGGTCTTCATTCGACCACATCTTCAACCCCCACTGTCACCCTTTCCCCTCCCCCCTCCGTATCCCCCCTCAGCCCCTAACCCACCGCAGGCAAACCTGTTTTTCTTTCTCCTCCCCCACCGCGCACATAGGCCCCACCCCTGACCCATTGGCTGCTCCCCGGCTGTCCCCTAACCCACCGTTGCCCGCTTTCTCCCCTTGAGCAGCTCCTCCGCCTCCACGCTCTTGACCAGCGGCTCCAGCGCAAAGCGTCGCCTGTAGTCCTCCATGTCGGACCTCAGCACCACCTTGACGCTGGACAGCTCTGGGGTGCAGTGGGCATGGGGGGGAGTGCGTGGGCGAGGGTGGGGAACAGGTGAAGGGACTGGTGAGGGATTCAGGTGGGGACTGGTGGGGAAGTCTGTGGAGCGCAGCACCACCTTGACGGTGGACAAATTTGGGGTATGTGTGAGGTGTCGTGGGCGTTCCGTGACGTGCGGGGCGGTGCGTGGGGGTGCGCGTGGCGCTGTGTGGCAGCGGACATGGGGGTGCATGTGGGGACCAGGAAGGCATCGGCCGTGGGTGGTGTGGGGCGGGATTGGGGTTGAGCAGGACGTGCGACGGGGCAGGGACAGAGTCAGGGCAGGGAGCAGAGAAACAGCCACTAGGCGAGGTGAGAGGGGTTGGGGTTGCATGGGCTGCATGAAGGGGGCGGGCTGCCATGGGTGCGGGCAGGTTGGGGTGCAACGTTGGTGCGCATGGCAGGGGGCGCATGAGAACGGCCAGGAGCAACGGAATGCTAGGGCGTTGCTCTGCGTACAGCTGCTGATAGTGGGAGCATCACAACACAGGTGGCGTCCAGTTTTCGTCCTGATGTTCAGGGACAAACCCCAAACCCAACGTGACACCTCCAAGTCCTCACCAGCAAGGCTCCGCTCATACCCCGACACAGCGCACGAGGCCACCTGCCGCTTAGGGTCTAAATTCAGCAAGTATCCCGATGTGGGACAGAACATCCAGTCTTTGTCCATCGTGGCAGCGCCGCTCTCTGTCTTTACGACGAATTCTGGCGGCGAACTGTGCTGCTTCGGAAGGTTTGTAGGTAGAACAGCAGTAAGTAATGGTTTCGCTTACGACTTGATTGAACGTTTAAGGAGAAGCCAAACTTTAACGCCACGGAGTTGGAAAAAGGCAGCACACGTGTGTTATGCGCAGGGAGTATCAGCAATTGGGAAAGATGCCTTGTTTTTGTTTCAGTCTTGTTGTGGTCGTATGTATGCGTACTTTATGCCGACGCAGAAGCCGCGCGCAGCAGAACGACCCAGCGACCCATCGTCGGCAATGCACTAGCACTCTGCTGCGCATTTTGAGTGCGCAGCATGCCTCCCACTACTCGACTTCGATAATTGGTCACAATACATGTTAGTATGCTGTAGGAGCCATGTTACCGGCAAAACGGAGATCGCAACAGTTCCGGCTAGGACGACTCCGTTACTCAGAGACTCTCGCCCTTGATCGCTTCTAAGTCTTTCATGCATTTAGCTTCAAGTCAGGATTGCAGGACTGCTGTGCCGGTTGGAGCCAGGACATTGCAGGGTCAGCACGCAGGGCCAGCAGAGCGTCGCAAGCAGGGCTTGTCGACTGCTCTTATAAGGCTGTACTGAGCTCTGATTCAGCCTGTCTCGTTGGTCAGAGGATCGGGCGGAGCACCACAAAACCAACGGATCAATCGGTCGCGAAGCCTTCCAGAGGAGGAGGGATATACTGGAATCACTCAACAGCAACAACAGCAGCATTGAACAGCTCCCACGGGTGAGCGCACACGGACCTGGGCACACTGCCCTGGCGTACCCTCAGCAGCAGCAGCAGCGGCAGCAGCAGGGTTGACCCCCAACCCCAAGCCAGGCAACATCCGCCCTGACAAGCGCATCCGGGGCCATGGCCTACGCGGGGGTATCCTACACAGTAGGAAGCAGCGGCGGACCTGCGGGTGGCGGCGCCACCACGCGCTTTACACCCGCGGACTTCAAGTACAATGGCCGGGTGGCGCTTGCCCTCATCCCGTGCCTGCTCACAGTCGCAGTCGTGGGCGGGGCCACGGTCCTGGCCTGCCTAACAGTTGGCGCCATGATCGTGTACCTCATGGACGCGCTGCAGTACCGGGAAGGCACCTTCACGTGCGCCTGGCTCACTCTCATAGCAGCCAACGTGACTTTCGGGATCTCCCTAATGGGCGAGTCAGACGCGCCAGTGCTGCTCCAGATCTCCATGCTCTTCGGGACGATATTCCTTTCTGCCCTTACGGGGATGTGGGCCTCACTGCAGTTCAAGTGGATCCAGATGCAGTACCCGGCCGTGGCCATCTACTTTGAGCGCTGCGTGCTTACGGCCTCGCTGCCGCTGGCCGCTGTGATGCACAGCCTGGGGCTGGCCACCTTCGTGCCGTACTCGGACGTGCCGTACTACCTGGCACTCATCCTTGCTGGGCTGTACTACGCGCTCGGGAGGCCGCTCATGTCGTCTTTCTACAATGTGGGTACTGGTACAGCATGGGGTGCTCTCTGGGTAGCTCTATGTGGCCCGTCGGGGGGATCAGCTTTTTCCGCTGCACGCTGACTCATGGGACGCATTCTGCCTGTAAACCTATGCACGACGCGTCGTGTTACGCATAGTACCCTGATCAACCTCTGGCCCCTGTTACATTGCCCCTGTGCCCTCCTCTCCCGTTCTACAGGTTAAGGCCGGCCCAGCAGCCATGGGCGGCGGCCCCGCGGTGGGCCCCGAGGCCGTGGTGCAGACACGTGGCGACGGCGCTCTCATGGCCCTCCTGGTGGCCGCCCTGCCAGCCGCCACCTACGCCGCCATCCACTGGGTGGTGCTGGGCTTCGGCCTGCACGTCTACTCCATGCTGCTGCTGGCCGGAGGCATGCCGCTGGTGCTTGCGCTGCTCCCAGGGGGCATGTGGTGGTTGGCACCCACCCCTGTGGCGCCTGTAAACGCCGCCCGCAGCGGCCCCGCGGGCATGACCCCCTCGCCATCCACCTCCGCGCTGACCGGCGCGAACCCCACCAAGGGGCTAGCGGGCTTCCTGCGGCGCAGCATCATCGTGTTGGGGCTGCTGGTGGCGCTGGTGGGCTTCGAAGGGCGCGTGGTGTTCCAGGGGTTCGGGCAGTACATCAAGCTGCCGGCGCCGTGGAACTGGGTGGCCGTCACGTTTGCGCTGTTCGGCTGCGCCGGCGTGGGGCTGATGCACGTGACGGGGGCGCTGGGCAGCACGGTGGACGTGACGGTGGCGGGCAGCCTGCTGCTGCTGTGCACCACCGCAGGTGCGTTGGTGACGCAGTGCTAGGTCTGGCCATAGGGCAGGCAAATCCACGGGAAGTCAAAGAGGCAGGTGGGAAGGCACGGGGGCACCGCGTGTGCGTCTGCACTGGGCCGACGGGGCGCGTTGCGGACCGGCCTTTAAGGCGTTTCATCCATTTTCGAAGCAAGGCCCAGGGCAAACTCGTGCTGTAGGGAGGCCGACCAAGCCAAGTCCTGCACCTCTGTATGATTGAATTGCCCTTCGCCGATGTCAAGCTGGCTGTTACACTGCTTGAAGGACGCGCCGGTATGGTACTGATGACCTCCCTCTCCCTGCATGGCCCCCGCCCCAGGCTCCCTGGCTGCCGGCGTCCCCTTCCACTGGCTCCCTGCCCCGCTGCTGGCGGCGTGCGGGCTGTCGCTGTTCTACGACACGCACAGCTTGCGCGAGTACCTGGTGTTCGTGGTTGGCGCCTTCCTGACATGTGGGTATCGGTGCAAGAACCACTGCCCTGCTTCATCGTCTCCGCTAGTTGTCGCCAGTGGAGAGCGCATCCTCTGTCATGAGCAGTCATGAAGGCGCCGCGTACAGGCGGGTTGGATTAGGTGTTTACAACCCGGGCAACCTTCAATCTGATGGCGTCCGGTTGTGAAAGTGCGAACACACGGCCCCAGGACCACTGGAACGCGATGTCCACGTCACCCACGCGCCTTCTGCTCCAGCGCCAAACATGTCCCTTACTGCTGCCCCATCCAGGCCTGTGGTTCATGCGACAGCACTTCTGGTTCCTGGACGTGCTGGTGTCGGGCGTGCACCTGCACACGGTGTGCAAGCTGGTGGTGGCGGCGCTGGTGCCGGCGCTCAGTGTGCCGGGGCTGCTGGTGGCGCGGGTGGGTGAATCCACTGGGTCACGCCTCTCGCACCCGTCTTGGTTCGTTAGGTCACACTGTTAGCGCTGCTGTGCCATATCAGTCCTGGCGGCTTGCCCGCCGCTGCAGCCCTGCCTCATGAGCAAAGGGGTCGCCGTGGTAGCCTCTGGCCCAGCCACCCTGCCTCACACTGCCATCCCGACATCCACCGGCCCCCACGCCCTCGACCCCATTCCTCCCTTCCCACACTCTACCTCTTGCCTATGCATCGCAATCTGCTTTCTTTCCCCCTGCCCGGCACTCTTCAAAGGAAAAACCCAACGAAACCCCTCTTCCCCTCCAAACCCAGGCCAACGCGCACCTGGTAGGAGCACTGCTGGTGCTGCAGGCGGGCCTCATATGCTTCGTGGAGGAGGCCCTGTTCGTGGAGGGCCACTCCGACGACGCCCCGGAGCCCATGTACCCCGGCTGGCTGGTGGTCGCCACCTCCCTGCTGGGCCTAGCCGCAGCACGCCTGCTCACAGGCCGCGCCCGCCTCACGCCCCTGGCCTCCTGGCTCCTGCACTCCGCCTACCTTGCCAAGCTCTCCATCCTGGTCCTCCCCGAGGCCCGCCTGGTGCTCCCCTCCTCCCTGCTCCTCGCCGCCACCCTCGCCCCCTACTTCTTCCACGGCGCCTCATGGATGCACAACACACCCTACGGCCGCGCCGGCGGCGCGCTGCTCGCCGTTGCCGCCACCCCT
Source organism: Chlamydomonas sp. KOR1 (assembly GCA_036984285.1). NCBI lineage: Eukaryota > Viridiplantae > Chlorophyta > Chlorophyceae > Chlamydomonadales > Chlamydomonadaceae > Chlamydomonas > Chlamydomonas sp. KOR1. The sequence continues at coordinate 40,647 of BQMZ01000181.1, read as the reverse complement.
CCCCCACTCTCCGCCGACCCCTCCACCCTCGGCCCCTCCGCCCCCGCGCGCCCCCGCCGCCTGCGCCTGGCCCCTTGGCAGGGCCTGCTGCACGTCCTAACCATCTTCATCGCCGTCCTGCTCGCTCGCTTCGCCGTGTTCGATGTCGTACAGTTTTTGATCTCCGCACGGCCCGCGGAGGGGCTGCTTCTTGGCTCCCTGGTTCTCACGCTGGCCGCTGCGCTGTTCCCCCTGGCCACACACTGCTACGGTGGTAGCGGCCTGGTGACCCGTGTGGCCGTGGCTACGGCACTGGTGGGCGGCCTGCTGGTGATGCTGCAGCCACCGCTGCCCATCGCGGGCGGCGCACGCTGCCCCCGGCTGCCGCTGTCGCTGTGTCCTCGGCTGTGGGACGAGCGGCACGTGCCCATGCACAGCGTTGAGGATGTGGAGGTGTGGGGCCGCGGGCTGAGCCGCAGGTGCGCGCTGGGGCAGGGTGTAGGTTGTGGCATGCGGTGGCAGGGTTGGCGGACTGAGCGGCCAAAAGAGCATGGCGGCGGGTGTGTCCACTACCACCGCTGCATGTTTGAGGCCCCATGGGAACCCCATGCCCGTTCACAAATACGCATTGGATCCCACGGACATAGTGCCCATCTCTGTCGCAGTGTCGGGCCTATTGCCCCTTGGCGCCGGCCGTGCACCAGGCCTTACATGCGTCCTTTTCCCTCCACGCTGATTGTACACACCAGGCAACACTGGCCCCGATGGCTGCTGATCGCCGCGGTGGTGGTGGGCATGGCTACAACGGGCGGGGCGGGTCCCGGCGGGCCGCTGGGCCTGGCGGCGGCGGGCCCGCAGCGGCGGCCGGGGGTGCTGAGCCGCGTGCTGCTGGGCAGCGGTGCAGGGCTGCTGGTGGGCGGGTACACGTCGCTGGAGCTGCTGCCGGAGCAGGTGCCGTTGCAGGTGAGGGGATTGGGGTTAGGCGGACGGAAGACAGACGTAGTCTGCAACTCGATTACGTGGATACGAGGGCGTGATCATTAACCCAGCCCAACCTGTTACCGGACCGCCCCGGGCGAGGATTCGATATGTCCGCGTTGCTGAGGCGTGGGCTGCTCCCGCGTGTGAGGCTGCTGCGGGATGGTGGAGGGGATAGGGGTGGGGTATGCAAGCGGGCATGGTAGGGCGACTGGGTTGCGTGGAGATGCTGCTGGGGCAGACGACCCTGCTAGTGAGAGGGTAGGCAAGGAAAAGGATTGGCGCGAGCGAACGCCGTCAAAGTGGATGCGTCGTACTGAGGTGCTTGCGCAGACAGAGCTGGAGGTACCATAGTCAGCACATGGCGGGCAGCACCTGTCGGAGTGGGCAACACGTACGGTGCTAGAGCGGCCGCCCTGACCTGATGACTGCATTCTGTATTACGCCTGGCTCCAAACACGCACCGGCAGTCGGTCAGAGAGCCGGGGACTGCACGGACCATCACAAGCGCACGCCTCTCACTATCCTCCACCTTGCTCCCTGACCCACCGCCCATCCGGCTCACCTCATCCTCATCCGCCTCCAGATCTTGGTGACGGGCGCCAGCGTGGTGGCTGTGCTCTTCGTGGTGCTCATGTCGCTGCCGAGAGCGGGCGGCCCCGTGGCGCTGCCGGCGCTGGCGGTGCTGTGGGGTGTGCTGTCGGGGCTGGCGCTGCTGCTGCACGCCGAGCTGCCGGTGCCGCAGGGCATGGTCAACGTGCGCCTTTTCCCGGACAGCAAGGTGCAGGTGCGTCTGGCAGCAGACACTGTACTTGCAGCAGTGGGGTTTAAAATGCGGCACATTGTGCGCGTCCAAGGACGGCAAGTTGCAGGCGCCGGGAGGGCGGGGCAGGGATTCTGGGAAGTGCTAGGGTGAGGGTGATGGGAAGCAGGATACCGCGACAGAGGGAGGTTAAAGGGAAGGGTGTGAAAGCCTGCGAGGCAAAGATCATGGGACGTGATGTCGAGTTGACTCCGTACTGCGACTGCCACAAGGTGCTACCCTTTAGGCTTCGGTTCCCACGCCCTTCTGTTCCTGCTCCTGCCTCCTGGACGCTATCCTGGGCGGGGTACCGCCCTGCCTTGACCTGCGTGCCGTGCTGACACGTGTGCCCTGTGGCCAGGTGCTGGACGAGATCCACCGCGCCACCAAGGCCTCGCTGCTGGCCATCGTGGCCTCCCACGCCCTGCTCATGGCCTTTGCGCTCAAGCTCAAGATGAGCAGCGCGCTCAGCAGGCGGGCGGCAGCGGCGCGAGGTAAGCGGTCCAACGATGTAGACGCACAGACGCAGTCGCAATAGACACAAGCACCCCCATGCTTTCCATAATACCCAAACTGCGGTGCCCTTTCAGGGGCCCTGAACGCGTGTGCGTTCCCCTGGTGCATGACTGCATCTCACGGCTAGCCCGCTCTCCTTGCGCCCCACAGACACAGCCAACGGCTCGCATCCCGGTCAGGCCGGCCCCAGCCACGGCACCTACTCGTACGCCGTCACGCCCAACGACCTGCTGTGCGGCCTGGTGCCCCCGCGCCTCATGGCCAACTACGCCTGCATGCTCAAACTGGAGGGCGCAGGCGGCATGGCCCTGCAGCGCCTCGCGGCGGAGGGCCTGGCATGGGTGCCCACCCTGGGCAACCTGCTCACCATGAGCGCAGTCGCGCTGGGGGTTGCCCTCAACGGCTTCCTAACGGGGGGCTCCCCTGAAGCCATCTTCATGCTGGCCCCGATTCTGTTGTTGCTAGCACAGGACCCGCTGCTGTTCCCGGGGCTGTCGGACAGGCAGAGGTACTGCCCGCCCGCGGCCGCGGTGTCGGCGTTCCTGCTGGCGACGGGCGCGGCCGTGGCGGTGTCGGATGTGGCGACAGGGCGCGGGGACGCGGCGCGATCGGGGCTGCCGGGGTGGATGTACCTGGCTAAGGAGATTGGGATGGCACGTGAGTGCGGGGAGGGGATGGTACATGGGGCGCGTCGGAAAAGGTGTGGCTTCAGTGCACGCCGCAGGGAAGCGGTTGAGGCTCAAGGGAGGGCGCATTGAATAGCAAAGGAAAATCCAGGGTTTCCGGTCGGGCGCAAACACCTGCCCGCCGGTACTCCATCTAATACGTTCCAGTCATGTTGCTCGTGGCCCACGCTTGCAACTGGTATCGTCTTCGCTGTCCGCTCTTGCCCGCTTCTCACCCACACCTCCCTAACGCTGTCTGGCCCCGCTGCCCCCTGCCCTGCAGTCGCTGCCGCGCCGCACCACTTCCTGTTCCTGCAGTACCTGTGGACACATCGCGCCAAGTCCTGGGGCCTAGCACTGCTGCTGTGCTCGCCCGTGTGCCTGGTGCCGGCACTGCTGTGCGACGTGCCCGCTCTGCGGTACTTCGGAGCGGTGGGCGCGGTGGCGGCGGTATTGCAGTACTTCTCTATGAAGCACATACGGCACGTGGGCATGCGGGTGATCTAGTGGTGACCGACGGCTTTGCTCTCGGGTTTGCTCTCCGGTGTCTTCGGCTGTGTACCTGTAGCTGGGACTGGGTGATGTGCATGGATGATAGAACACTGGACATATGGTGGTGGATGGATCAGTGTGTGGGGTGTCGAGTACAGGTCACATGTGCGAGGCAGAGTACGTGAACGGGTTGAAGGAGAAGCCAGGCCCAAGGGTTTCCGTCTTACCAAGTGCGGTTCATACCTGCGTGGCGGATGATGGGGAGCACGCGTGGACTCATATGAGGGCAGTTCCATCGAACATGGGGCAGCATGCAGCGCCCAGCGTGTTTGCAGCTGCCTGGATGATCTGGATTTGGGTTGTGTCCTGTGCGGATGTTTGTGCTCTGGAACCAGGGCCTTGACTGATGCAGATGGCGACGGCTTGTAGGATCGGACTTCGCCGGTCTGGCAAATGAATACGCCACACCTGCGAGCCAGGGCTGTAGTACCGGTAGCAGCCCCTTACAGGGGAGCCCCCTGGTACGACTATGATGGCTGTGACTGTTAGAAGTAAACGTTGCAGAGCACAGTAGTTGGCAGTGCGGTTTTTCAGAGAGGACCACAAGGGCAGCAAACCCCTGGTAGTACAGAACAGTGTCTCGGAGCAGCTGCTGGGACTCCCCTGACAGCTGGAGCTGATACGAAGGTCGAGCAAGTCAGCTGCGTGCGGCTAGACACCTTGCATCATAATTAATATAGTGACACGTATTGTTTGACGAATCGGCCCCAGTAACGAGACGGATCTACAAAGTTGACGTTCGGTTCGGACACGGTTGGCCCTTTCTTGGAGAGGCTCTGCAAGATACAGCTTAAGCATACGAAATATAATAACCTGGCCATAAGTCGTTTTGCTACTGCGACCTGCTACTGTTGCGCTGCGATACTAATTGCTAGTTGAACAGCCTCGACGGCGAGGGATTCCAATTGGGTTTGCCGCTCACCACTTTTTATTTGAGCCTGACATAAACATGATACGGGATCAGGATGGTGGATAGCGCTTAGTTGCCACGATGGGGCCGTCGTAGCGAATGCGACGCCTTGGGCTCGCGGCAGTCCTGGTCTTCCTACTGGTTGCTGGTGCTACAAGCCAAAAGGGAAACCTCGCCTTCCCAGTTTTCGGCAACGATGGCGAGCCCCCGCCCGACAAGTTCTCTGGCGTGCCTAGTTCGGGCGGGGGCAAGAGCCGCAGAGCCTCACCCCCCAGCTTGCCCGAGGACGGCCTTTCCACGCCCGACCGCTTCGACACATCAACACAGCCATCCCTCCGTCCCAGAAAACCAACAGCACCTCCAAACGGACCCTCCAAACCGCCCGAGCAGCCTTTCTTCCCGCCCAGCACACCGCAGCTGCCTCCGTTTCCCCCGTCAACTCCTGACGTACCATCACCCCCTCCCAGCCCCCCTCCCGTTTTCTGTCCGCGACTGCCGCCGTACCCGGGCATACAGAGCATACAGATCACCGCATGTGACCTCACTGTTCCGGATGAACGGATCTGCGGGTGAGTTGTTGAACCTGGGGCTGTATTGAACACGTAGAAGCATGTGTCCGGTAAAGCACCTGTGGTTGACGCCCGCAGCTAATCTCTGCCTACTGGTCCTGGATCTCATCCTCGCCGCAGCTTCAACTACTGCCATCACACAGCCTATCGTTTTCCAACCCGCAACGATGCTGAACATACGCGCGCGTGTGCACCCATCCAACAACCGCGACCCTCTTATGCCCCACGCCTCACAGGCTCGACATCCTGTCTGGCGGCGGTTTCCGCCTCCAGCCCGGCACCTTCCTAGGCGTAGAGTACCGTGGGATAGCCGCCCAGCCGCCCCTGCTCTCACGCCTGGTTCTGGGAGGGGAGCAGCTGAACTTCGCCCTCGCGCCCTCACCTGAGGGTGGCCCAGATCAGCTGGTCTTGGTCGCCTCGGGCCTGTGCCCCGACCTGGAAACCCTAGCCGCCTGCCTGCACGACGCGTACCACGGTGCCGTACCGTCGTACCGCAGCGCGTGCACGGCATGCTACGGCGTGAACGTGGTGTACGAGCTGGGGCAGCTGGGGGAGACCATCGGGTGGGCTGGAGCGGCTGCGACGGTGGGGGACACCAGCTACTACAGGTGGGTGCACGGACTGGGCCCTACGGGGACGGGCGTGGGGGACAGGCTGCAGCAGCGGGTGGGAAGGAAAGCCAGGCAGCCGTTGGCCGCGGAAGGAGGGCTAGGCAGTTGTCTCACAGCTACGGACGGGACCTCAGGAGCGTCTCGGAGCGTAGGCTGTCCTATATACGTCTGACGTACCGCTTTTGCGAGGCCCTGACAGGCCATCCCACGCAGTGCCACACCTGCTACGGCTGCTCAGCAGGGCCCAACGGCCACCTGCACTCTCCCGCCCACCCCAACATGCCATGGCGTTGCACCAGCCGTGCATCACCACTGCTCAACACCACCAGCTTGTGGTAGTACGACAGCTCAACAAAGCAAGGGCTTACAATGTGCTGTATGACCGGGGTCCCCTGTGTATGACACTTGCTGCAGGTCATCCCTGCCCGAAGAGCTGGACAGCCTCATATACTTCGTGGGCTCCCTCAGCTCGAATGTGATGGAGCTGTCGTACGGTCGTCGGGCCCGGGTGCTGTACCTCCCAGGGGCGCCCATCAGCCTTGGACCGCCCAGCAACTTCACATTCTCTGTGCCACCTGCGACGCCGCCGCCTGCACCGCTACCGCCGTCTCCAGCCCTCCCTGCACCTGCACCCCCGCCGGGCGCGCCCACGGCAGTGCGGGACGCTGACGGACAGGGTGTTGGGCATTCTGTAAGAGACGTCAGACCGGTACCGGACGGGGAGGAGCAGGGCCCGTCAGGGATGCATAAAGGTGTGACGGGGGACCATGAACCGTCTGGCGGGAGCGACGCGATGCGGGACGTGCAAAGCGGTGACGACCGGTCTCCCCCTGGCGGCGGCGTGGTGTCAGAGCGGTGCAGCATGGCGTTTGTGCTTGGCGTGATACTGGTGGTGCAGGTACTGAAGCATGTAATAGCATAAGAGGGCTTGTTGGATAATCGGGACTGTCCTGGGCGTATGCATACGGTGGGTGGGGGGTTATAAGCATCTGTGTTTGCATGTCACTGCTGGAGCATGGGAGATGGTTGCAATGTCGCACAACATTTAAAGCGCGGCACGCCCAGTTGTGGGTAAATGCCAGGCATTTCATTAACTTGATCCCCATGCAAGCTCTGCACAAGCTACCGCATCCTGTCGTAGTGTGGTGGACGATGTGAATACGGAACGCTACGCTGCAACTGCTGTCGTACTCCAGTGCGTTGTTGCCAACGACGTGGGCTGCGTCAGTAGTTTTGCTGATCTCCGTACACGAGACGACAATGGGCTCTTCCGCTCGTGTTACACCTCCTGTCACAGCACGGCATTCCAGGATGCTGTGTGCGGCATGGCAGGACACTACCTTCATTTCAGTAAAAAAAATACGGAAGCCGCAAACAGGTCTTCCTCAATCTCACAAATCTCGTCTTTCTCAATCTCACAACCTCTCTCTCACTCACTCTGCGATCCACTCCTCTTGTTTCTCATACTTTCCAACACGCTGTTGTATTCCCTTTCACCCAATCTCGCTCACATGACCACAACCGGGAGTACCCTGACCAAAACCACTCAATAATGTATTTCCTCCAGTAGCTAGTAAAAGGAGATACCAGCTTTCACACGTATGCAAACATAACCAAACCAGCCAACAAGCAGAGTACAACCACAAAACCGTACCGGTACCGTCACCTGCAAAGCAGGCTCACATGTAAAGCTATGAATGTCAGTACTACATGCAGTTCAAGTCCGAAGATTATATCTTGTCGACGTATGGATTCCAGTTCACCGCTGTTTCAGTACCGTAAATGTTGGCACGCTTGATGACCACTGCGACATACCGGTATCTTGACGCCCACCTGCGCATGCATCCCCATTCCCTTACTGCTTCTCGTCCACGAACTTGCCCGAGCCCTCATTCACAGCGGCAAACAGCATAAACAGGATGAACACCACCAGCCCGAACTCTGTGTCACGCAGGGAGATGCCCGTCTCGAAGTCAAACTGCGCCAGCGGGCCCTTGCCCGTGATGGCCTCCCCGATCAGCGAGAACGCAAAGCCCAGCTGCGCCATGCGCCCCACAAACAGCTCGTTCTCCTTGGTGAAGCCGAAGCCACTGACACCGAAGAAGCGCTTGGGGTCCAGCAGCGAGATGCGGGGGTCCTGCAGCGGACCCACGGGACGGTCCGACACGGCCTCCTGCTCCTCGGGCACGAAGGTCTGGCTGGTGGGCAGCACGGCGGCGATGAGGTTGAAGGCGATGAGCCCCACCACCAGGCCGTCAACCTCCACGCCGTTCAGGCCGGTCTCTGGGGGTGCGTAGGGGTAGGGGAGGAGAGGGGAGAAGAGTGGGTTAGCAGGTTGCATGCCTGACTGCACAGCAGGGTTCAAGTAGGTAGTGGATGGCGCAATGGGTCCGTACAAGCATCCCTGCACCCATCAGTCAACGCCCTGCAGTCCCAAAACTCAAGCCTACATACGCTTGCAACCTGTCCTCTGACCCACCGTATCCGAACTGTGCAAGCGCGCCCTGCCCAGTGAGCAGCTCGCCGATGAGGCTTGCGGCGAAGCCCAGCATGGCCAGGCGCCCCACGAACAGCTCGTTGGTCTTGGTGAAGCCCAGCTGGATGGGGAAGGCCTTGCCATTCACCTCGGGGGCGGGCAGGCCGGTGGCCTGCTGGAAGCGCTCGCGGCCAGACCTCTTGATGGAGACCGTGCCAACCTGCGGCGGGAGGGGAAGGGAGAGGCAGCAGGTGCGCTCGGGATCGTCGCTTCAGCAATAGGCAGCAGCCTCGACGTGTTCTTCAAGTGCCATAGGCTGTGATTTCACTTCTACAAATGACCGTGCGTAGCCCTGCGGTGTAAGCTGCACGCTTATGTATGGCCCCGAGCGACAATAGAAGCTCAAATGCTGGAAGGTGCGGCAAGGCCATGCGAGATACATCTTTCTGTATCTCACCTTGGTGGCAACACGAGTCTGAGCAGCCCGGACGGCCACTGCAGCGCGGCGAGAGGGCTGGGCCGCGCGCAGGGAAGCGGAGGAGCGAGCGAGCATCATTTCTGGTAGGAAGAAGGGACAGTAAAGCAACACTGCTTCAAAGTGTACTGATCGTGTCAGAATCTGAAGAAGAAGGCGCTCGGCCGGGCTTAAGTATGCGGAGCCCTTGGGCGGGAGCGGGTGTGTGGCAACGGAACTTGCCGTACGCGGGGTTTGTGGCACAGGCCGCTTGGCAGTATCAGGAAAGCGCGCGGGCTGCGCTTTTGACCGCACGAACCACTTGTAAAAGTAGATCAGCATCACATAAATGTTGTCCTTATCTTCTATTGTCAATGCTTTGGACATGCTGCTGCGTGCCCCTGCCGTGTGCGGCGTGATGTCGACCAAAGGGATGACATAGCGCTTCACATGGCCGCGGAGCGTGTCACAAATTTTCAAAGTATGCATATCGGGGCTGCCGCGGTATGAGTACGGGTGCCCCGTGCAGATGTGTCGACCGCTCGCCTTCCCGCTCCGTGCTCTGCCCCCAGCCTTCGGTCTTCAATCCGCACTCCATGATGTCCGCCCTTACATTGTCTGGTGCCTCTTCTCACATTGTATGGTACGAGAGGACGCCTTGTGCTCGATACAGAAGGGTTGGAAGAATGGAAGGAAGGCACGAGGGCCTTGTGGAAACAGGATCCCAGAGAAGGGCACAATAACGCTTGTTGCAAGGGATTCCTTGCGCTAGGCGGTTCTTTGGCATGCCCTGATGCTGCCTGATGTCACACACGAGCTGCAGCCTGCGTGCTGCCCGCTCTCACACGAAGCATGGCGTCGTTCACTGGAACACTGCCCACTGCGTTGAAGGATGCAGTGATGGGAGGTACAAACGCAAATTCCAAAGCAAGTTCCAAGGACGCGACTCTGCCACTGGAACACTGCCCAATGCGTACCTTGAAGCCGTCAGACCTGCCCACCATTTCTGCACGCACCGCCCTCACAACCCTGTGAGTCCCAATCCAGCGCTCTACGTGCTCAGTAATGACGGCCTGCATTGAGACCAGCAATAACCGCAGGGCTTGAAGCCCCACTACCGTACTGGTACAGCTGTGCACGTGCCTGTGTCATAGCAGGTTGCCGTACACCTGAAGCGCTGTACGTAGTCACCCCCAGGCCTCTCCCCTCTAGATCTCTAATGCCGTAGCCATCCAACTTGGGCCGCACGGCACCTAACCAGTACTCCAGGGCAAGCCGTGCGGTTGTATTGTACATTACAGCCTGTAACCTACTGCCACGGCCATGCATGCTACGGTGTGCTGCCTCGTGCAGGCTGACGCTGTGCTGCACCGCTTCCGTACTTCCGTGCACACAGCGCCTTACTGTCACGGTACGCGGCTGAGCTAAACGCGAGCTTTAAAGCTCAGATGACAATTCCGGGGGCGCCACACCCCTTCTATACCTACCACCAGGTTTGCCCCGCCTATCTCGCGGCCTACTAAGCAGCTCTCTTGCTAGCGACCTGTCAGCGTGCCCTGGTCACAACGGCTGTGCCGCTGCCTTATTCGCCCACGTTCGAGTGGGCGGAACGTATGATGTGCGCTTGGGTACAAGGAGCAGCGCGTGTTGTTGTACGGTACAAGGGAGGAGGCCGGGGCGGAAGAGGGCGGGGTGTCGCCCTGGTACGGCGCACCCCCTATGTATATCCGTCAGGACACCAAAATTTTTCGCCCTGAAGCGCCTTGTTTTCGGGTGTTACACGCGTAAGTCGTTCCCAACGCGCTGTGTATGAGGACACCGCGCGTTGTTTTAACCGCACAGCCCGTGTTACAAGCACCTGTAACAGCAATCCTGGTAATTGAGTAGCTGTAATTGATAACCGTTATCGCTTGTCTAGGCGGTAGGCTAGGATACGAGCGCGGCACTGATGGAGGGCTGGTGTCGGCGACGGGAGCGCACGGACACCGCACGGCGCTGTCTCACTCAGCGCGTGACCCAGCTCAGTGGCAGCTGAGGGATAAGAGAGGGCAAGAGGAGAGGGAAGGAGCCGCAGTCCACGGCACGAGCACAGCCGGAGCAGAGGGCAAGAGGGGAGGGAAGGAGCCGCAGTCCACAGCACCGGTGCAGCAGGACGGTGTTGCGTCCTCAGTAACTGCACACGGCTGTCCGCCTGAACCAATCAAAGCCTTGCGCACAAGGCTAGGGGTACGGGAACAGGGACTGTCGCACACGCAGACGCAACGGTTGGGCCCGGAGCTGCTTGCCTCCTTGCCTCCCTAACGGACACTGCCTAACGTCCTCCCGAACGGACTCCTCCAAACGTCCCTCCCGGACGGACACCGCCTAACGTCCTAACGCGCTTTCTGGCCGCAGGGTACGGTACTGGCTGCACTCAGGGCGGGGCCTTCTACTCTGGAAGGGGGGACCGCGTCACTGACGTGGGCTCAGGGCAGACTACCACTGTGGGACCGGTGCTCCTCTCGAGCTAGCCGGGGCCTAGCTTGCTTGGACAGGGGGGTTGGGGCCTTGGACAAGGGCCTTGGACAGGGATTAGGGGGTCTTGGACAGGGATCTTGGACAGGGGGTCTTGGTCAGGGATCTTGGACAGGGGTCTTGGTCAGGAGGGGCTAATCGCTAAGGGCTCGCACAACCTTTGGTCTCGTTGCGTTACAGTATGTTCAACCGATGAGATCGCTTCGGTATTTGTTTGTACCGATTGTAATTGTTAAGGTATCCACCCTTTTCCAGTTCTATTTGTTCAGTGGGTGTGTTTAGGAGCGATTTGGCAGAACTGAGTATAGAACTATGCCGGAAAATGCCCACTCCGGCCTATTAAATACACCTACGTGCCGTACGATTCGGCCCATGCATGCTCATGCATGCCCATGCCGCCCATTGCGCCGTACACCTTCTCGCAGCTCCGCCCTGGGCCTGTGGGCCCGCGGAGCTGCTCGAGCTGCAGCCAGCCGGAAGCTGGTCACCCCAAGCACTCCGTTCCACAGCGCGGCTACCACACTCATCACAAGCAACAGCAGACACTTTACTAGTGCCAAAGAATAACCAAAGAGCCTGAGACTGGGCCGGCTCTGAGAGCCTCATCCCACAGGCGTGGGGCCAGTGGCCCAATCCGCTGCTGCGGTAATACACAATCAATAGCCCTTGAAGAATCGCCAATAGTCAAATCGTCGCTAGGGCCTTCGGGCGAGCCGCCCTGCGCGTCTAGACCTTGATTGTGCGCATCATGCTGCCTTCTCAGGTCGCCACGGTGTCACTACGGCTGAGCTCCATTGTTGCACACCGTGCATCATCTCTGCTCCAACGCCGCTAGCTCCAGGCGCCACGCGGGGTCATTATGGGTTGGCAAAGCATAAGCGCTTCCGCATCTGGGTCCTGATCCTGCTCATGGCTATAGAGTAGCTATAGAAAGGAATACCCTCCATACTGCAGGTCCCTGGCCCGCAGTGGCAATCGCCACAACAACGAAGGGGGTTCGATGACCCCAAAGCGAGCACACCAGCCAACAAGTCACCACAGGCTCGCTACGCTTGCCCAAGGCAATCTGAACGATACAATGTACCATTTCATGCAATTGGGTTGCCACGGTAATGCAGCCGTGGTGAAGCTGTCGATTGTCACTCGAGCATTTGAGTCGAAAGTCAGTAAGCACCATCGACGAGTGTCCAAAGTAAATGCCGAATTATGCCGATGGATTTGTGCATATTGTAGCATAGCATGCATGTCAGTAAGGAAGCGCGGCCCAAACTTCGGGTCCGTCCGCCGAGCGCCTCCTCGCCGCGCTCACGGCAAGCCTCGCAGCTTGTTTAAGCAACAATCTGTCAGCCGCATAGCAGGTTCAGAACATGATACAACCGTCTGTGGCCTTCAAAGTCACTCGGTGCCCCTGCCACGTGCCACATGCTCGCCTGCAACAGTCCTCTTCCGCTTGGAACCACGCCTCCCCGCTGTCCCTTGCCGTACTCCGTCCCTGCTCAGCACACCCGCCCGCACGGCTTCCCTTTCAAAGCACAACTTCCGTACTGTTCCGGCCTCCCCATGCTGCACCTTGCTATCCTTGCTGCCGGCACTTAGCTGTGGTGCCCCCCGAGCGTGTACGGCTGCGTGTCTTACCCAGTGCCCATGTCCCGCAGCATATCGATGTGCGGCCTCCGTGTTGGGACACCCCACCTCCTCCGAGAATCATGGCCTGACACCGTTCGGTGGCAGTCCCCTACCAAAGAGCGACAGCTGTCGCCCTGACGCCGTGTCAGCGAGGGCTCCCGCCCACGCACCAGGACTGCCCATTGTCCTATGCACAAGTGCACCGCCTGGCCGACCTGGTGTCGGCAAGATTGCCAGCATTTGTGACTTCACTAAAACCTTGCACACCGCACCTTGCAAAGATGCTGCCGTTGCGCTCAAGCGCGGATAGCTGGACTTCCGAAATTCGTGCGCTGAATATCGCCGTTGGCCGTCTGCTTCATCACCCAGCCTTCTAGTCTTTTTCCATTCTGCTGAAGAAACCATTATATTGCTGCAGCAGGAGTAGCCCTCGCTACATAACAAGTTCGCGAAGAGACTGTAACCGTAGATGGGCCTGCCAACTTATCCAAGGACGTTGTCTACTACAACCGATCGTGTCTGAAACCCGATCAGGTGGACGGTAGGGCGCAGCTTGGCCTTTGGCTGTCTCCTCTCCGTTCAGCGCTACCCACAGCGTTCAGGGGAGCCGCGCCAGGCGGTCCCGTGCTGCGGCCTGGCGGTGCTTCTCGCCGAGCCGAGGTTGGCGCCAACCAGTACCCCGCTGCAGCTTACGCGCTGCTGCCGCCGCCGCTGCTGCCTGCCGCCGTGTTGTTTGGATCATCCGCTCAGGCGGTAGGGGCATCAACTGGTAGCGGCCGGCTTTGGGAGCTGGGCCATTATCCTGCTTCAGTGGCAATCCCCGCCGATTGGGGCTCAGGCACTCGAGCAGCAGACCAGCCAGCAGGTTGTAGTTAGGCACAGCGTACCGGTAATATCCCAGGAGGCCAAGGAAGGCCTTGACGTGCTGTGTGCTTTGCAGGCTTGAGTCGCCTGGCACGGCGGGCTGGTTGTCTTCGGTCTCGCACTCTGGGATACCAGGGCTGTAGCCAGACCGCATGGCGGTTGGGCGGTGGCCCTGGCCGGCCACGGAGGCGCCGTCCGAGGACTTCTGCCGGTTCAGAACCCTCGTAGGGGGCCTGCACGACGCCTTGGACTCTGCGGTCTCCGTTCCTGCCCTGCCCAGATCGGGCTCTTGGCAAACAGGTGCACCGCCCCCTTCTTGCTCCCACAAGCGCGCACCGTACTTCCCTGCTAACTGCACTGGCGCAACCGTGGTTATGTAGCCCTCGGGGGGCAGGCCGTCCACGGAGGTGAGTCCCATGGTTGCGCTCAGCAGATGGGATGGCGGCCCCTCTTCAACATTCTCCTGGTCGTACGACTTACACGTGTTGTGCTGCTCATGCAAGCAGCAGCCTGGTGGGGCTGTTGGGGGTCCATCCCCGTGTGCACTGCTACCGACCCAAGGCCCCGGGCCCCACCCGCCAGGAGCGGCCATTTGGCTAGCTCCTTCGCACCGCCAACGAGTAGGAGCCCCCTTGAGACCCTGACTGCTCCCCCACGCCTGCCGAACTGTCCCGGCCCTCGTCCAGCAGGGCTGCGTACCCGTCAGCACTCTCCAGCTCTGTCCCCAAGACACGGCATGCGCCGCCACCAGGAGCGGCATAGCCAGTTACCAACACGCTGAGGTGCCCTCCAGAGCGGTTGGGGAGGGAGCAAGCGGCTCCGACCTTCCTTGGAGCGGTCTTCGTACTCCGGAGCCCGTCCACATTGGAGCGGGCGCATCCCCCAGCCCATGGCGGGCCGTCATTGCAGCACACGTGGTGCCCACACTCTGCCTTGGGTGAGATCGGGGACCCGGCATCCTCCTCAACGCCGCCGCCACACTGCGCGGGCAGCCCCCTTTCCGCATGGGTGTACACCGTGGGTTGGCGGTTGGGCCCGAGGTTTGTTGGGCCCTGGATGCCCGAGGCCGTCAGGGGTGCTAAATGGCACTCCATCCCAAGCCCACCAGGGTCGCATTGAAGGCCAAACTCATTTGGGTAGTTGAAGAGAACTGTCATGCGGCCGTTGTCGCATTTGTCCAATGAGGGCCGGCGCAGCTCCACCTCATACGGCCGTCCCGGCTTTGCGTTCAGCTGCACTGCACCCACGGGGTCCAATGTGCACGTGCTGAAGGCCTCCGTGTCTGCCGCCGTGTTGCTCACGCACAGGGCCCGCATCAGGCACGTAGGGGACACACAAGCGCCTGTTGGGAGCGATGTGGAGGGAGCCGGACACGACAGCTTCTCTGTCCGCTCGCCACGTGGCGTGGCATCCCACCTCGCATTGCCGCCACTCGCATCACCCCCGACAGCAACGGGCTGCAGATGCGAGGGGTCGCCCTGGCTCTGGGGCAACGTCGTCGTCGCCTTCGAGGTAAGAGGTGGAGGGAAGGCAGGGCTTGTCACGACAATATAGCCATCCGCTGTGGCTGGATGTCCCTTGGGGTCAGGAGCGCTAATAGGCTGTAGGGATCGAATGCCGACCGTGTGAGCCGTGGAGGTTACGGTAGCCGGGATTGCGATAGCAGCCTCAGCCTCAATCTTGGTGTCACTGGCCGCCGCGTTGCACACGCTGACCCGCCCTGCATCTGCCGCCGTGTTGCCTGGTGCAGGTGCTGCCGCTGGGGTACTTGGTGCGGCCACTGGGGTGTGCACGGTCGGAGCAGCGGCGGTGACCGGACGCATGTAGGTACGGGGAGCTGCTGTGGAGGAGGAATGACCTGCTGTTCGCGGGCTGGCTTGGGAGTTGGTGGGCGCGGGTGCGGTCAGGGGGAGCGGCGGGCGCAGCAGGCACAGTAGGACCCGCAGTCAGGGTTGCCAGGGGGGTGACGGGTGCAGAGGTCACGGCGTTGCCCTTGTGGGCCGGACCCAGCGTCGCTGAGTAGCAGTGAGCCTCTTTTGCTGTACCATCCCGTATGTACCGCTCCTTTACCGTTGGGTAAACGGGTACTTGTCCTGCCCGTGTGGACTCATGCCCCGTCATGTTGACCCTTCCCACTCCGGCCGCCGTGCTGCCCATCGCAGGCGCTCGCATTGGAGCCTGCGGAGCTGAAATAGGGGTTGGTGCAACGGGTGCATCAGCGGCCGCCGGGCGCCCAGCCGCCGGAGGAGATGGGGATGGGCGAGCAGCAGGCCGCGGGTCGCCTTGAGGGCTGGCGGGGATCCGGAGTGGTACGGCAGCCGCCGCACACCAACTTGGACCAGCATTGTGGGCCGCCAGGCGAGGGGCAGGCGCAGGGGGGCGCTGGCGTTCGCTGTGGGAGTTGGGGTGCACACCCCGCACTGTAGCGCCTTGACTCATGGTGCCGGCGGTCCAGCTCCCTGGGGGCACGGCCCCCCAAGACTTCTGACCCGCTCGTGAGGTCCTGATGCCGTGAGGGTAGCTCGTCGTAGTAGTAGTCGGTGGTGGCCTCCACATCATCCTCGCCCTCGGGGTGGTGATCGGGAGAGTAGGGGTAGTAGGTGGGCTCGTCGTCCCAGTGCACAGAGCACAAATTGGCGGCGGTACGGTGTCGTGACCGATCTCCAGCGATGCTGGGGCGGGCCAGTTGGTCTTGCACGGTGGTAATGTCACAGTGCCCGGAGGCACGCTCACGTACGTAGCCGCGGTCGTTCGGGTGCTGGTGCCCAGGGCCGTACGAGGCCCAAATCGAACCGTGCCCGCTGCTCCTCCCTGTCGTCATCATCATCACGTCCGCTGATGCGGTCGCCTGCCTCGCTTACGTAGATAGCATCACGGATGGCGCAGGTCAGGTTGCGTGGCTTCATGAGGTACACCATCTTGTAAACACTACCGCGCAGACCCTTGAGGAAGTTGTGCATGTGGGTAGGGTCTTGGTCGATTGACAGCTGGAGCTGTGTCATAAGGCTGAGATAGCGGTCGGCGTAGTCACGTATGGACTCACGCTTCTCCTGCTTGCAGTTTGCCAGGCGGAGGTGAAGCTCTCGGTCGGACATGCCGTACCGTTCCCTTAGAGCTTCGCGCACCAGGCCCCATGTGAGAGTGCTGGCACCGAGGGCATGGCGCCAACTGTTATACCATTGCTTAGCAGTGGGACCCAGCCGAATAGAGGCCACGCTGAGCATGGTGCCATCGGTCCAGCCCTCCAGGTGTCCCAGCTCTTCTATTGACTGAAGCCAAGTGAGGATATCAGTCGTCTTGTGGTCAAACTCCGGTATATGGAAAGCTAATCGAGAGTAAGAACTCTGGTGTTGCATCGTCGGTTGGGAGTAGACGACGGGGGAGACCAAAGGTTTTCGCGCGCCGGCGAAGGTCGGGACAGAGCTCTGAAGAGCGCTGGACGCACGGATATTGCGCCAGTGGCGTATACGGATTCCAGCGCTGGAGATGAAGTTCTCAGCGCGAAGAGAAGAGGGAGTAGTCGGTGGAGCGCTCAGCGATGTAACAGTCCCGGTAGCGAAACCAGGTACGGCGCACCCCCTATGTATATCCGTCAGGACACCAAAATTTTTCGCCCTGAAGCGCCTTGTTTTCGGGTGTTACACGCGTAAGTCGTTCCCAACGCGCTGTGTATGAGGACACCGCGCGTTGTTTTAACCGCACAGCCCGTGTTACAAGCACCTGTAACAGCAATCCTGGTAATTGGAGTAGCTGTAATTGATAACCGTTATCGCTTGTCTAGGCGGTAGGCTAGGATACGAGCGCGGCACTGATGGAGGGCTGGTGTCGGCGACGGAGCGCACGGACACCGCACGGCGCTGTCTCACTCAGCGCGTGACCCAGCTCAGTGGCAGCTGAGGGATAAGAGAGGGCAAGAGAGGGAAGGAGCCGCAGTCCACGGCACGAGCACAGCCGGAGCAGAGGGCAAGAGGGGAGGGAAGGAGCCGCAGTCCACAGCACCGGTGCAGCAGGACGGTGTTGCGTCCTCAGTAACTGCACACGGCTGTCCGCCTGAACCAATCAAAGCCTTGCGCACAAGGCTAGGGGTACGGGAACAGGGACTGTCGCACACGCAGACGCAACGGTTGGGCCCGGAGCTGCTTGCCTCCTTGCCTCCCTAACGGACACTGCCTAACGTCCTCCCGAACGGACTCCTCCAAACGTCCCTCCCGGACGGACACCGCCTAACGTCCTAACGCGCTTTCTGGCCGCAGGGTACGGTACTGGCTGCACTCAGGGCGGGGCCTTCTACTCTGGAAGGGGGACCGCGTCACTGACGTGGGCTCAGGGCAGACTACCACTGTGGGACCGGTGCTCCTCTCGAGCTAGCCGGGGCCTAGCTTGCTTGGACAGGGGGTTGGGGCCTTGGACAAGGGCCTTGGACAGGGATTAGGGGTCTTGGACAGGATCTTGGACAGGGGTCTTGGTCAGGGATCTTGGACAGGGGTCTTGGTCAGGAGGGGCTAATCGCTAAGGGCTCGCACAACCTTTGGTCTCGTTGCGTTACAGTATGTTCAACCGATGAGATCGCTTCGGTATTTGTTTGTACCGATTGTAATTGTTAAGGTATCCACCCTTTTCCAGTTCTATTTGTTCAGTGAGTGTGTTTAGGAGCGATTTGGCAGAACTGAGTATAGAACTATGCCGGAAAATGCCCACTCCGGCCTATTAAATACACCTACGTGCCGTACGATTCGGCCCATGCATGCTCATGCATGCCCATGCCGCCCATTGCGCCGTACACCTTCTCGCAGCTCCGCCCTGGGCCTGTGGGCCCGCGGAGCTGCTCGGAGCTGCAGCCAGCCGGAAGCTGGTCACCCCAAGCACTCCGTTCCACAGCGCGGCTACCACACTCATCACAAGCAACAGCAGACACTTTACTAGTGCCAAAGAATAACCAAAGAGCCTGAGACTGGGCCGGCTCTGAGAGCCTCATCCCACAGGCGTGGGGCCAGTGGCCCAATCCGCTGCTGCGGTAATACACAATCAATAGCCCTTGAAGAATCGCCAATAGTCAAATCGTCGCTAGGGCCTTCGGGCGAGCCGCCCTGCGCGTCTAGACCTTGATTGTGCGCATCATGCTGCCTTCTCAGGTCGCCACGGTGTCACTACGGCTGAGCTCCATTGTTGCACACCGTGCATCATCTCTGCTCCAACGCCGCTAGCTCCAGGCGCCACGCGGGGTCATTATGGGTTGGCAAAGCATAAGCGCTTCCGCATCTGGGTCCTGATCCTGCTCATGGCTATAGAGTAGCTATAGAAAGGAATACCCTCCATACTGCAGGTCCCTGGCCCGCAGTGGCAATCGCCACAACAACGAAGGGGGTTCGATGACCCCAAAGCGAGCACACCAGCCAACAAGTCACCACAGGCTCGCTACGCTTGCCCAAGGCAATCTGAACGATACAATGTACCATTTCATGCAATTGGGTTGCCACGGTAATGCAGCCGTGGTGAAGCTGTCGATTGTCACTCGAGCATTTGAGTCGAAAGTCAGTAAGCACCATCGACGAGTGTCCAAAGTAAATGCCGAATTATGCCGATGGATTTGCGCATATTGTAGCATAGCATGCATGTCAGTAAGGAAGCGCGGCCCAAACTTCGGGTCCGTCCGCCGAGCGCCTCCTCGCCGCGCTCACGGCAAGCCTCGCAGCTTATGCAAGCTACAATCTGTCAGCCGCATAGCATGTTCAGAACATGATACAACCGCCTGTGGCCTTCAAAGTCACTCGGTGCCCCTGCCACGTGCCACATGCTCGCCTGCAACAGTCCTCTTCCGCTTGGAACCACGCCTCCCCGCTGTCCCTTGCCGTACTCCGTCCCTGCTCAGCACACCCGCCCGCACGGCTTCCCTTTCAAAGCACAACTTCCGTACTGTTCCGGCCTCCCCATGCTGCACCTTGCTATCCTTGCTGCCGGCACTTAGCTGTGGTGCCCCCCGAGCGTGTACGGCTGCGTGTCTTACCCAGTGCCCATGTCCCGCAGCCATCCATATCGATGTGCGGCCTCCGTGTTGGGACACCCCACCTCCTCCGAGAATCATGGCCTGACACCGTTCGGTGGCAGTCCCCTACCAAAGAGCGACAGGGGGAAGTGGATGCAGGGAGGGGTTTGCGGCGGGAGAGTAGATGGGACGGTGGGGTGACAGGCAGCAGGTAGGAGAGCGCGCTGTGGCCGATCTGGTCAGGCCTGCAAGGAGGCTTTTTGGCAAACTGAAATTGAGTGTTAGTCATGCGGAAGACGTACATCGGCATAAAGTGCGTGCCCCAGCCTGGCGCCACTGGTCTCACGGCAGCTCACAGGCTCAGCGGCTGTGCGATGTGTGGCAGTTGTGCGTGCCGTACACCCGCCCCAGGTGGCACACCCCTCATCCCCAGGTGGCACACCCCTCCTTATCTGCATGCCTTCGCTGGCACCTCAAACTGTTCCTGTTCACTCACCAACCACACGCAGTGTTGCCCCCAGCAGTGCTGTACTGACGAGGTAAAAAAATGAGGTAAATGACGGGGGAATTCCCTTCCCCTGGCGCCAATGGAGTTGGGGGAATACGATCGTTCGTTCCAAGCACGCAGGCAAGGCTGTTGGAGCCTGGTGGGCTGCTGGCTTTGTGGCCTTCTCGGGCGGCCTGAGTGCGTGTTTGTCGTGGGCGCCTGTTTTGGCGCCTGCCCGCTGGGGTTCTGGTGGTGCCTTGTGCGTGGTTGGGAGGGTGGGTTGGGGGTTAGGGGCTCTTGTCGCTGCGTTGCCTTTTCCCCTTTCCCTTCTCTTTCGTTGGACTTCCCTTGCCCTTGGTGTCTTTGGGCTTGTTCTCCTCCCCCTGTTCTGTGGGGTTTGGTTTCAGGTCCTCTCCTTCTCCAGGTGTTCCCTTTTTGCAGTCCGGGGTGCGCTGGGTTTGGACGTTGCTGGTGTGGGTGCTTGCCTGTGCTGGTCGGGCCTTGAGGTCCCGCTGGTCTGTCCTATCCTCTCTCGTCTCTTTCCCTGTAATCCTTTCCACAAAAAACAAGGCAAATCCCCTGTTCTCAAGTCGGCCAAGTCCGGTGATGAGGCCAAACTGTGGATGGACAACTGATGCACAAACTGGAACAACATAAGCAATCCGGTATGTTACATGCCTCAAGCTTATCCGGGAAATCAGTTGTTCAACTGCTGTCGCAGCTACCGGTACCTCTTGCTCGGCTGTAGCCCAGCCTTTCTACACAGTCATGCCCCGCGGAGAGGCCTACTGAAATATTTCGACCACTCACTCACTCACTCTCTCATCCCTCAAGCCGAGCTTTATGCCATGCAATAAAGTCGAACCTACAGTAGGACTAACGCGCTGCATGTCTCTTGCATGTACCTACTAGCATGTGCATGTATGTACGACCTCCACGTCCAAAGTGAAGTTTAGTGCACAGCAATCTAATCAAACCAACACCAAACAACGCAGCAGTAGCACGCCTTGTCATTTCAGCGTGTGCGAATCACATCATCATATGTCCTGCCGAGCTAAGCGTCAAATAAATAGACGGTCAATGTCACCGTCAACCCTCACGCGTCCTGCAAACACCAACGGGCAAGTCAGGGAAGGGACCCCTGCAGCGAGCAGTACTTCAAGTCTACGTACCAAGCAACAGCAAGCGATCTTCCATCCCCCATCCGCATCCACCATCTCGTCGTCTCCAATCCCTTACTGCTTGTCGTCCACGAACTTGCCCGAGCCCTCGTTCACGGCGGCAAACAGCATGAACAGGATGAACACCACCAACCCAAACTCCGTGTCCCGTAGCGAGATGCCCGTCTCGAAGTCAAACTGCGCCAGCGGGCCCTTGCCTGTGATGGCCTCCCCGATCAGCGAGAACGCAAAGCCCAGCTGCGCCATGCGCCCCACAAACAGCTCGTTCTCCTTGGTGAAGCCGAAGCCACTGACACCGAAGAAGCGCTTGGGGTCCAGCAGCGAGATGCGGGGGTCCTGCAGCGGACCCACGGGACGGTCCGACACGGCCTCCTGCTCCTCGGGCACGAAGGTCTGGCTGGTGGGCAGCACGGCGGCGATGAGGTTGAAGGCGATGAGCCCCACCACCAGGCCATCAACCTCCACGCCGTTCAGGCCGGTCTCTGGGGGTAGGCAGGGGCAGGGGAGGAGAGGGGAGAAGAGTGGGTTGGCAGGTTGCATGCCTGACTGCACAGCAGGGTTCAAGTGGGTAGTGGACGGCGCAATGGGTCCGTACAAGCATCCCTGCACCCATTAGTCAGCGCACTGCAGTCCCAAGTCCAAAGGCCACGTGCGCTCCCAACATGCTCCGTGACCCACCGTATCCGAATTGCGCCAGCGCGCCCTGCCCGGTGAGCAGCTCGCCGATGAGGCTGGCGGCGAATCCCAGCATGGCCAGGCGCCCCACGAACAGCTCGTTGGTCTTGGTGAAACCCAGCTTGATGGGGAAGGCCTTGCCGTTCACCTCGGGGGCGGGCAGGCCGGTGGCCTGCTGGAAGCGCTCGCGGCCAGTCTTCTTAATGGACACGGTGCCAACCTGAAGCAGGCGGGGGAACGGGGGGCAGCGGTAGGAGCGGTTGAGATCGTTGTTACAGGAACACGCAGCAGCCTGCACAGAGCTTCGCTGGCACTATTAGCTGTGCTATGACTTCGATGATGGAATGTGAGCAATGCTGAACCTGATGTTGTGAGCTGCACGCAAACCCAGAGTTCCGAGCGACCATGGGAAGCTCAAACGCTGGAAGGTGCAGCAAGGCCATGCCAGATGCATCTTTCTGTATCTTACCTTGGTGGCAACACGAGTCTGAGCAGCCCGGACGGCCACTGCAGCGCGGCGAGAGGGCTGGGCCGCGCGCAGGGAAGCGGAGGAGCGGGCGAGCATCATGTTGTAGGAATAGGGAGGAAATAACAGCAGTAGGAGAAGGAAGGAATATTGATCAAGATTGGAACTGCAGAACAAGGTGCTCGGCCGGGCTTATGTATGCGGAGCCCTTGGGGCGGGAGGCGGGTGTGTGGCAACGGAACTTGCCGTACGCGGGGTTTGTGGCACAGGCCGCTTGGCAGTATCAGGAAAGCGCGCAAGCCGCGCTTTTGACCTAACTTTCTGTGGAGTACAATGTTTTACTCCACAACTGCAAATGCAATCTCTTCTTTTATTATGCATGCGTTGCACACGCCATGCCGTGTGCGGCCTGTCGTCGACCACTCGCCTTCTGCGGTTTCCGCTGCGCCTTGCGTTGCTTGTCCCTGACGACGAAACCCAGGATATCCCTCACACAAATTCTGTTGCACATGATTTCGTTGCTGCACGTGATCGCGCTTTGGCATACGGTACGTGGACGTGTTGTCCGCAACGTGCGCGGAGGGAGCCAGGCCCCCATGGTTGGGCGCCCGTACCAGGGAACAGGGGAGCACCTGCCAGGGAACATCCCTTGCACGAAGCGGTCCTGTGTTGTGCCCTTGTATCCCCACCAGAGCCTTAGCCAGAGCGTACCTTCAATGTCCAGAAACCGTTGCGTAATGTACCAAACACCTGTACTGAGTTGCCCGCAGGTACCAAGACCTGTACCGTATGCCAGCTCCTTCGGCCCGCCGCTCCACATGCTGCCCAACAGCTTTCGGCCCAATCAAGCATACACGCATCTCGTGTCCTGATCCAAAGAGAGCGGTTGTAAGAGTATTTACCAGCCGGGGATCCAGGGTTTGTAATTTCAAAGACCTACTGGTAACCCTGTGTATATGTCCGTGTGGTACCGGAATACCGGTAGGCGGCGCCCGAAGACGCCTACCTGTGCTCATGGGTCCGTGCCTCTCCAGGCGGGGCGCTTCTTACACAAGCCGCCCAGAGCCACCCACATAGCAGCATGCGGGTGTCTAGCTGGCCTAATGTAGGCCCGCACTGCCACGCAGGGTTAAGGCCGTACCCACAAGCCCAGGCATGGCCCAGGCGGCCCCTTGTGCAAGGGCCACAGCCCCGCCGGGGCCCAGCAGGGCCTACCAGCTAGCCACTATCTACGACGGTAGGTACGTACGCCGAGCAGCAAGCGTCAGCGAGTGCCCCCTTCTCCCCAGGCCGACAATGGCCGCAGCGCCTCTGAGGCCTGATCCCGTTCAGCCGTTCCTGCTGCTGGTACGTCACCAATTTCACGTACTAGGAGTCCAGGACACGGAGGACGGCTTGCTTGTCCGCTAACACTGCTGCGGCCCCGGGCACCATGCAGTCCAGCCACTTGCGTTGCCCACCCCGTAGCGCGTTTACAGTACCGGTAAGCAGCAGCTGCAGCACCGGGGCACACGCCACAGCAATGGCGGCAGACCTCCTGCCTGCTGGGTAGGCCATGCGGAGAATCCAACTAGTAGTGCGCTGGGATCTGAGGAGCAGCACACACCGGACCGGTACGTGTCGCAGCAGGGAAGGAGGTGGGGAGGGGTTCGGGGAGGGATACGTGGATTGGATGGGGACAGGAGGTAGGTGGCATGCAGTGGCGGTGGCGGAGAGCAAGCATGCCGCAGGCGGGGAGGCCTGGGGGTGGGGTAGGCCGGGGCGCCAAAAGAGGGGGTGAAGGAGTTGGTGACGGGTGCGTGCAAGGTGAAGGGTCTTCACGTAACAACATGAGTGAGGAGACGTCGTTCAGTTGAAGCACCGAAAGCAGATGGCCGCAGGTACCGTGGCACCACGCGGGCGCACAGTGCGCACAAGCAATGCATGCAATGCAGGAAGGGTGGGCTACCTTTGGGTTACCGGTATGCCAGCTGTCCACCCTCAACTTGCAACATTGTAGCCGCAGGTTTGGTGCGTGTGTGCGGACGTGCAAAAAAGGGAGCGCTGTAGTAAGACCACCCCCGCTTGTCTCACCGTGCCTCATACGCCCCTGTCGGTGCAGGCGCATCCCACACCGTGATGATGTCCAAATCTTGCCCAAGCGTACATTCTGCCCGCTGCATATGCCAAATGCCAGTCATTTCCCTGTTCCTGGGCGTGCCGCACAGGTCACCAGTGACCAGCCCACGGAGATTTCATACCAACTGCAAGTCAGATGCGGCTGAAATGAAGCTGGACAGGCCGTACAAAAGGAGAGCAACACAAGCACATTGTTGTCATTCCAAACGTAATGGTTACAGAGCGTTCAGGTTATACCGGATGCCGGTAGAATGTCCTGAACAACGCCCGTCTGCACGTGTCAGCGGCCCGCAAGCGCTGACCGGTAGCGGTGCTTTGCTGCACCTGACGGCCCTAAATCAGACGCCCGATAGGTTTACTTCCACTCTCACTCTCCGAGTCCCTCAACTTATGTAAATATACGACGGTCCAACCTACAGTTGGGCTAACGCTCTGCACGCCTGCCTAATGCACGTAGTACGTCTCTCAGCATCATGCAGTCATGTTCATAGCCAAGGTCCAATGCACACATACACAGCCACACTCGCTCATGTCGGCGTCAAGTAGTCAGTTGCTATATAACGCCTGTGTCAACGAAGAGTCAAAAGAAGAATGTACGGTGAATGCCACCGGCAACAGACATGAATCATGTACGTGCGACCACACAGCACCTGCAATTGATACCGTACTTTCATGGCATAGAAACCACCTTTTTGAAACCTGTCCGTGCACTACCCTTTACTGCTTGTCGTCCACGAACTTGCCCGAGCCCTCGTTCACGGCGGCAAACAGCATGAACAGGATGAACACCACCAACCCAAACTCCGTGTCACGCAGCGAGATACCCGTCTCGAAGTCAAACTGCGCCAGCGGGCCCTTGCCCGTGATGGCCTCCCCGATCAGCGAGAACGCAAAGCCCAGCTGCGCCATGCGCCCCACAAACAGCTCGTTCTCCTTGGTGAAGCCGAAGCCACTGACACCGAAGAAGCGCTTGGGGTCCAGCAGCGAGATGCGGGGGTCCTGCAGCGGACCCACGGGACGGTCCGACACGGCCTCCTGCTCCTCGGGCACGAAGGTCTGGCTGGTGGGCAGCACGGCGGCGAGAAGGTTGAAGGCGATCAGCCCCACCACCAGGCCGTCAACCTCCACGCCGTTCAGGCCGGTCTCTGGGGGTGCGCAGGGGCAGGGGAGGAGAGGGACGGGTCAGCACCGTGCTGGGTGCCTACTGATGGGCAAGGGACTTGGGCGTGCTGCAGAAACGCAATGCCTGCCTCAGGTCAAGCGCTATGGGCTGTGGTGCAAAGGAAGTCGTAGTCACATTGTGTAGGCGGTTACCTCTGGTGCACGGTTCAGCTCCCAACATGCCCCGTGACCCACCGTATCCGAACTGCGCCAGCGCGCCCTGCCCGGTGAGTAGCTCGCCGATGAGGCTTGCGGCGAAGCCCAGCATGGCCAGGCGCCCCACGAACAGCTCGTTGGTCTTGGTGAAGCCAAGCTTGATGGGGAAGGCCTTGCCGTTCACCTCGGGGGCGGGCAGGCCGGTGGCCTGCTGGAAGCGCTCGCGGCCAGACTTGGTGGAGGTGGTGCCGACCTGAGGGGACGGCCGAGCGACAGCGGGTGCGGTTGGGGTGTCGGTTCAGAAATAGCCGGCAGCCTAGACAGCATCATTTAATCACCTTGACTGAATTGATTGTTGTGTGACAGCAACAAGTTGCAGCAAGGTTGCTGACCCAGAACCAACATTTGACAACCAAGCGCACGGACGCTGTAAGCTGGAGCAAGGCCATGCGTAGCTTGCTGATGGGTGATATCTTACCTTGGTGGCGACACGAGTTTGAGCAGCCCGGGCGGCCACTGCAGCGCGGCGAGAGGGCTGGGCCGCGCGCAGAGAAGCGGAGGAGCGAGCGAGCATCATGTTTGAAGAGGAGACGGGAGAAAATGCTATAGTCGCAGGAGGAAGTAAGATTGATCAAGGGTGGAATTGCAGAGAAAAGTGCTCGGCCGGGCTTATGTATGCGGAGCCCTTGGGGCGGGAGCGGGTGTGTGGCAACGGAACTTGCCGTACGCGGGGTTTGTGGCACAGGCCGCTTGGCAGTATCAGGAAAGCGCGCGAGCTGCGCTTTTGACCGCACGCCTGCTCTCGTAATATGCAACATGCTCCGTCATACTATCATGTATGACTACATCATTTATCGGAGCGCTTCACGTTCATGTTTGGTTACAATTTCAGTTGTCGACAGGTCGCTTTCATTTCTGTCGGCTGTGTCGACGTGAAGCGGCCTGGAGCTAAATGCAAAAGATTATTTAGAACAGCTAGGCAGTCGTTTGTTCTATATTCCATGTTTGCGGGCCGTTTGAGCTGAGGGATAGCTCATCAGGACATTTATGTTAGGGATGCTGCACCTGCCAGCTCCAACTTGCGGAGAAATGGGGATTGTGGGGCCCGTACCAGGGCGATGCAGTCGTGATACGCAGCAAAACGGAATAATGGCAAGACAACAGAGTGTCACAGTGCCAAGTGCCGTGCTGCCTCAACACGGTAGTCTAACTCGAGCTTTGGGGGGGGGCAGAGAAGGACCCCCCCTTCTGGGGGCGAAGTACGTCACGTCACGTCTTGTCCGAGCGAGGCAATACTGCGATACCGTACGAAGTGCCTGCTGACTCCTCGGAGTAAACATTGTCTTACAGAAATGTCTTGCTCTCTTGGGGCTCTCTTTTGATCGTGTGGCACGTGTGTGTTGCAAGTGACTCCCCCAGGGTTGCTTCCTAGATGAGGGGCTCCAGAATATGCCTCTTGCGTGCCACAGTGGCACGAACTTGACCAGATTTGACGCGGAAAAGGGACAAGCTTAGAGCGCCATAAGCGGGATGTCAAGAGAGCCTTGCCCCAAAAGGTGCGCACGGCATACATCAGGGGCCCCCTCCGTCCATGGCAAACCAGCCCACGACGCAAACACTCGTGGTGCGAGGCCCGCCGCCGGCGCACCTCACAGCCCAACAGCCCGCATATCCCACGCCAGCTGACCCCTTGCAAGCCCAGCAACAGCAACAGCAAGAACGAGAGAGCCAGGACCCGGACCATCAGCACCATCGGCTCACACATCTAGGCATGTGTGCACGGCACGCAGGCCTGCAGCAGGACCAGCAAGAGCACCACCAGCTGCCCAACGCCACAAGCGACAGCGGTGCCTCCGGGGGCTGGCCGGCCCTCTGGCATACATCATATACCCCTAGTCCGGTACGGGTACCTGTAAACCCATGTGCAGCACAGGTTGCGTGGTACAGGGTGCAGGGGCTACGCCGTGGCCAGAGCCGCTACGGCAGTAACAGCACCTTGGTCTGGTGGTCACTGACAAGCCTTTGTGGCCGCGCAGCATCGCAGGTCTACTTGGGGTACGCAGGCGCGCCGGCGTGATGCTGCAGAGGGGACTCCTACCTGCTGAAACTCTGCAAGCATCTGTGACGCCTGTCACTGGCACAGTTAGATAAGTCAGGCAGTGGGCGGCTTGTGGTTTGCGGTAGGTAGGACAGCAAAAGCCCTGAAGCTTTGGGTTGACGAACTAGACCAGTAAGAAGCAGGGGAAGCCTTGTCCTTCGCCCCCATTCTGCTTCACCCCACCCGACCAGACCCGACATGATGCATGTCCCTGACTGCCGGCTTTCCCCGTACCCCGCAGCCCGTAGCATGGGGGCTTCCTTTGTATCATCGTGTACGGTGAATCCAGGGGCCAAGGAAGCCTGCGAGTCTCCTACCTCTCCTATGCAGCCATGCCTCTGTATGGGGCAGGCTGGGGCAGGCGAGGTCCCCGTCCCCGTGGCCCGTCCCCGAGCTTGGGCGAAATGGCAAGCGCTGGTGTGGCAGACCTTGTCTGTTGACATGCATGTAACTTGTACAATTTATCGAATTGGGTCCAAAAGATCGGAACAAATGATGAAGTAGGCGAACGGTCCCATGGCCAGCTCGCTTGGCCGAATATGACCAGGGTGCAAACAATTATTTGTGATACTTATAATAAAGTTTCCTTGCTGCATTCATCAAAGCGTGCGGTCAAAAGCGCAGCCCGCGCGCTTTCCTGATACTGCCAAGCGGCCTGTGCCACAAACCCCGCGTACGGCAAGTTCCGTTGCCACACACCCGCCTCCCGCCCAAGGGCTCCGCATACTTAAGCCCGGCCGAGCACCTGTGGCTACAGCTTCTGACACGATCAATACACTTAGAAGTAGCGTTTCTTTACTGTCCCTACTTCCTACCAGAAATGATGCTCGCTCGCTCCTCCGCTTCCCTGCGCGCGGCCCAGCCCTCTCGCCGCGCTGCAGTGGCCGTCCGGGCTGCTCAGACTCGTGTTGCCACCAAGGTGAGATATCACTTATCAGCAAGCTAGGTGGCCAGGCGGCAGCATACGACCATCGTGCCTTCCTTTGTCATCGGTTCCGGCGCGGGGACCTTGTTGCAGCTTGTTACGGTTGCACAACAAACAGATCAGATAAGGCCACAGAACAATGCAGTCCCGGCTGCCCGCTGTTGCCGAATCGACACCCCAACCGCTCCCGTTGTTGAATTGCCGTCCAATCAGGTTGGCACCACCTCCACCAAGAAGTCCGGCCGCGAGCGCTTCCAGCAGGCCACCGGCCTGCCCGCCCCCGAGGTGAATGGCAAGGCCTTCCCCATCCAGCTGGGCTTCACCAAGACCAACGAGCTGTTCGTGGGACGCCTGGCCATGCTGGGCTTCGCCGCCAGCCTCATCGGCGAGCTGCTCACCGGGCAGGGCGCGCTTGCACAGTTCGGATACGGTGGGTCAGGGGACAGGTTGCAAGCGCACGCAGGCTTGAGACTTGGGCCTGCAGTGCGTTGACTGATGGGTGCCTGATTGCTTGTACGAACCCATTGCGCCGTCGGCTACCCACTTTGACCCTGCCGTGCAGTCGGGCATGCGTCCTGCTAACCCACGTTCTCCCCTCTCCTCCCGTGCCTCTGCGCGCCCCCAGAGACCGGCCTGAACGGCGTGGAGGTCGACGGCCTGGTGGTGGGGCTCATCGCCTTCAACCTCGTCGCCGCCGTGCTGCCCACCAGCCAGACCTTCGTGCCCGAAGAGCAGGAGGCGGTGTCGGACCGTCCCGTGGGTCCGCTGCAGGACCCCCGCATCTCGCTGCTGGACCCCAAGCGCTTCTTCGGTGTCAGTGGCTTCGGCTTCACCAAGGAGAACGAGCTGTTTGTGGGGCGCATGGCGCAGCTGGGCTTTGCATTCTCGCTGATCGGGGAGGCCATCACGGGCAAGGGCCCGCTGGCGCAGTTTGACTTCGAGACGGGCATCTCGCTGCGTGACACGGAGTTTGGGTTGGTGGTGTTCATCCTGTTCATGCTGTTTGCCGCCGTGAACGAGGGCTCGGGCAAGTTCGTGGACGACAAGCAGTAAGGGATGGGGGATGCACGGACAGGTCGCTCCAGCAAGTGGTTGCTATGCCTTGAAAACATCAATTGCAGGTGCTGTGTGGTCGTACGTACATGATTCATGTCTGTCGCCGGTGGCATTCACCGTGCCTTCTTTTGACCGTTCCTCGTTGACACTCGCGTTCGATACAGCAACTGACGAAATTACGCTGACATGAGGGAGTGTGACCTATCTGTGGAGTTTGTGTTGGAACTTGTACCATCCACATGACTGCATGTTGCGGAGAGTCGTCATACGTGCATTAGGCAGGTGTGCTGAGCGTTAGCCCAACTGTAGGTTGGACCGCCGTAAATATACATAAGCTGAGGGACTCGAGAGTGAGTGGCGTTGGAACTAAAACCTATCAAGCCTCTGATTTAGGGCCGTAAGTTGCATCAAAGCACCGCTACCGGTCAGCACGTGCGGGCTGCAGACGGGCATTGTTCAGGACATTCTAATGCCATCCCTTGTATCCTGAACGCTCTGTAACCACTACGTGTTGAGTTGACAATGTGCTCCTTTTCTGTATGTATGGTTTTACAGTTTTGGTCCCTCCAGAGCCCAGCCCCATCCCTCTCAAAACAGAGAGCTCGTCCCGGCCAATAGGGACACGGGTTTTCCCTTTCGCTCTACGGAAAGGAGCGACAAGCTCCATGAGGTACAGGCCACGACGCGCGGGCCTTACCACAGCCTGGTCCCTCCCCCATATAGCTTCTCCACACGACGCACCTACAGAGCACACGCACCACCCCTGTCGCGGTTCCCAACCACCCTTCTGCCCAGGAGGAACCGGATACGAGGCAGCAGTACGGAGGAATTAGCCAGTGCCGGCCCCCCGGTTCCTGCTTTCGCTCCTCCCCCATCGAAACCCCGAGGGCCTCCCACGAACACAGGCAACACGTGCCCTATAACCGCCCCTCGCACAGAAGCACCCCTCCACACCAGGCAGGCCTGGGCAGGCCAACAAGACAAGGTAGGCGCAGTACGTGCACTAGTTCCTGGGCAGTATCCGCCCTTGCATTAGTTAGTGTTAAGAGCCTCCGGCCAGGTACACAGGAGGCCGCCGTCCACCACCCGAAGCCAACGGTGGGCCGTGCCGACCTCATCCCACCCTGGCGTGGCAAACCTAGGCTTGCAAACGCCCGCAGGTGCGCCCACATGCATGCAACTGCCCGGCGTGAGGCTCGCGACACCAGGGACTGCCACTGGGGAACCGCTGCACTGCCCCTCAGCTCCCGCATGCGTGCGTGCAGGAATTGCCTTCGCACCTCCATGGCTTCCAGGGCCGCCAGGACCACCACCTCCCACACACACTGCTGCACCCCCGAAGGCGCACTAGCCAGCCACACATGCTCCCTCCGGTTCCTCCTTGCTTGTCGCTTTTCTTTTGTACGGGCAGTCCAGCTACATTTTGGCCGCATCTGATTTGCAGTTGGAATGAGATCTTCGTAGGGTCAGCACTGGTACCTCTGGCTGGGGGAGTACCTCGGTGCGGCACGCCCAGGAACAGGGAACTGACTGGCATCTGGCATATACAGCGGGCAGAATGTACGCTTGGGCAAGGTGCGGCCCTCATCGCAATGTGGGATGCGCCCGTACCAACAGAGACGTGTGAGGCACGGTGACGCAAGGGGGGGATCTTGCTACAGCGGCACACAGGACACAGCCACCTCTTCTCGGCTCTTCTGCACGTCCGTGCACAAGCGCCAATGCTGCGGCCTCCTGCGGCTACAATGTTGCAAGTTGAGGGTGGACGGCTTGTGTGCCGGTAGCCCAAGGGTATCCCACCTTTCCTGCATTGCATGCATTACCTGCGCGCGATGTGCGCCCTCGTGGTGCCACGGTAACTGCGGCCATCTGCTTTCGGTGCTTCAATGAACGACGTCTCCTCACTCATGTTGCTACATCAGATGCTACGCTACCCTCCACCCTCCACCCGTCACCGACTCCTTCACCCACCTTTTCTGGTGCCCCGCCCTACCCCACCCCCAGCATGCGGCATGCTTGATCTCCGCCACTGCCACTGCATGCCACCTACCTCCTGTCCCCATCCTCTCCAGTATCCCTCCCCGAACCCCTCCCCACCTCCTCCTGTGCTGCGACGCGTACCGGTCCGGTGTGTACTGCTCCTCAGATCCCAGCGCACTACTAGTTTGAATCTCCGCATGGCCTACCCAGCAGGCAGGAGGTCTGCCGCCATTGCTGTGGCGTGTGCCCCGGTGCTGCAGCTGCTGCTTACCGGTACTGTAAACGCGCTACGGGGTGGGCCAAGGTGGGCAAAGCCAGGGGCTGGACTGCACGATGCCCGGGGCCGCAGCAGTGTTAGCGGACAAGCAAGCCATCCTCCGTGTCCTGGACTCCTGGTACCCTGGTACGTGAAACCGGTGACGTATCTTAAGCAGGAACGGCTGAACGGGCTCAGGCCTCAGAGGCGCTGCGGCCACTCTTTGCTAGGAGACACTCTGACGCTCGCTGCTTGGAGTTCGTACCTACCGTCGTAGATAGCGGCTAGCTGGTAGGCCCTGCTAGCCCCCGGCGGGGCCGTGGCCCTTGCACAAGGGGCCGCCTGGGCTTGTGGGTACGGCCACGCAGGTACGGCCTTAACCGTGCGTGGCAGTGCGGGCCGGCATTAGGCCAGCTAGACATCCGCATACTGCTACGTGGGTGGCTCTGGGCGGCTTGTGTAAGAGGCGTCCCGCCTGGAGAGGCACGGACCCTTCAGCACAGGTAGGCTTCTTGGGGGCCGCCCACCACACGGACATGTGCACAGGGTTACCAGCAGCGCAGCAGGCCTTTGAAAGTCACAAACCCTAGATCCCTGGCTGGTAAATACTGTTACAACCGCTCTCTTTGGTCCAGGCAGGGCCAGGACACGAAATGCGTAATTGCGTGTATGCTTGATTGGGCCGAAAGCTGTTGGGCAGCATGTGTAGCGGCGGGCAGGAGGGGCTGGCGTACAGGTCGTGCATGGCACCTGCAGGCACCTCAGTACCTCAGGTGTGTGGTACTTTACGAAATGATTTGGGGGATTGAAGGTACATTCTGGTTGGGGCTCTAGTGGGGATACAAGGTGCAAGGGATGTTCCCTGGTCCGGGCGCCTAACCATGCCCAACCTCCCAACCAGGGGAGGCCCCTGCTCCCATCCCTCTGCGCGCGTTGAGGACATCTCCACGTTCGGTAGCACCCAAGGCTTCTATCTTCTTTCAAAACTTTGGCAAAATTGGGGAAATTTGATGACACGGAAACAACCTCCGGTCATACAGGGCGTCCAAAATTAAGTAAAAAATACTGCCCTACCGGACCTGACCGGACTACAGGTTTGATATACCGCCTGCCGTGCACACCTTTTGTTTCTCTCTGAAATCCCGCACATGGCGCTGTAAAGAAGCTTGCCTTCCTTTCCGCGTCAAGCTCGTGTAGTTGTGGCACACAAGAGGAATTTTCTGGAGTCCTTCATCTATTAAATAAAAAGGAATTTTCTGGAGTCCTTCATCTATTAACCCTGGGGGAGTCGCCTCCGGGTCACGTGCCACGTACACGTGCCACACGTCTCGGTTGGTCAACACAGAGCCCCAAGAGCGCGAGACATCTCTGCAAGACAATGCTGGTCTCGAGGCGTCAGCAGGCACATCGTACGGTATCGCATCCTTGGTTCCTTGCTATGCTCGGAGAAGACGTAACGTGACGACTTCGTTCCTCCCCTCGCAGGCCCCGGCTCGGTTAGTTAAACTATGAGGCAGCACGGCACTGGGCACCGTGACACCTGTGGAGGATGGAGCTGACCTGAGCTGACAGGTGGGCAGCTTCCCGCCAAACTTGTCCTGACCACGGGACCAGGGGACCTGGTCCTGACGAACTAATCCCTTAGCTCAAGCGGCCCGCAAACATGGATTATCGGACAGAAGATTGCCTAGTGGCTGTGTATGATGTTTGCATCAGGCTCCAGGCCGCTTCACGTCGACACAGCTGTAGGAAACAAAGGCGACTGGTCGACAAATGGAAACATCCCAAACGTGGACGTGGAGCGTTCAGACGCACGAAGGATACATTTATACATCATTGTATGGAGCAGCATATTGCGTTTTGCAGAGGGCAAGCGTGCGGTCAAAAGCGCAGCTCGCGCGCTTTCCTGATACTGCCAACTGTACTGCCAACTGCGGCCTGTGCCACCGCAACCCCCGTACGGCAACTTCCGTCCACACACCTGCCTCTCGCCCAAAGAGCTGCGCATACATAAGCCCGACCGAGCACAGGCTTCAGCAGTATAATAGCGATTAACATATCTTTGCCTCTACTGGTGCTTCTTTACATTCTCTCCTCTTCTTCAAAGATGATGCTCGCTCGCTCCTCCGCTTCCGTGCGCGCGGCCCAGCCCTCTCGCCGCGCTGCAGTAGCTGTCCGGGCTGCTCAGACTCGTGTTGTCACCAAGGTGAGATACTACTTGTTGGTATAATGGGCGTTGCCTCGCCGTGGCTTCCAGCGTTCCAGCTTTGGAGGGATCCTCGCGGCGATTGGTTTTACGTGCGTCGGTGTCTCACGGCTTGCTGCGGTCTCAGCATGCAACATCATGTAAAGAAGGCTATGTCACCACGTCATGCAGTCCAGGCTGCCCGCTATTGCTGAATCGACACCCCAACCGCTCCCGTTGTTGCATTGCCGTCCAATCAGGTTGGCACCACCTCCACCAAGTCCGGCGGCGAGCGCTTCCAGCAGGCCACCGGCCTGCCCGCCCCCGAGGTGAACGGCAAGGCCTTCCCCATCAAGCTGGGCTTCACCAAGACCAATGAGCTGTTCGTGGGGCGCCTGGCCATGCTGGGCTTCGCCGCCAGCCTCATCGGCGAGGTACTCACCGGGCAGGGCGCGCTGGCGCAGTTCGGATACCGTGAGTCAGGGGGCAGGTCGGGGGCATGTGCGGGGCGGAGACTGTGTGTCACAGGCAACCGCCTACACCATCTGGTCAGAGCTTCCTCTGCACCGTAGCTCTTTATCTGAGGGAGGCAATGCGTTTCTGCAGCACCCATGTCCCTTGCCCATCGACAGCGCAGGACAGCGCATAGCACAGTGCTGACCCGTCCCTCTCCCTCCCTGCCCCTGCCCACCCCCAGAGACCGGCCTGAACGGCGTGGAGGTCGACGGCCTGGTGGTGGGCCTCATCGCCTTCAACCTCGTCGCCGCCGTGCTGCCCACCAGCCAGACCTTCGTGCCCGAGGAGAAGGAGGCCGTGTCGGACCGTCCCGTGGGTCCGCTGCAGGACCCCCGCATCTCGCTGCTGGACCCCAAGCGCTTCTTCGGTGTCAGTGGCTTCGGCTTCACCAAGGAGAACGAGCTGTTTGTGGGGCGCATGGCGCAGCTGGGCTTTGCGTCCTCGCTGATCGGGGAGGCCATCACGGGCAAGGGCCCGCTGGCGCAGTTGAACATCGCAACGGGCATCTCCCTGCGCGACATGGAGTTCGGTTTGGTGGTGTTCATCCTGTTCATGCTGTTTGCCGCCGTGAACGAGGGCTCGGGCAAGTTCGTGGACGACAAGAAGTGAAGGATGGGGACCGGACCTAGGCATATGGCCACATATATCCCTATAAACCTTTCCACAGATAAAAAAGGAGATGTGACGTAGGCTGCGCCTTGTACAACCCACATATTTTGTACGGGTCTTTTGTGCAGGAACATTAGGAACCTGTGTTCACGGTGGCATTAACCGTGCATTTATCCCTTTTGGATGTTGTGTTGGATTCAACTTTTGTCATTGCTGATGCTTACACTATTCTTTGGTTGCTATGTATGAGAGCGAGAGGAGAGATGCTTCTAAGCAAGCGAGACGGTACAGCAGTAGTTGGTGGACCTGTGAGAGTATACTGCGTGTGAACACATTGACCAAGGAGTGGAAGAATATTGGGCCGGACCCAGAACCTTGAGTGCAAAGTATAACCTTGCGGACTTGAATCTAGGGATCTGGGCCTGATGGCAAGTATGCAGGCAACTGCAGGTGTCACTGAATCGCACCTTGCCCATTGTTGGAGCTGTAAGAACGATCTGGCGCACGCTGCGTCTGCCTCCAGAGTGTATGCTACACAGCCTGATCCAGTCAATACACTCCTGGCGGTGCATAAGCCGCACGGTGCTGCACAGTTTTCAACCACTCATGTAACACTCCACGCATGCTCAGCAACGCCAATGGATTCCACGCTAAACAACACGATTCCAGTTCAGAAGCAGCGGTACGGCGACAATACCAGCTCAATGCACAGTCTTTGGTCTCCACCTGTATCCTCACAGCTTCCCTCACTGTCACTAGAAGCAGCCCTTAGCCACCCACCGCGCCGCCTAGCCCCTTGCTGCCTCCCAGCCGCACCACCGCTCATGACGGCTCCGGCCATGTCCCCTTCCCCTACTACCCCATCCGACGACCTAAACCGCTTCACCCGCGACACAATAACCCCGCCCGCATCCCCATG
Source organism: Chlamydomonas sp. KOR1 (assembly GCA_036984285.1). Classification (NCBI taxonomy): domain Eukaryota; kingdom Viridiplantae; phylum Chlorophyta; class Chlorophyceae; order Chlamydomonadales; family Chlamydomonadaceae; genus Chlamydomonas; species Chlamydomonas sp. KOR1. The sequence goes on along the minus strand of BQMZ01000181.1, from coordinate 4,360 downwards.
GCCCACACCTCCCAGTGCCCCACCTGCCACCGGCCCTCCCCACCCCGCACCCCCAAGCACGCCCTCCGGGTCCACATCCCCTACCGGCAGCGCCTCAGCCAGAAACCCCGCCATGCCACCGCCCATCTCTGAATACGATGCCGCACGGCGGCTGTGCCGCTCCGCCACGCTCGCAGCAGCCTCCGACGAGGGGCTGTCAGCACTTTGACCGTAGCTGCCGCTGTGCCCACCAGGCGTCCCCATGCCTGGCGAGACACCCGGCGAGGGCCGCGGCGACGGCGATGCCACACTGCCGCCGCCGACGCCAATGCCGCGGCGTGGCCGCGGCAGGCCCGGCGGCATCCCGTAACGCCCGGGGAGCCCAGACCCATGGGTCGGTCCCACCTGCGGGCCCGGCGACTGCGTTTGCATGCCTACGTGTACGCTCAGCGCAAACGCCGAGGGCGACAGCGGCTGCGCGTGCGCCCGCGTCACGGCGACTCCCGGGTCTCCCCCTGTGTGCAGCGCCCTGTACGGCGTGGAGCCAAGGCCATCTGCGGCACGACGCCATGCGGCCTCGGGCGACCGGGCGGCAGTGGCGCTGCTGCTTGCGCTGCTGCTGACCTCCCCCAACCGCGCTCTGCCTTTACCCCTTAAACGGCGCGTGTTGCGACGGCCCCGAGCCCCGCCCCCGAGCCCATTGCCGCTGTCGTCCCCGCTGCCGCTTCCCGCGCCACCCGATATCGCATCCGAGCCTGCCTCCAGGTCGCTGTGGGCAGGTGGCGAGCGTGTGGGATCGGGGCTGCAGGCGAAGGCGCCGAAGCCCAGAGACCGGCTGACCCGCCCGTGGAAGTGCCCGTGCCGGGGGGCCTCGTCCTTGCTGCTGCTGCTCCCCGCGCTGGCAGGCCCACCAGACCCAGCAGTAGCAGCAGTATCAGCAACTACTGCTGCTGCCGTCGGCACCTGCTTGCTGTCAGGGGTTCGCGGCTCCCCTGCTTCGCCCCCCTCCCCTGTGTGCGGCCGCCCCTGCTGCAGCTCCCGCCGCTCACCCGCACCCTCACCATCTGCCAGTAACCCATCCACCGGAGCCACGATTGCCGCACCTACATCTGTTGCCGCCACCTCGCTCTTCTCTATCTGCTCCTCTCCCTCGCCTTCCAGCTCTCTCACCAACCCTGTGCTCTCCGCCCCCTCTCCCTCCTGCACGCCATTCTCGCCCTCCCCGTCCTCCCTTCTCCTCTCCTCCTCCTTCCCCTTCTCCCCAATACTCGCCTCCCGCTTCATCCCGTCCCCCTTCCCATCCCCACCCGCTCGTCCTCCTCCCCCTATGCCCCCCGCCTCCTCCTCCTCCCCCTCGCTGCAGGGCATGCAGGGCGGCGGTGACAGGGCGTCCAGCGAGCCACCTACCCCATGCTGTGCGGGGCTGCCTGCCCCCACGCCCACGCGCCCGGGCGGCGGCGGGAGCTCCCGGACGGGGCTGCCAGCCCGCTGTACGGCAGCTGGCTCGCCGCCTGACTCACCCCGGGAGGCGGGCGGAGACGGCAGCTGCGTCGGCGCACCAGGGCCGTCCGCAGCATCGGCCTCGGCCGCGGCGGGGACGGCACCACCAGCAGCGGCAAGGAAGCTCGCCGCGGACACTGGCTCGCCGGTGCTTGAGGAGCGGGGCAGCTGGGTGGGCGGCAGGCCGGGCAGGGGACCTACCACACTCCCGCTCCCACCACCACCAACAGTAGCGGCGCTGCACGCCTGGCTGCTGCCGCCGCTTGCGCTGCCGCCCATGCTGCTGCCATAGCTGCGGGCATGGCAGCTCTGGTACAGCCTCTCAGCAGCCCCTGGCGACCCGTCCTTCGCATCCCGCTCGTCGTCCGCCTCCTCATGATGCCCAAAGGCTCTCCCGCTGCTCCCTGGCCGTGCGTCCCCATCGTTCCGACCTCCTGAAACCCCACCCCCACCCTCGCCCTCGCTCTCCTCGTGCAACCGGGACGGGTCCGCAGCAGCAACGGAGGCCTCCGGACCCAACCGCAGGCCCGCAATGGCCCTCGCCTTAACATGGACAGCTCCGAAACCGCCCGCCGCCACAGCGCTGCTGCTCTCCTTATGCACCCGCTGCGCCACACCTAGCCCCCCTCCGTCCGAGCTCCATTGAGCCCAGGCAGGCGCAGCGCACTGCTCAGCCTCGACGGTCAGAGCGCCCCTAACACCCTCCAAGGCACGCTTGCCCTCGACACCCAGCTCAGCCAGGCCACAAGCCTCGGAGCCGCGCGCATTCGCAGCCTCCAACCCCAAAGCCCCCCCCTGGACAGCCTCAGACCCCAGCTGCCGCCCGTCGGCCACACCGGTCACCCCGCCCGCGCTACGCTCCTCCCCACCGTGCATCCAGGGTTTCTGCCCCAGCCCGAACCGCAAGCTGGCCTCGCGACCCATCTGCCTGGCGGCCCCATTCCCACTCCCATCCCCATACCCATCCCCACCACCACCACCGCCACCGCCACCGCCACCGCCGCCAGCACCCAGGCCTCCCTCGCTCCCCTTGCGCCACGCGGGCTGCTGCAGCAGCTGCTGCTGCGGCACCAGCACAGCCAGCGCCTGCTCCACATCCTCCCGCAGCCGGGCCCAGCCTGCGCTCGAGGTGCTGGTTAGCAGCAGCTCCATGTCACCCGCACCCCCACCACCACTGCAACCACCACCGTTACCACCTGCCCCTCCAAGGCTGCCCATGCCACCAAGGCTCCCACTGCGGCTCCCCGCGTACCCGCCCGCTGCTGCTGCTGCTGCCGCCAAATCAGCAGCGTTCACAGCTCGTCGGCCCGGTCGCGGAAAGTCCCCCGAGCCCGGGCCCCCGCTGCCGCCGTCGCTGCCGCCGCCGCCCCCAAGCGAGGGCCACCGTGAGCCGTTGCCTTGCGGCACCCCATTGCCGTCGGCTCCAGCGCCCGTTCCCGTGGATGCCGCACTTATTGCCGTCGCCGCCGCCTCACGCCAAATGCTGCTGCTTGGGTCCGCGGCACCAACCGATAGAGCGCCAGCAGCAGTCCCAGTGCTTGGACCCCAGCCAACGGTGCCAGGCACCCTGTCCGCTCGCGGGCCTGCAGAGCTAGCATGCGCACTGGGTGCAGCAGCCGGCCGTGCACCATCGCGTCCCCACGCTGGCGCCTCCAAGAAAGCGTCAAGGGTAGCCCCTGGGCCGGAGAACGGCTCTTGCGCCACCGGGCCCATACGAGACAGCGGTTGCAGCGTTCTTTCTCTGCTGCCAATGTCGTCGCCGCCGCCGCCGTGGCCGCCGCCGCTTGGGTCCCAGTCGTGCGCCTGAGCAGGCCACGGCCCTGGGGCTGCTGGTGATTCTTGGGGTCTTAGCGATAGAGGTGGCAACGGGAGCCCGGCCCCAGCATCCGGTGCGCCCAAATCTCCTGCCTCCCCCAACGCCGTGTGCATGGAGGCACCCGCGGTGCCAGTAGGCCTCGCCCAGCTATCGCCAGCGCTGCCACCAGCAAGCGCGTCGCAAGGCTCCCGCTCGATGGCGCTCCCAAAAGGGCCTGGCACGTCCACAACTACCCCACCCTCCGCGCTGCTGCCGAGCAGACTGCTCGGCCTCGCCAGCTGCTGCCGCTGCTGCCACTGCTCCGCATAGCTACCCCTTGCACCTCTTTCACCTGCCCTGCCGGACGTACTGAGTGCGCGCTGCCGCTGCGGCTCCCGTTGGTGTGGCTGTGTGCCTGCCTCGACAAAAGCGCCTGCTGGGCTGCCGAAGGCACGTGGAGAGGTTGCGTGCCCTATGTGCGACGTAGGAGACGTGGGACTCAGGGGCGGGCCGGGTATGCGCGACCCTGGCAGGGGGCTACCGGGGCTGCTGCCGGGGTGCTTGGTGGGGCTACTGGTGCGGGTGCTGCCGCCGCCGCCAGGAATTAACCCGCGGGGCGACCCATGGGTCTGTCCTCGGGCCGGCGAGGAGTGGGACTTCTGCTGCTTGGTGGGGTGGAGGGCGGAGGGCGGTGGTGGGGAAGGTGGGGGCGAGGGGAGGCGGGAGCGGGGGGAGCGCCTGGTCGGGGAGCCGTGCGCGCTGTACCGCCCATGTGGCGAGCTAGCTGTTGTAGCACCAGTGCCACTGAATGAGGCTCCCCTGGTTGCGCTGTGGAGGGCAGTGAGGGCGCTGGAGGGTGGGGACGGCGGGCTGCCTCCGACGCTGGTGCTGATGCGGCGGCGGGGGTGCGCAAGCGAGGGGACGTGGTCGGCGCGACTCAGGGCGTCCGGGAGGGGCAGCTGCAGGGGTGGGATAGGTGCCTCCTGCGTGGAGCGGCGGCTGGAAGATGCGGTGCCGTAACCCATGGAATCCATGGCCGCGAGGGCGGAGGCCAGCACGGCGGATAGGCTCTGGGCCGAGCTGCGC